>JAULUF010000042.1:747500-1042500 GCA_031834385.1 Semotilus atromaculatus | reverse complement strand
CTGTGTGCTCGCTCCTGTTTCCATGGTTGTAGTCACTAATTTGTTTCTATGGTTACTACGGTTACTGATTATGTTGCGCACCTGTGTCTTGTTGAGCTCTCGTTCTCCTGTGTATTTAAATCATCAGTTGTTCATTGTTCAGTATTGTCTTTGCTAATTTGTGTAAAGCCATTACATTCTGAGTTTCGTGTCTTTGTTATTTTCCATGTAAATATTGCAAATTAGAAACGTTTGCTGCTAATTGATCCTCAAAATGCAGCCGTTCCAGCACGAACACTCCAGTTTTACAACTACAATACCTCAACCTCAATATATTTGTATTAATTGGTTTGAATAAAGGGCAAAGATGTCGTATTCCTCTCTCTCTTCTAATTGTCTCTTATAACCCTAGCAATGGTGGATTATAATAAACTAAAGCCTTTTTCTATTCCCAGTTCAAAACTGGGGCATCCCAGGTGGAGGATGGAGCAGAGACACCGGACCCGAGCTTAAGAGGGATCGACCTGCCAGAACACCACGAGATTGACTACAACAATATTTGTCCTATTGTTTACCTTTCTCCAAACCAATCCTCCATTCTCACCAATACAGTGTGAGATTACTGAAGGTTCCTCACAGTTGCACGTCTCAACCAAGACTTTGGAAGTTATTTTGAAGCAGTCGCACACTGAGATACCCGTTCAAATCCAGCAAACAAGGAATATCCAAAGTCATTGATCCAGGAGAAGGATGAGCAGAGACACTGGACCCGAGCTCGAGAGGGATTGCCCCGCCAGAACACCAGATCTCCTTGAGATCCAGCTAAATGCATTAAAGACTTTGAGGACTTTATTTGCACACCATTCTCTGCACGTGGATTTGATGGGACTGTGTTTCTTTTACCCTCTCTTCTTCTGAAGAGTCACTCGATGAGTGCAGTGCCTTCGCACGGACCCCACTTTAGTAGAGCGTTGAGTGTTTTGATGTTTAAGGGCCAGGTCAGCACAAACCTCTTCTGGTCTTAAAAACTACCTTAGGATTTACCACAGACAAGCAGTGAGATATTAGAGATGCCGTCACTCTGCAGATGACCTTCTTGCACATGCATTTGTAGGAGTTGTTCTGTCAGACCACGGTAGTTTCTGATGGAGGAGGAACAGAAGGGCGTCATTTCCTCCACTCGTGCTCATTTATCTGGAAGACGTTTATTTACACACATTAGTAGACCAGATTAGAGAGACATACATCTTAAGTGTGTACTGTTGGTGTGCCTTCAGGAACACTGTGGTAAAGCATATCAAACCATGTACATCTGAGGTATATGTGATCCTGCCGTCTCCTGCACTGCCTGTGTGAAGTAGAGTATTTATCGCAGTATCTGGTTGTGGTGGTGTGTTAAACTGCCTTGAAAATCATGGAGTAAAAAGTGTTGGAAGCGACAGTTTTCTAAAAGCAGCTTTTGATAAAGTATAATGGTTTCTTGTAAATGTTATGAGCTAGAAAATACTCTTGCAGACATGCCGAAAGTGTAATACAACTTTACACAACATCCTAACTGTGTGTGTGTGTGTGTTTGTATGTTTGTATGTATGTGTTTGTGTGCGTGTGCGTGTGTGTGTGTGTGTGTGTGTGTGTGTGTGTGTGTATGTGTGTGTGTGTGTGTGTGTATGTGTTTGTGTTTGTGTATCTGCTTGTGTTCTTTTTGCATGTCAGAAAAAAGGAAAGCCTCTCTCTCTCTCTCTCTCTCTCTCTCTCTCACACACACACACACACACACACACATACACACACACACACACACACACACACACACAGATAGAGAGAGAAAGAGGTGTTCACTTCCTCCTCTTGTCATCTATTGACTAAAACACACAGGTCACAACACGTCTGAAGTGCATTTTCTAACAGGAGGTAAAGAGGAAGTGCCTCAAAGAAATTCAGCAGTGAAAAATAATAACAGTACAAAAACAAAACAAAAGGATTATGAAATTTGTGTTCAAACAGTGTCTCTCTCTCTCTCTCTCTCTCTCTCTCTCTCTCTCTCTCTCTCTTTCTCTCTTTCTCACACACACACACACAAACAAACACACAAACACACAAACACACAAACACACAGAGACGGGTAGCAAGAACAAATGTTGTATTTACCAAGGGTGTAATTATGAATTTGACATCTCAAAGAGTGTGATTCCAAATGTCTGGAAGATTTCTTCAAATGAAATGATCAGTAAAATATGAACCCTCTGGGTGTGTGTGTGTGTGTGTGTGTGTGTGTGTGTGTGTGTGTGTGTGTTTACGGGCGCTGGAGAAGTTTTCACATGCCCAACGTTTGTACTTTAGTTACTTATAAACATATTAATCCTAAACTCTCATTGCGCTGTATTCAACACACCCTGTTCTACATACACACACTGTTCTACATACACACACTGTTCTACATACACACATGTGTGTACTGTGGAACCAGTGCACTCTCCTCTGACTGTCGACCGTGTGGATCTAGAAATTTTCTCTGAATTTAGTGTGACAAATTTGGTCAGGCGTGTAAATGTGTTATAGTTTGAGCATGACATAATTTCGGTTGGAAGAGTTTTCCAAAGGCTCGCTGCTTTATAAGAGAACGATTGTTGTCCATATGTAGTTTTTCGTCTCGGAACGCTGCACTCTCCTTTGACGGTCGACCGGGTGGATCTAGAAATTTTCTCTGAATTTAGTGACAAATTTTCTCAGTTGTGTTGTGCTGAGTTGAGTTGTGTTGTGTTGTGCTGAGTAGTGTTGTGTTGTGTTGTGTTGTGTTGTGCTGAGTTGTGTTGTGTTGTGTTGTGTTGAGTAGTGTTGTGTTGTGCTGAGTTGAGTTGAGTTGAGTTGTGTTGTGTTGTGCTGAATTGTGTTGTGCTGAGTTGTGTTGTGTTGTGCTGAGTTGTGTGTTGTGCTGAGTTGTGTTGTGTTGTGTTGTGTTGTGCTGAGTTGTGTTGTGTTGTGTTGTGTTGTGTTGTGCTGAGTTGTGTTGTGTTGTGCTGAGTTGTGTTGTGTTGTGTTGTGTTGTGCTGAGTTGTGTTGTGTTGTGTTGTGTTGTGCTGAGTTGTGTTGTGTTGTGTTGTGTTGTGCTGAGTTGTGTTGTGTTGTGTTGTGTTGTGCTGAGTTGTGCTGTGTTGTGTTGTGCTGAGTTGTGTTGTGTTGTGTTGTGCTGAGTTGTGTTGTGTTGTGTTGTGCTGAGTTGTGTTGTGTTGTGCTGAGTTGTGTTGTGTTGTGTTGTGTTGTGCTGAGTTGTGTTGTGTTGTGCTGAATTGTGTTGTGTTGTGTTGTGCTGAGTTGTGTTGTGTTGTGTTGCGCTGTGTTGTGCTGAGTTGTGTTGTATTGTGCTGAGTTGTGTTGTGTTGTGTTGTGCTGAGTTGTGTTGTGCTGTGTTGTGTTGTGCTGAGTTGTGTTGTGTTGAGTTGTGTTGTGCTGAGTTGTGTTGTGTTGTGTTGTGTTGTGCTGAGTTGAGTTGTGTTGTGTTGTGTTGTGTTGTGCTGAGTTGTGTTGTATTGTGCTGAGTTGTGTTGTGTTGTGTTGTGTTGATCGAGGGCTCCGGGGCCCGTGGGACGGGTGTACTGCACTGGCTCTGACTGCAGGATTAGGGGATCTCGAAGCTCGTCTGGCCTTCAGCTCCTCCATAGTGCAGCCGGTGTGGAGATGGGCCGGAGTTTTTAATAGGCTTAAGCATAAAAACCCTGATTGTAATATGACATTCAGATGACATTCAGGATTAGTGTCCATGTTCTGCTCTTCTCATATTACTAAGAAACGTCCAAAGACAGATTTAACCACATCTCTCTCTCACACACACACACACACACATACACACGCACACACTCTCACTTCTGCTGTCTAAACACAAAGGCATTCGGTTCCTCTGACATTCTCCAGCTCTTCAGCACGTCTGATCTGAGCATCCGAGACCACAGAGACGACAGTGGGACGAGCCAGCATTACCACACACACACACACACACACACACACACACCAGTAAACTATTACCACACACACACCAGTACACTATTACCACACACACCAGTACACTATTACCCCACACACAAGTACACTATTACCACACACAACAGCACACTATAACCACACACACACACACACACACACACACACACACACACCAGTAAACTATTACCACACACACACCAGTACACTATTACCACACACACCAGTACACTATTACCACACACACACCAGTACACTATTACCACACACACCAGTACACTATTACCACACACACACACACACACACACACACACACTGTGAGGCTGATCCTGGCTGATCCTGCTCTGCTGATCCTGCTCTGCTGATCGATTGCTCCTGTCTGCCTGCTGTAAGCTTTGTTTGCGTCGAGGCTGTAAGCTCCAAGCGTCGTATTAGCTTCGTATTTCTTTCTGTTTTAAACCATCATTTACTATAATTTCTAGTTGTTTATATTACTAAATTCAGTTTACCCAACATCTCAGATTAACCTTAACGTTACATCGCTAGCTTCCGTTACTGTTTGCACAACACGCTAATAACTCGCTTGCTTGTTAACATGCCACCCGTGTACTCAGTTATCTATTTATTTTCTCTCTTTCAGAGCAAGAGACACGCATCCAAACTTTAATTGAGGATAGTAAGGATAGTACTAGAGATTTAGATACTATTTAGGATGCGCCTAGCACAGTGAACTCTTTACATGATTCGGTTCCGGCTGAAGTAGAGCCTGTGCAGCCAGGCACATGGGTGACTGTAAGAGATCGCTCTAGTCGCGGATAAAAAAAACACTCTTCCGTTCCGTTTACTATAACAAATCGATTTGCCCCACTCAGTGAAACACCCACTGAGAATTCTGTTGATTGTGCCCTGGTAATTGGCGATTCTATTACACGGAACGTGAAAATAGAGACACCAGCCACCATAGTCACATGTTTGCCGGGAGCCAGAGCGCCTGACATCAAAGCAAATTTAAAAATGCTGGCTAATGCTAATCGTAAATTCTCTAAGATCATTATTCATGTCGGCACTAATGATGTTCGACTCCGCCAGTCGGAGATCACCAAAATAAATATTAAAGAGGTGTGTGAACTCGCAAGTACGATGTCAGGCACTGTAATTTGCTCTGGCCCCCTTCCTGTTTGCCGGAGTGATGAGATAGTTAGTAGATTGTGTTCACTCAATGTCTGGCTGTCAAAGTGGTGTCCGCATAATAATGTAGAATTTATAGACAATTGGAAAAGTTTTTGGGGCAAACCTGACCTGTTGAAAAGAGATGGTATTCATCCCTCCTGGGCTGGTGCTGCTCTTCTCTCTAGTAATTTGGCTCATAGTCTTAGAGATAAAACATGACAACCTGGGGCTCAGGTCAGGAAGCAGACAGACTGGCTAAACCGACCGTCTGCTAGCGGCCTCACGTCACCAAGGTCAGATAAATCCTATCACATAGAGCCTCTTTCACCTAGATATCATCATATAGAGACTGTGTCTGTTCCCCGAATTTGGAATTCAAAAAACGTCAGGTTAAAAATTTAATTGATGTTCAACAAACAAAAAAACAGATATAATACAGAGGAGCAAATGATAAAGCTTGGGCTGCTGAATATTCGATCCCTTACTTCAAAATCGCTCATAGTTAATGATATAATCTCAGATTATAATCTAGATGTGCTGTGTTTGACAGAAACCTGGCTAAAACCAAACGATTACATTACTTTAAATGAGTCCACCCCACAAGATTACTGTTATAAACATGAACCTCGTCCGAAAGGCAAAGGGGGAGGTGTTGCTGTAATTTATAGTAATATTTTCAAAACCACTAAGAAATCTAGTTATAAATATACTTCTTTTGAAGTGTTGGTGCTTAATGTAAAAATATATAATGAAAAGAATAAATCACGTTTGAGAATTCTGCTGGCTACTGTATACAGGCCACCAGGGCACCATAAAGATTTTATCAAAGAATTTGCTGACTTTCTATCAGAATTAGTATTGGCTGCAGATAAAGTACTAATAGTTGGTGATTTTAATATACTTGTAGATAATGAAAATGATGCATTGGGATTGGCATTTAAAGACATTGTGAACTCAATTGGAGTGAGACAACACGTGTCAGAACCTACTCATTGTCGTAATCATACTCTAGATCTAATACTATCACATGGAATAGATGTTGATGCCGTTGAAATTCTGCAGCAGAGCGATGACATCTCAGATCATTATCTAGTCTCGTGTAAATTACATTTAGCCAAGGCTGCAAAGCCGACTCCGTGTTATAAATATGTTAAACCTATAACCTCTGCCACTAAAGATTGCTTTATTAATAATCTTCCTAATCAGTTTCATCGTCTCCGCATCCTGGATAGCTTAGAAGAACTTGATATTGCAACAGAAACTTTTAATTCTCTCTTTTCCAGCACTTTAGACGCAGTTGCTCCGTTGTTGTACAACGAGCACACACACACACACAGACACACTCAGGCCCTTAAGAGAGCAGCCAGAAAAATGGAGCGCAAATGGAAGAAAACAAAACTAGAGGTATTTCGGGTTTCATGGAAAGAGAGTTCGATTGCTTACAGAGAGGCCTTAAAAGCTGCTAGATCTGCTAATTTTTCAACCCTATTAGAAGAAAATAAACATAATCCTAGGTATTTATTTGAAACAGTGGCTAAACTAACGAAAAAGAAAGCTTCAAGCCCAGAAGTGTCCAAGCAACACAGCAGTAATGACTTTATGAACTTCTTCACTTATAAGATTGATAATATCAGGGACAAAATTCTAACTATGCAACCATCTTCTACAGTATCGGATCAGGGAATGCATTGTAGTCTCCCTGAGGAAACATTTGATTCATTTGTCGCTATAGGAGAGGAAGAATTTTGCAAACTCATTAATTCATCTAAATCGACAACTTGTATGTTAGACCCGATACCGACTAAGCTACTGAAGGAGATGCTTCTAGATGTCATAGATCCTCTTCTTAATATCATTAATTCGTCTTTGTCTCTAGGATAAGTACCAACAACCTTTAAGCTGGCTATGATAAAACCGCTTGTTAAAAAACCACAACTTGATCATACAAAATTAGTCAATTATAGGCCGATCTCGAATCTACCTACCGTACCATAGTACCGAGACAGCTCTCGTTAGAGTCACAAATGATTTGCTTTTATCATCCGATCGTGGTTGTATCTCCCTATAAGTGTTACTTGATCTTAGTGCTGCTTTTGACACCATTGACCACAACATTCTTTTAAATAGACTAGAAAACTATGTTGGCATTAGTGGAATTGTACTAGCATGGTTTAAATCATACTTATCTGACCGTTATCAGTTTGTAGCAGTAAATTTAGAGATGTCTTATCAATCACAAGTTCAGTATGGCGTACCGCAAGGCTCAGTACTAGGACCGCTGCTGTTCACTCTGTACATGCTGCCATTAGGAAATATTATTAAGAAACATGGAATTAGCTTTCACTGTTATGCCGATGATACTCAGCTCTATATTTCTTCAAAACCTAACGAAACTTACCAATTCACAAAACTAACGGAATGCATAACTGATATAAAAAATTGGATGACTAGTCATTTCCTACTACTAAATTCTGAAAAGACAGAGATTCTGATTATTGGACAAAAAACGTCCACACGTAATAACCTAGAATACTGTCTAACACTTGATGGTTGTTCTGTTAAGTCTTCGTCGTCGGTTAGGAACCTACGTGTGTGTGTGTGTGTGTGTGGGTGTGCTCTTTGATGCCAATCTTTCATTTGAAAGTCATGTGTCTAGTATCTGTAAAACCGCATTTTTCCATCTTAAAAATATAGCTAAATTACGCCATATGCTCTCATTGACAAATGCGGAACAATTAGTTCATGCGTTCATGACATCAAGACTAGATTATTGTAATGCTCTACTGGGTGGTTGCCCTGCACGCTTAATAAACAAACTACAGCTAGTTCAAAACGCAGCAGCTCGAGTTCTTACTAGAACCAGGAAATATGACCATATTAGCCCGGTTCAGTCAATTAAACATCGTATACATTTTAAAATATTGTTGATTACTTACAAAGCCCTAAATGGTTTAGCTCCCCAGTACTTGATCGAGCTCTTAATGCACTATAGTCCTTCACGTCTATTGCGATCTCAAAATTCCGGCCAGTTAATAATACCTAGAATATCAAAATCGACTGCTGGCGGTAGATCCTTTTCCTATTTAGCACCAAAACTTTGGAACAGTCTTCCTACCATTGTCCGGGAAGCAGACACACTCTGTCAGTTCAAAGCTCGATTAAAGACACATCTCTTTGCCCTAGCATACACATAATACATTATAAACTTCTATAATTTAATGTTAGGCTGCACAGATTAGGTCAGCCGGAACTGGGAACACTTCCCTTAAATCATGATGTACTCGTTACATCATAAGAAGAATGGCATCTACGCTAATTTGAGTGTCTCTGTTTATCCCGAGGTTTTCCCGCAGCCTGACGGATCCAGGCCGTATCCAGATCTGACGAGGAGCTTCGCCTGGACCCGATGACAATGCAGTGCTGAAGTGCCAACTAGCCTCTCCCTATGGAGGATCCCTTTCCCACTCTACAGATAAAGCGTTGTGAATTTCGTTTCGCGTACCCACCCCGAAGTGATAAATAAAACAAAATTCTGTATCAAATTTATAGACAAAACAAGTAGTTTGATCAGGCATGGATTTGTAGGGAATTTCAAACCTGCGCACATATATTCAAACGCACATAACTATAGAATCAATTCTTAATGCGCATGTTAACGCCATCAGCGTTTATCACAGGGTCGCGTTTAAAGTCTGTTTAGAGCCATTCATATACATTTTTATCTTCAGTTACTGTAAATCCGGCCTCTAGTTCATAAACGCCAGAGGAGAACTGGCCCCCGACTGAGCCTGGGTTCTCCCAAGTTTTTTTTTTTTCTCCATTGGGTCATCTGATGGAGTTTTAGGACACCATTAGGTCACTTGATGGAGTTTTTCGGTTCCTTGCCACTGTTGCCTCTGGCTTGCTCAGTTGGGGATATTCAAATTAATTATTCATAATTAATTAATCAATCATAAATACCATTGATCAGCTCTACCAAATGTGGATGTTTTTCCACTAAGAAACGAACATTATGTTGTTTTGATTGACACTGTGAAGCTGCTTTGATGCAATCTATATTGTGAAAAGCGCTATATAAATAAACTTGACCACACACACCAGTACACTATTACCACACACACCAGTACACTATTACCACACACACCAGTACACTATTACCATACACACCAATACAATATTACCCCACACACCAGTACACTATCACCACACACACCAATACTATATTACCACACACACCAGTACACTATCACCACACACACCAGTACAATATTACCCCACACACCAGTACACTATCACCACACACACCAGTACAATATTAACCCACACACCAGTACACTATCACCACACACACCAATACAATATCAGTACACTACATCACTACACTACATACATCAGTACAATTACCACACACATCAGTACACTATTACACACACACACCAGTACACTATTACACACACACACACCAGTACACTATTACACACACACCAGCACACTATTACCACACACACCAGTACACTATTACCACACACACCAGTACACTATTACCACACACACCAGTACACTATCATCATCATCATCATCACCATGATCATCACCATCATCATCATCATCATCATCATCACCATAATCATCATCACCATGACCATCACCATCATCATCACCATCATCATCATCACCATCATCATCATCATCACCATCATGATCATCACCATCATCATCACATCATCATCATCACCACCATCCTCATCATCACATCATCATCATCACCATCATCATCCTCATCATCATCACCATCCTCATCATCACCATCATCATCATCATCATCATCACCATCATCATCACCACCCTCATCCTCATCATCACCATCATCATCACATCATCATCACCATCACCATCATCACCATCATCATCATCATCATCACCATCACCATCACCATCATCACCATCATCATCATCATCACCATCACCATCACCATCACCATCATCACCATCATCATCATCATCATCACCATTCTCATCATCATCATCACATCATCATCATCATCATCACCATTCTCATCACATCATCATCATCATCACATCATCATCATCATCATCATCACATCATCATCACATCATCATCATCATCACATCATCATCATCATCATCATCATCATCACATCATCATCATCACATCATCATCATCACCATCATCATCATCATCATCATCACATCATCATCACATCATCATCATCATCACATCATCATCATCATCACCATTCTCATCATCATCATCACATCATCATCATCACCATCATCATCATCATCATCACATCATCATCATCATCACATCATCATCATCATCATCATCACATCATCATCATCATCATCACCATTCTCATCACATCATCATCACCATCATCATCATCATCATCATCACATCATCATCATCATCACCATTCTCATCACATCATCATCACCATCATCATCATCATCACGTCACATCACATCATCATCATCATCATCACATCATCATCATCATCACCATCATCATCATCATCACATCATCATCATCATCATCATCACCATCATCATCATCATCATCACCATCCTCATCATCATCATCACCATCATCATCATCATCATCATCACCACCATCATCATCACATCATCATCATCATCATGAGGGTCCTGTTAGTTAAGGTAGCCAGCATATTTATGGATTGGATTTACATTATACAGACATAAATATAGACCTTGGGGCAATAAGTGGAATTATTAAAAATGTTTTTAGTTTAAGGAAAATGACACAATGTGTATCAGTGTCGAAAAACATTTAAACCAGATTTTATTAAGAGGATTTGTTTAATTGTTATTAGTGAAGTAGAACTTTTAGGTACTGCCCTTGATTTCCTGTTTGCTGTTGTATTTACTGAATATGTGGGAGGACAATAGAGCAGAATTAGAGGCTGAGAATGGCAGACGGGAATGTTGGGAAAGAGACAGAAGATACAGGTCCAGACAGATCCATGCTGGCACTCAATGAAGACACGTCTTGTGTCACAGGTGTTAGAGACTGAACCTCGGCCTATCATTAACCCAGAGCGAGTGTTAACATCTCCAGCGCTCAGACCTCTGTCCCTGAGCAGAGAGCAAGAACACCACAACCTCTGTGAACACAACTCTACAGTCAGGTCTGTGACGACCTCTGTGAACACAACTCTACAGTCAGGTCTGTGACGACCTCTGTGAACACAACTCTACAGTCAGGTGTGTGACGACCCCTGTGAACACAACTCTACAGTCAGGTGTGTGACGACCTCTGTGAACACAACTCTACAGTCAGGTGTGTGACGACCTCTGTGAACACAACTCTACAGTCAGGTCTGTGACGACCTCTGTGAACACAACTCTACAGTCAGGTCTGTGACGACCTCTGTGAACACAACTCTACAGTCAGGTGTGTGTTGACCTCTGTGAACACAACTCTACAGTCAGGTGTGTGACGACCTCTGTGAACACAACTCTACAGTCAGGTCTGTGACGACCTCTGTGAACACAACTCTACAGTCAGGTGTGTGACGACCTCTGTGAACACAACTCTACAGTCAGGTGTGTGACGACCTCTGTGAACACAACTCTACAGTCAGGTCTGTGACGACCTCTGTGAACACAACTCTACAGTCAGGTGTGTGACGACCTCTGTGAACACAACTCTACAGTCAGGTGTGTGACGACCCCTGTGAACACAACTCTACAGTCAGGTGTGTGTTGACCTCTGTGAACACAACTCTACAGTCAGGTGTGTGACGACCTCTGTGAACACAACTCTACAGTCAGGTCTGTGACGACCTCTGTGAACACAACTCTACAGTCAGGTGTGTGACGACCTCTGTGAACACAACTCTACAATCAGGTGTGTGACGACCCCTGTGAACACAACTCTACAGTCAGGTGTGTGTTGACCTCTGTGAACACAACTCTACAGTCAGGTGTGTGACGACCTCTGTGAACACAACTCTACAGTCAGGTGTGTGACGACCCCTGTGAACACAACTCTACAGTCAGGTCTGTGACGACCCCTGTGAACACAACTCTACAGTCAGGTGTGTGACGACCTCTGTGAACACAACTCTACAGTCAGGTCTGTGACGACCTCTGTGAACACAACTCTACAGTCAGGTGTGTGATGACCCCTGTGAACACAACTCTACAGTCAGGTGTGTGACGACCTCTGTGAACACAACTCTACAGTCAGGTCTGTGACGACCTCTGTGAACACAACTCTACAGTCAGGTCTGTGACGACCTCTGTGAACACAACTCTACAGTCAGGTCTGTGACGACCCCTGTGAACACAACTCTACAGTCAGGTCTGTGACGACCCCTGTGAACACAACTCTACAGTCAGGTCTGTGACGACCTCTGTGAACACAACTCTACAGTCAGGTCTGTGACGACCTCTGTGAACACAACTCTACAGTCAGGTGTGTGACGACCTCTGTGAACACAACTCTACAGTCAGGTGTGTGACGACCTCTGTGAACACAACTCTACAGTCAGGTGTGTGACGACCTCTGTGAACATGATATGATATGATAATGCACTGTAAAAAATATTTTAGCAATTTAGTTATTTCAACTTATTTTTTTAACTAGATTGTCCAGACAACAAGAAATCAAGTTTTCTTGTCCTCAACTTATCGAAATAAGTTAGTTAAACTAAAAAAAAAACCATGCAAAAAGATAACTCAAAATAATGAGTTAAGTTTTTTTACAGTGTGGAGAGAAGAGGCCCTTTCAACTCAATGTCAAGTCACCTTTATTTCACTAGTTCACACTTACATATAATTAGAGGGAGAAAGTTGAATGCGTATTTGGCGTGCTGTCGGAGGGAAGGACTTCGAGCTCGGAATTCGGCCCGAACCCATAATACTCCCCCGGTATGTAAGTGCTTATGACAAGAAGTGAGGAGAAAGGGGCGGTGGAAGGATGCTGCAAAAACTGCCAATGCAACGAGGTGAGACCGCTGGGTATATATGAAGAGTTCAGATGCAAAAGCCTCTAAGTGCCATTTGAAATTTTCTTCTAGAATGATGATTTTTATCAAGCTTGTATATTTAAGTTCAGTAATTTCACTTAAATGGCAATGACGATGACCTATTAAATTACTGAACTTAAATATACAAGCTGAATAAAAATCATCATTCTAGAAGAAAATTTCAAATAGCACTTAGAGGCTTTTGCATCTGAACTCTTCATCTATACTCCTCTCATCGTTGACTGCCGAGTGCTCTCCACTCGTGTTAATTATCTGCACGTGCTCCTCCCGAACCTTGTTAAATAAAACATAATTTATATAGCGCTCTTTACAATACAGATTGTATCAAAGCAGCTTCACAGTGATAACATGAAAATAGTACAACAAAGTTTGTTTCTAGACGAAAATTGTGTCATCGTCCACCTTAAGTAAGGCGGATAAATAATATTGTTGGATATTAAAAGTCCCCAACTAAGCAAGCCAAGAGCCAAGGCAACAGTGGCAACGAACCGAAACTCCATCAGGGACAGAATGGACATAAACCTTGTGAGAAACCAGACTCAGTCTCAGTTCTCCTCTGGCCAACGAGCGAACAGTGTATGATTATGATTCAGGCATTACAGGTCAGAGGTCAGATTTGATTAGAACATTCAGAATATTATCCAGTTCCATCTGGTTAAAGATCAGAGTCATCACGGCGGTATGGAGACGAGATTGTTGAGGATCCGTGCCGATGCTGTGGTGTCGATGAGGCCTTCACAGGGCTGATGAGGCTCTTCAGGGATGTGTTGAGGACGTGTCTGGGCGCAGGTCCACCATCTGCTGGCCTGAGTTGACTCTGAGGAGTACTTTGCCGCTTTATTCACAGGGGTTCTTTAGTGTGCATTTTCATCTCTGGCCATAAAGTCCCCCTGAAGTCATTATGTTTATCCCTTAAAACTCATCTTAGATCACCAAAATTAAAATTTTAAAGGCTTTTCCTGGATGTCTTAAAATATCTTGAATACTCAACACAACACCCTTGCCTCATTTAGTATTCGCGGTTCTATGAATATGCTAATGAGCCCCGCCTCCAGTCACTCACTCACTCAGAGACGATAACACGTTGATCTGATTGGTTACAAGGTAGTTTGTGACGTCAGAAACACCAGTGATTTCACACCGTGTTTTTGAGACTGTCTTTGGTTCACTGCAGAAAATACTCAGCAATGCTGTCGTCTTATGAACTTACACATGCTTAAAAACACCACATAGACATATAAACAACATAATAAGCTGGATTTTTACCACAGGGGCACTTTAAAGATCTGCAGTGGTGATTGTTCAGTGATCTGCACCGTGACCGGTCCTGCGGCAGAAAAGGCACAGATGTTTATCCGTCGGAGCCGTTCCTCGAGCCGGTGAGCCTGTGGTCTGCAGAAGCTTCGGGCTGGTCACCACCATGGTAGAGCGTCATGACTTGGTGGCGAACTGATGTTCTTTGTGTTGAAGCCTTCCCGCCTGGTGGACCATCTTACACTGTCATCCAGGAGCTTTGCAGAGACGGGACAGGCACGGGCTGAAGTGGAGGTGAAACAGACCTATGATGTGCCGGAGCCGGGAGAAGTGCCAGATAAGGCATTTGAGATGTCACTGTGGAAGTGTATCTGCCCGGGAGCTTAACTAGGAGGCTGAAGAATGGAATCGCTCATATTCAGGGAGGAAAGCCGATATGGTTCTGGCACAGGCTATGGATGACTATGCATTGGCATCTATAGGCAAGTGAGATACGCAGTTGAAGCAGTAGGTTTGATGAAAGATGAAAAGTGACTGCTTAGATGTAGTGACTTGGCATTAGACAGTCCCTCCAGAAAAACGCAATTATACAATCGCATAATTCAATGCATAATCAGCCAAAGTTCGCATATTTATGCGGGGGCCGCATTTTTTCAAATACGCCGCACTTTTGCCGCATAAATTGCAGATTTCCGCGCAAAATATGTGGGGCGTGCATGATTTCATAATCCCTGCATTTTCGTTGCAAAAGTCACATATATCTTAGCAGAATGTTGTGTTTACGTCACACACGAGCAGCCGGTCCCTCTGTTGCCATGGGAACGTTATGAAGTGACGTAATTACGCAACGTGATCATCATCGAAAAGCTTCAAACCCTGCGATGAAGCCGCGATGAAGCCACAAATCATCTCATTTACCAACAAAAATAAGCACAAAAGACGCTTCCCCAGAGCAGTTTCCCGGTGTGTCACATGATGTACGTTTACGGTACAGGAAGAGAACCACTGTGTGCATTGGAAGCACTTATTTTAACAGAACTGTAAAACAGGAAGCACACATTTTATTTTTTATATTTTATTTATTCATTTTTACAGAAGTTGTAGCATATTCCTTTTGTAAAGCTACAGAACTTGTTTGACTCATCAATGTTTAGTAAGTTTGAGCCGTGTGTTTATTAAATAAAACAAGATGAGAACTTAAATATTCCAGCACTTTCTGTGATGTAGTGCTTACTTATCATAGGAGTAATAAGAAATGACTCTACATTAAGGCAGTGTCCTAGTGAGAACAGGTGTTGGGGAATCACTTTTTTTTTCTCTTTTTCATCAAACCGCAGTTTTTGCAAGTTCCCGCAATTTCATTGCATAAAATTGCATAAATATCCCGCATATTCCATCGCATTTTTTAAGAAAACATGCCGCATAATCAAGGATTTTTGCCCGCGACAATCACAAAAAAAGAAAAACACTTTAATATTCATTATGAGTCCGAATCATAAATTATTATACCTTTATTGTCATTGCATGGTATACAACGAAATTTGACATCTCTCCTAGAAAACAACTGTATTCATCCATATTACCCACATACCAACATACATAAAAACAATAATTAAAAACAATAAAAATAGCTTAAAAGTCTTAAAGTGATTTGTTATTTGAACCATATTGCAGTTCAAATTGCAGTCCATTTTACAGTTCATATTGCAAACAATAAAAATAGCTTAAAAAGTTTTAAAGTGACTTGTGCATGTTATTTGAATCAGTGCATGTTCACAATAACAGTTTAAATACATAAATCTAAGCTCACTCGCTGATTGTCCATCGTCTGCGTGTTGTGCCTCTGGAGGAGTGTAAAGTAAAGAAAGTAAAGAAAGTCTTTTGATTCCTAAGTTCTGTGGTAATGCCTCTTCAACACACTGAGATCTGCACACAGAGTCAGGGTTTACCGGCTCTATGGAACTGTACAAAGCAAGAGCACACAGGTCTCTACTAGCTCGCCCAGAAACACCGATATATTTACAGGCTGCTATAATAAGCACTTTTGAGGAAGAACAAATCACAGTGTTTGACAGTTACAGGCATCCGATCTGTGAAGACTCTTTAAGGGAAATACTTTACACACACTATACAGAGATAACAACATTAACATCACAACATTAACATCATAACAAGTGCTTCAAAATAATCTAGAAGGTTAAAAGTAGCTCTTAATTTAGAAAGATGTGTTTAATGTAGTATTCTGTTCACTGAAAAGGATAAAACTATTAGTGTTTAAGAGGAATAAAATTGCTGAAACACGGTGTGAAATCGCTGGTGTTTCTGACGTCACAAACGACCTTGTAACCAATCAGATCAACGTGTGATCGTCAACCAGTGGATCTCTGAGTGAGTGAGTGAGTGGAGGCGGGGCTCAATTGCATATTCATAGAACCATGTATACTAAATGAGGCAAGGGTGTCGAGTTACATTCAAGATATTTTAAGACATGAAAAAAATTATGTTTCAAAGAAAACACTTAAATATGTAATTTTGGTGATCAAAGATGAGTTTTAAGGGCTACAATTATTACTTTGCACTCATTTCCAGGGGCTGGTTTGTGTTTCTCTCAAACAGGGGACTCAAGACTCAAGACTCAAGACTCAAGACTCAAGACTCAAGACTGCAGACTGCATTTCCCCCAAAAACAGTATTTCTCTGCACTTTAAAAAGCTCTTTAAATGCCAGGCCAGGTGCCCATCTCTCTCTCTCTCTCTCACACACACACACGGACACACACACCCTCTTGAAAACACCAAATTTAATTCACCCAAAAGATGTATATGGTTAGTCAAGTCATGCCATTGTCATGTATATAAACCTGAGAATGTTAATGGGAATATCTGACATGTTTCCCAGATACACGGCGAGCCGGAGTCGATCACTCCATTATCTACTCAGGTTTACGATGCGTTTGGGAAATGCCCTGCTCTAAACTGCACTATATCTAACACTGACAACACTCTATTTACTCTAGCATTGTTAGGCCTTCTCTACATTAAGTCAACACTCATGATTATGATTTTTGTAGATTTAGAGACTTATCCCTGTTAGTCTGCAGTCCATAAACCTGCGTCTGCAACATTTGGTGTGTTTCTGGTGTGTGAGTGCCAGGTTTCAGGAGTCGTGTGACCGTGTGAACGGCGATAACCAAACGCAGGAGAAGAGCAGCTTCTATCAAACACTGCTTGAGGATGGAGTTTGTTCTGCTTCTGAAGTGTGTGTGTGTTAATGTCCTCGTTTAAATGTGTGTGTTCTGGCTCTTCGCCACTGGGAAATTACAAGCATGCCATAAAATGAAAACCACTTTCTTCCCTTCTTTCTTCAGCAGGGCTTGTTTATTGTAGTGCATTTTGATGATCATTGTCAAGTATTAGAGACTAGATTTATTTTCCAGCGAGGTGATAACCTACTAAACAAGTGTTTTACAGTCGTTTCTCGGGATCTTTTGGGCTTGGGAACGTCGGGAAGAGACTCACGATGCTTGACTCCACGCACGCGGGCCTGCTAATGAGAATTAGACATGGGTGCGGGAAAAAGAGGAGATGTCGTTATGTGGGCTGTTATTTAAAGGAGCCGTATGTAAGATTGTGGCCAAAACTGGTACTGCAATCACTTTCAAATTACTGTAGAGCGGTGTATCCCCTACTGTTGTCAGTGATATAAGTATTTGAAGTATTTGAAATGAACATGATTTCTTAATGTCTAGTAACATATCAGGGCCATTTTATGATTAATTGAAATACATTTCTTACACACAGCTCCTTTAAAGGTTGAAAATTAAAATACATTTCAAGTATTAGCCTCTCGAGACCGGTCTCTGGTATTACTCAAGCGGCCAATCCGGTGCCCTGAAGCGGCGAGCCGAACTGCTCTGAGCCCGTCCTCGGAGAGGATCCCAGCGCCGCTACACCGGGCGGACTCTGAGAAACGGGATCGCTGGAGACTAGAACCCGCTGGAGACCGCTGCGCCCGAAGCACACGAGGGGATGGGGTTGGCAGAACGGCCCCTGAGGGCCTCGAAGGGAGATGGGCACCGTGTAATGAGGGGTTATTCACATCAGGAATTTCACCATTTATTTCCTCAGAATTAAATGCAGACAAAGATCAACCAGACAAGTAGAAACGGTATAGATGAAAGGCTGAATATAGTGTATTAATACAGACATCCACTCAGATGAGCAATTAACATTTAATTTGATCAGAATAAAATGCAGCCAGAAATCAGCTCAGATAGCGAAGTTGGTCTGGGTGAAAGGGCGAAAATATTATTTTTCATACATCTACTTTCAAAGCCAGACAAATATTTAATTTAATTTCTCAAAATTAAATTAATATTATAATCTCAAACATATATATATGGACCCTTTATACGCGAATATTTTATGTAATCTTTATGGACTTTCTTCCGTCGAGAGGGAGCCAACAGGAGCAGAGCTCAACCTCTCGATAGTGCACACATGTTACACGTCGTGAATTTATGAATGAACACTGTCAGCCCCATTTTGTTTGTTCCTCTAGTGTGTGCAGGATCAGTGTGTGTGTGTGTGTCTGTGTGTTGGTAAAGGTTTGTGCTCGAGCGCGCGCGTCACAGGGGGAGTTTGCAGTAAACATGTATAACTCTCGCACACTTCATCACTTCATCAGACTCTGAACACAGACTAAACCTGGACATTTACTCCCACAACAGTTTAAAATGCTTTGACGCACGGGATTTATGAGTCGCGAGATGAAGAATCTATAGTTTTAGGCTGTTCGATGAGAATGAAGATGCTCTCTCTCCTGGAATAACATCGGACACATTACCTGTGTGCATTTTTCTTTTTTGTAGCATGCAGATATTTGGATTTACTTTTTTTCCGCCTAAACGTAATTTTTTTAATAGGTCTTGGGGAGAAAGGTAGAAATATCTCCAGCAGCATTAGGAGTAGGCTATTTGTTAATTTTTTTTGAGAAACACTCACTGGGATTGCACTTTTATCAATCAATGTTCCCAGAGCGGAGTTTTCCCCGAGACTGAGGATAAAACGGGAAGCAGAACTAAACCGAATTTCCATCTTGGACAAAGTGTAAGTTCTTTCTTTCTTTCTTTCTTTCTTTCTTTCTTTCTTTCTTTCTTTCTTTCTTTTTTTCTTTCTTTCTTTTTTTCTTTCTTTCTTTCTTTCTTTTTTTCTTTCTATCTATCTATCTATCTTTGTTTATGGCTCCATCTTGCGGTTGTTTGACAGTGTCATCATTAATTCATGTATTTTAAATTTTTATTCGAACGAGATTTTGATTGTAGATCGATTCTCTCTGAGGGAATAATAATTATATGATTTGCTTTTAGAGAACTTCATTCCTAAGACACGCTTTTCCAGGACATCCATTGACTTGTAAATGAGAATTGTATCATCTACATTTACAATTACATTTGAATTTTTACATTTTACATATATAGACAGTTTTAACATTTAGTTTGACGTTAATCGTTTTTTTCTCTCTGACAAACATATGGGACAGATCGAGCGCTGCACTGATTTATACAGGATATTAGCCTATATAACGGCGTACATCATTATGGGCATTATTTTTTTTACTTTGGGGTACTTAAAGTTAATTGTAAATCTCAATTTATTTTGTTGTTTCTATGCCATGTTTCTATATTATGTTTCTATGTCACGTTTCTTGTCATGTTTCTATGTCATGTTTATTTGTACTTTATTGTAAAGCGGCCTTGAGCATTCTGAAAGGCGCTATATAAAATAAACGTATTATTATTATTATTAACAGTAACCAATTTGACGTTTTTTAAAGATTTTTTACAGTGTTCTGCCATTAACATTATATATTTTTTCAAGTTATTTATATACCGTATAAACATTTCCAGCTAAATATAACTATTAGAAGATTTATATTTTTATAATGTATAATATTGTGAACCACACATTATGCTTATCTAAGTGGGCTTCATTAGTTAAATTTTACCTAATATATACATTCATACTCAATATTTTCAATTGTGCATTTCATAAATGAGAAGTAGCTCAGTTCATGTGCAGTTCTGATGTGTGTGTGCACGAACTGAAGAAAAGAGAGTTAGAGATTATAACTACATGTCAATTTGATCCCAGTTATGTGTGAAAGTGTAAAAACTGTGTGCATGTAAAATAATCTATATCATCAGTTTGTAATGTACAAAACCTGTCTCATATTTAGAAGATAAATGTAGAAACATGAACCTCAGATGATAGCTGTTTTTTTACACACACACTCACACACTCTTCAGTATCGCTGAGCTCTGTGTGAGATTGACTCTTGTTTCTCCAGGCTGCAGGGATGTTGAAGCTGAAGCTGGTGTGCTCAGTCTCGGTGGCCGTGACCTGTGCCTGCTTTATTGTGCTTGTGGACGCCAACTCCTGGTGGTACGTGACAAACACAGGTCCCTGTACAGTAACAGTAGTCAACATTTGAAATGGATCAAAAGGACCCCCAGAGTGGACATCACCTGGCCCATACGCCCTGGGTCAGCACTGCCCTCGTGCAGGTGTTTAAGGGCTGTGGCCTGGGTCACTTGGATGGCCATGTCATGCAAAGTGGTCTGGCCCACAGCTTTGTAAGACTTGCCCATGAACATTTTATTTATAAAAAAAAAAAGGGGGAATTCTTTTTTTTTTTGGGCTGTTGACAATATTTTCAAAAGAGAAATTCAAAATCCTCTCTGTAAAAATCTTTGACTCTAATATGTAAAAAAAATTTTGCCTGATTTCATCCAATGTTCACGTTTTTGTTCTAGGAGTTTATGCAAATCAGTGCATATTTAATTATACAATGCCTTATTTGCATATTTTAACATAACATTTCAGAAAACTTGCAATTAAAAAATATTTGCAATTCTTTATGTAATCAATCAACTGGGGAAGTATGCAGACAGCACCGTAGTGTCGGCCCAGACCCGGATTGAGGATTCCACGCGTAAAGATGTGGGCCGGATCTGGGCCGACACTATGTTACTGTCCGGTTATCTATGAGCTAATTTGTTTACCCTATTCTCCTGGGGTGTCTTGCCTTAACCCTCTGGAGTCTAAGGGGTTTTTGAGGTCCGTGAGATGTTTTGACATCCCCTGACATTTGTGCTTTTTTCAGTTGCTTATAAACATATTAATGGCAAAGGTGTAATTACACTCTATTTAGCACAAATAGGGCTACCATAATATGCTAGCACCATCTATGTACATATTTGTATTTTTGAGGGAATAATGTTTATGCATGGTTATTCAAAAAACTAAAAATTAAAGTTTCTGAAATAAGGCCACAAAACACATACTTAACATGTGTCCACAAGACTTTTGACTAATGGATGTAGTTGCCTAGTGTTTTTGCTTCAAAATGATCTGAAAATCACCCTGCCTAATCATTCACATAAAACAATACATTGATTTGAATTTTTTTAAACAGTTTTTGCTTCCAAAGGCAATATGCGCAGGGGCGTGACTTGCTGTGATTCACACCTGAGAAGACAAAGACCCTGCATACTAATGAGCCTGCATGCTAATGAGCCTGCATACTAATGAGCCTTTCATTCAGGTGTCACACAAGAAAGAATGCGAGGACAAAAATAAATAAATAAATTATATATATATATATATATATATATATATAATATATATATATATATATATATATATATATATATATATAATCCAAATATAAATGAAAGTCAAAAGCACATTTTTAGTACATAGTCACACCTGGAAACAAATCCTGTTCAAATAGGCTATATGGACCATTCTACAGAATTAGTTAGAGTTAGAAAGTTAGAGTTCTCAGAGAGGAAAAAAAGGTAGTTTTTCACAAATTTTTTATACATTCAAATTGTAAAATTTCCAAGGTAAACATTTCTAGTATGCAGTTAATTTTCATACTGTATTTTCAGAAAGTTTGGAATATATCCTCTCCTCAAATGTGTCACTAATAAAAAACAATAATATTAAGATTTTTTTTACATCTATCTTGTCTTTTTTTTTTTTTTTAAGTAGGCCTATAGCCTGGATTTTATCATTCATATTTCAAAGTTAAGGATTCATTAGTTTGATATAGTCTACATTGGACCAAACACTATAATAACATCTTAGATTATGAGCTTATTTTTGACAAAACATTCTAACGTTATATATTTAACATATGAGCAGAAACTGGTTAACTAAAGCTTATTTGATGTCTATTTTAGAGTAAAAATCTTTATAATCTATCCCAAACTAGTCAACTAAATGTTGTCTTTCATATTTCGTCTGTAACAACAACAGTGCAAATTCGTGCCATTCATTCATCACACAGAGAGAGACACCCGATTCATATTAAAACAGTATTCGCAATTAGAACAAAACACTTAAGAATAAAAAAACTTACTATGATCCTCGCTGGATCCATGGCTCCTCGAAGTGAAATTAATCCAGCACTTCTGAGGTAAATTATCCAGAATTATTCCTCACAGCCTCGCAAAACGACATAGACTACCGGTACATTAATCTGAACTTGGTGTTTTATCGAGCTTGTGTGGGCGTTGGCAAGTTTCAGAAGTGACTGAGTATTTTAAGTCTATTTTGCTGCTATGTGAAAAAAATCGCGCAAAACGCGCCGGCGCGTTTCTCGACTCCAGAGGGTTAACGCAATAACCAAATACATCATCGCTGAATGTGTGCGTGTGTTTTCAGGTCTCTGGCGATGAACCCCCTCCTGATCCCAGAAGCGTATATCATCGGAGGTCAGCCGCTGTGCAGTCAGCTGGCAGGACTGTCCCCGGGTCAGAGGAAGCTTTGCCAGCTGTACCAGGACCACATGCAGTTCATCGGAGCGGGCGCACAGACGGGCATCAGCGAGTGCCAACACCAGTTCGGTCAGCGCCGCTGGAACTGCAGCACAGTGGACAACTCCTCGGTGTTCGGCAGGGTCCTGCACACAGGTACGGACATACTCCACAGGTACTGAACTGACATACTCCACAGGTACTGACATACTCCACAGGTACTGACATACACCACAGGACTGACATACACCACAGGTACTGACATACTCCACAGGTACGGACATACTCCACAGGTACGGACATACTCCACAGGTACGGACATACTCCACAGGTACTGACATACACCACAGGTACGGACATACACCACAGGTACTGACATACTCCACAGGTACTGACATACTCCACAGGTACGGACATACTCCACAGGTACGGACATACTCCACAGGTACTGACATACACCACAGGTACGGACATACACCACAGGTACGGACATACTCCACAGGTACTGACATACTCCACAGGTACTGACATACTCCACAGGTACGGACATACACCACAGGTACTGACATACTCCACAGGTACTGACATACTCCACAGGTACGGACATACTCCACAGGTACTGACATACACCACAGGTACGGACATACACCACAGGTACGGACATACTCCACAGGTACTGACATACACCACAGGTACGGACATACTCCACAGGTACTGAACTGACATACTCCACAGGTACTGACATACTCCACAGGTACTGACATACACCACAGGACTGACATACACCACAGGTACTGACATACTCCACAGGTACGGACATACTCCACAGGTACGGACATACTCCACAGGTACGGACATACTCCACAGGTACTGACATACACCACAGGTACGGACATACACCACAGGTACTGACATACTCCACAGGTACTGACATACTCCACAGGTACGGACATACTCCACAGGTACGGACATACTCCACAGGTACTGACATACACCACAGGTACGGACATACACCACAGGTACGGACATACTCCACAGGTACTGACATACTCCACAGGTACTGACATACACCACAGGTACGGACATACACCACAGGTACTGACATACTCCACAGGTACTGACATACTCCACAGGTATGGACATACTCCACAGGTACTGACATACACCACAGGTACGGACATACACCACAGGTACGGACATACTCCACAGGTACTGACATACACCACAGGTACGGACATACTCCACAGGTACGGACATACTCCACAGGTACGGACATACTCCACAGGTACGGACATACTCCACAGGTACGGACATACTCCACAGGTACGGACATACACCACAGGTGCTGACCTACTCCACAGGTACTGACATACTCCACAGTGTTGGGTTCGAGTCCGAGTCTGAATTAAAACATGACAGTTGTTTTCAATGCCTAAAGAGGGTTTGCGCTGGCGCAAGCTGCTTTCTGGAAAATGTATCAAAACTAAATGACTTAATGCCTAATTTAAAGGGAAAACAAGATTATTCTTCTGACCCCATTGGCATATAACTTTTCTTGTTTTCCAGAAAACAAGACTTCATATCTTAAAGGGAGATTTCAATTAGCCCATGATTTACTCACCTTCAGCCATCTTAGGTGTATATGACGACTTCTTTCAGACGAATACAATCGGAGTGATATTAAAAAATGTCCTGGATCTTCCAAGCTTTATATTGGGAGTGAATGGAGGATGAGATTTTGAAGCCCAAAAAGTGCATCCATCCATCATAAAAGAGAATAGAACAAAACAAAACACTGGTCATGATTTAGAAGTCTAAAACAAGAATTTTTAAAGAGAAATGTGGGAGGATTAATATAAGAGATGAGGAGCTTGAGATGATTACCAGCTCTACTTGTGAACCGCGAGAGGCGTCAGAGCGTACGCTACTCCTACATCTACGCCATACAGCGGCATGTGTGGCTCTTGTGGCGTAAGTCAACTTGCGTACCGCCGTCTGCCAGTAGCTAGTTATTTTAGTCCATAAAGTTTTGAACATGGATATTTTTCTTACACAAACACATCGCTTCAGTTCAGAAGGCCTTTATTAACCCCCGGAAACACATGGAGCACTTTAATCATGAATAGATGCACTTTGATGGAATACACAGCCATTCACTGCCATTATAAAGCTTGGAAGATCCAGGACATTTTTTAATATACCTCAGATTGTGTTCGTCTGAAAGAAGAAAGTCATATACACCTAGGATGGCTTGAGTGCGAGTAAATCATGGGCTAATTTTCATTTTTGGGTGAACTCTCCCTTTAAGTCATTTTGCCTCTTGATATTTGAGTATCTGGATTTAAGAAGTTTTAGATGACCTTTTTTTTTTTGCAGTATGTGATGCATCCAAACATGCCTTTATAGTTTAAAACAAAAGCAGATCATACCTACATTTGTCTGTTTAGTTTGAAGTTGAATGTTTTTAAACTCTGACATCTTCATAAAGGAAATTATACATGGAATGGAAAGATTCTTTCAGATTTGGTCACTGTTCATAAGAAAAATGAAGAATATTTAGTTATTACACTGTTGTTCATAATAAAACCAAATAAACAAAGCTACTTGAACTCCCCAGGGAGCCGCGAGACGGCGTTCACGTTCGCGATCAGCGCGGCCGGTGTGGTGAACGCAGTGAGTCGAGCCTGCAGAGAGGGGGAGCTGTCGAGCTGTGGATGCAGTCGCGCCGCGAGGCCGAAGGATCTGCCCAGAGACTGGCTGTGGGGCGGATGCGGAGACAACCTCAACTATGGATACCACTTCAGCAAGGAGTTTGTGGATGTCCGCGAACGCGAAAAAACCTTCGCTAAAGGCTCTGTGGAAAGTGCCAGACTGCTGATGAACCTTCACAACAACGAGGCGGGACGGAGGGTAAGACAGCAAATTATCGGTCTCCTTTCCTTTAGGAAGATTGTCCTTACCAAGTGGAAATAAAGCCTGTAGATTCTGTATACAAGCAGACTGAAATCCACCTTTCTCTCTCTTGAATCCAACACGGAAGTGACTTAAACTGCAGTTCACCGACTGGCCACTAGAGACCGGCTGCAAAAGAGAGTCAATCCCATAAACCCCATGTTAAAATGACATGCTGCCAAGATGGCGACGGCCAGCTCCGTCCACTTTGGGCTTCAAAAACGTCCTTCAGAAAACTACGGGTGACTTCACAGACACTACGCCCATGTTTTTTTTTTCTACAAAACTCCCCAGACAGCAACATAGTGCCGGCCCAGATTCGGTATAGTATGTTTTTGTGTGTACTGTGAGTACTTTACTGTTTTCATGTATTGCTGCTAATGCACTTTAATTTCCCAACTGGGATCAATAAAGTACTACTACTACTTACTACTACTACTGAGGTGACGTGACGCTAACAGACGGCAGACAAACGGCTAGCAGTGACATCAGCGGCAATCCACCTGTCACTCAAGTGCCCACGCCCTTAATTATGCAGAACTTTAAAGCTTAATATAATTTAAACAGATGAGTTATAAAAAAAAAAATCACCCCCCTTACAGGCTGTAAACATGTTTTTCTGCTGTAAAGTTAGGCATTTTAACATGAGGGTTTATGGGATTGACTCTCTTCTGGAGCCTGTGAATTGCAGTTTAAGTCTCTTCCTTGTTGGATTCAGAAGGTTGCCGCTTAGTTGCAACAATTTGTTGCTGTCTGAGTCTTGATCCAAACTCTCAGCATCCTTAGCATCTCACTTCTTTCTAGCTCATGAACTGTTTCTTTGTCACAGATAGCGTCTGATCTCGCCCATGTCTCCTGTAAGTGCCACGGCGTGTCCGGCTCCTGCAGCCTTAAAACATGCTGGTTGCAACTCGCAGATTTCCGCAGGGTTGGTGACGCTCTGAAGGAGAAATACGACAGCGCCGCCGCCATGAAGCTGAACAGCCGTGGGAAACTCGTTCAAGTTCACTCCAAATTTAACTCTCCTACTAGCAACGACCTGGTGTACATTGAGCCGAGTCCGGATTACTGCGTGGGGAACAAGACCACGGGCTCTTTGGGAACTCAGGGTCGGCTCTGCAACAAGACGTCTGAAGGCATGGACGGCTGCGCGCTCATGTGCTGCGGTCGAGGGTACGACCAGTTCAAGGTGCAACTGGTGGAGCGCTGCCACTGCAAGTTCCACTGGTGCTGCTACGTCAGGTGCAGGCGCTGCTCGCGCACCGTCGACCAGTTCGTGTGCAAGTAACGAGAGCATGAGGGAACACTAAATACATGATATTTATAGAGCTGAAACCATTATGACAAAGACTGATTGTTTTCTTGCTATAAGTACTATGTACAGGACATCTAAAGAAACTGCAAATATCATTATATATTTATTTTCTCAGATGGTTCTTTTATAATTTTTTTCTTATCAGAGAATTTTAAGTCGTTATTAGCCCATGATTTACTCGCCCTGAAGCCATCCGAGGTGTATATGACATTCTTCTTCCAGACAAATACAATCAGAGTTATATTAAAAAATGTCCTGGCTCTTCCAAGCTTTATAATGGGAGTGAATGTGCACAATTTTCCATTCAGTCCATTCAGATTCAAGCCATCTACCAGAAGCTAGTTATTTTAGTCGATAAAGTTTTAAATATGGACATATTTCTTACACCAACGCATCGCTTCACTTTATAAGGTCTTTATTAACCCCTCTGAGCCTTTTATGATGGATATGATGCACTTTTATGATGGATATGATGCACTTGTATGGACTTAAAAAAAATGGTGCCCATTCACTCCCATTATAAAGCTTGTAAGAGCCAGGACATTTTTAATGTAACTTTGATTATATTCATCTGAAAGAAAAATGTCACATACACCTAGGATGGCTTGAGGGTCAAGTCAAGTCCTCTTCATTTATATAGCACTTTTAACAATGTAGATTGTTCCAAAGCTGCTTACAGTGATAACAGGAGATTACAGTAGCAGATATTGTTTTGTCTTTATGGCAGCTCTGGAATAAAGTTATTTTCCAGCTAAAGTTAGTTTTGATTGATTCACTTCCGTCGCAACGATCATTAGTTATTAATTTAGCGGCCGCTAACACGACACCGCTCTAACAGAAAACTCTTTAAGTTCTCTCTACGCAAACGTTAAAAACGTGAACCTGTGAGAACGCTGATGGCGCACATGCGCATTAAGAGTTCATTCTATAGGGATGTGCGTTTGGATAAATGTGCGCAGGCATGTAGTCCTTCCCTAAAAAACAACCCTCAACAAACTACTTGTCTGGCCTTAAAATTTATAATACAGAATTGTATCGCTTCGGCGTAGCCACGCGAACCGGGATTATCCCGACAAGATTATCTGTACAGAGGTAAAGGGAAGGAGGCCTTCACATCATAGGGTGAGTAAACCATGGGCTAATTTTCATTTTTGGGTGAACTATCCCTTTAAGGCATGATCCAGCGTTTCTCCATTCATTTGAGGGCTTCACATGAGGGGGAAGTTGGTATATTCAGACACAGGGCAGGACAGGTTTGAGAAGTATTGCACTAATTCACTGGATTGCAAAAAAAAAACAAAAAAACTGACAAATCGTGTGCACTGTGATTCAAGTTTTCTACAGTAAATAATATAATTTCTGTACAATCCCTAAAATTTTTCTGTGCAGTCCCTGTAAATAAATTCATTAAAAGAGTAACGTATGTTTGTCACATTGCCAGTATATTTATTTAATTAAATTGCATGCGAAGCTTGTTCATTTAATCTGATAAATCAGTCACTGACCTGAGTAAGTGGAAGAAACTCCTCTCTCCTGCGTCAGTTCATCCACTCCAAATCCAGCTTCCCAGACAGCAACATAGTGTCGGCCCAGATCCGGCCCACATCCGGTACATGTGGATCCAACGCGAGACACTGGGTTTATGAGCTATACTGGGACCAGCCACCGGGGGGGCGATCGAGACACTGGGTTTATGAGCTATACTGGGACCAGCCAACGGGGGGCGATCGAGACACTGGGTTTATGAGCTATACTGGGACCAGCCACCGGGGGGGCGATCGAGACACTGGGTTTATGAGCTATACTGGGACCAGCCACCGGGGGGGCGATCGAGACACTGGGTTTATGAGCTATACTGGGACCAGCCACCGGGGGGCGATCGAGACACTGGGTTTATGAGCTATACTGGGACCAGCCACCGGGGGGGCGATCGAGACACTGGGTTTATGAGCTATACTGGGACCAGCCACCGGGGGGCGATCGAGACACTGAGTTTATGAGCTATACTGGGACCAGCCACCGGGGGGGCGATCGAGACACTGGGTTTATGAGCTATACTGGGACCAGCCACCGGGGGGGCGATCGAGACACTGGGTTTATGAGCTATACTGGGACAAGCCACCGGGGGGCGATCGAGACATTGGGTTTAATGAGCTATAATGGGACCAGCCACCGGCGGGCGATCGAGACACTGGGTTTATGAGCTATACTGGGACCAGCCACCGGGGGGCGATCGAGACTCAGGGTTTATGAGCTATACTGGGACCAGCCACCGGGGGGCGATCGAGACACTGGGTTTATGAGCTATACTGGGACCAGCCACCGGGGGGCGATCGAGACTCTGGGTTTATGAGCTATACTGGGACCAACCACCGGGGGGCGATCGAGACTTTGGGTTTATGAGCTATACTAGGACCAGCCACCGGGGGGAGATCGAGACACTGGGATTATGAGCTATACTGGGACCAGCCACCGGGGGGCGATCGAGACTCTGGGTTTATGAGCTATACTGGGACCAGCCACCGGGGGGCGATCGAGACACTGGGTTTATGAGCTATACTGGGACCAGCCACCGGGGGGCGATCGAGACTCTGGGTTTATGAGCTATACTGGGACCAGCCACCGGGGGGCGATCGAGACACTGGGTTTATGAGCTATACTGGGACCAGCCACCGGGGGGCGATCGAGGCGCTTTGGCTTTACTTTCCAGGACTTGTGCGGCACACTTGCAAAACACTCATGGATTTGAAGGGTTAAAAATGTTTAAAGATATTCAAGAGTTTTAAGCAAAGTGTAAGGATGTTTAGATGTATGAGATATGGAAAAAGTGTAATTTTTCAAGTTTGGCTAACCCTTTACCAATACATCAAAAGATTATCCAGTGCTCTCATTTTATTAGCTGAATGTTCTCTCACATCAATAGTGGAAGATCACATTGAAGCTTCTCACTGAATAGATATCTAACACATATCTATGTAAATATGAAAGTGTCAACAATGACAATTCACTAAAAAGCAGAAAATCAAAGATCAACTCATTTGTCTCTTTGTATTTTTAAAAAAGATTTATTTAAAAAGTACACAAACTGCAGTTGTATCTCTTATTGTAAGGCAATGTTCACAAAGAACATCCACTCTTGTTATACACTTACTATTGCATTTGTCACAGTTGTAAGGCTGAAAATCATAAATAGTATAACTATAATAGTTACTGAACAAAAACTCAAATTTATGACACGATTGTATGTTTGTAGACATATACGAATCCTACAGTTAATTAGCACAGTTACCAGTCTCCTGTAGCCTTGCTTGTAATGTTTCCTATTAACTATGTGAACATAAAATATGGTAAGACTTTACAGTAAGTTTTCATTCGAGTTAACTACATTACTTAACATGATCTAACAATTAACAATATTTTACAGCATTTATTAATCTTAGTTAATCTCAACATTTACAAATACAGTATTAAAATAAAAAGTTGTATAACATTAATTAATGCACTGTGAACTAACACAAACAAACTTTAACAAATGTTGATAAATGGCGTAAAAATATATTGCTCATTGTTAGTTCATGTTAGTTGATGCATTAACTAATGTTTAATAAATGAGACCTTAGATATGAAGTGTTCCCTTAAAATACCATTGATTTGTAGCTGTCTATGTGATTCTGATGATTTAAGTTTTCCAGTGTAAATCAATATTTATATGATCACTTTTTGCATGCTGGCCGAGGAGGGGAAGGGGGCGGAGCCTGTTTTCATCACCTGGGAAAGATGTGGCCAATCAGGAACAGCAGAACTGAAGCTGACAGTGAAGGAGTCAAGCTCACGGACCCGCCACACTCCATCGAGTTCTCCTGAGGACGGAGAAACACGGACAAATTAATGATAATTCTGATTCTAATGTTCACGTAACAACGTTACATCCTATTAGTCCAGTCATTTTAAGCCAAAATGGGGGTCAACCTTGAACAAATTGCAACAGAAGCAAACTCAACTGATTTTGCATCCTCAATATGTCCTGAGTAAGGAAAAAAAAGCCCAGAGAATCCCATTAGGGGAAAGCTTTGAAAAAGACCCAAATACATCCCATTCACGTGAATCGGGTAAAAATTTTAACCTTTAGATATCACCATGAAAATTACTGAGTTGATTATTTACATCAAGACAGACAAAAAATGTATTACAAGTTTTTTGAAATTGTTTGTGAACATGGACAAACGGTGCATAATCTAATTACGTATGTGCTAATTTGCATAAATACCCAAAGAGATCTAAACATTGGGTATAGCCAGGGGAAAATGTCTTGGTTCAAATTACAAATAATGCATGTTACTATTTACACTGGTCTGCAAATATCATCTACCACACTGCAAGAAAAGTGGATTTTTAAGTGCATCAGCTTGGATGTAAGTCATTTCAATTTAAGTTACATACAAAAATAAGTTGAATCTTGTATAACTGAGATGTAAAAACCTATGTTGTCATAACTTATTGATCATATAATTTACAGTGCAGCAGTGAATGGTTATTTATATTATTATATTATATCATACCTCGTGATGGAAGGGGTGGCACGTGTCCGGCCGTCTCCGGTCCTTCTGAAACTTCAACCGTTCACATTTCAGAGACTCGTTATGTGCAATGAAATTAAGGGAAAAATACGACAGAGGACGGTTTTGAAAAAATGCAGGAAAACAGAGACAATAGACAGTGTCTAAAACAGATTATTGGCAGTTGCATAAACTTATAGCCATTATGTTCAGACTGAGCAAAGTTACTTACAGAATGACCAAAATAGGTCCTACTTTAGATTAGGGTCCAGTTCTCACTATTTACTAACTAATAACGGTAACACTTTATTTTACAGTGTCCTTGTTACACGTTACATCTTACCATAGTAGTAACAGTAAATTATGCATAATTACATGCAACTAACCCTCAACCAAATCCTACCCTAACCCTATAGTAAGTACATGCAGTTAATTAATATTACTCAGTACTAGGGCTGTAGTCAAGACCACCTTTGTCGAGTCCAAGACAAGTCCAAGACCAGGACTAGTCGAGTCCAAGTCAAGACCGAGTCCAAAGAGGTTCGAGTCCAAGTCAAGACCGAGTCCAAAGAGGTTCGAGTCCAAGTCAAGACCGAGTCCAAAGAGGTTCGAGTCCAAGTCAAGACCGAGTCCAAAAAGGTTCGAGTCCAAGTCAAGACCGAGTCCAAAGAGGTTCGAGTCCAAGTCAAGACCGAGTCCAAAAAGGTTCGAGTCCAAGTCAAGACCGAGTCCAAAAAGGTTCGAGTCCAAGTCAAGACCGAGTCCAAAAAGGTTCGAGTCCGAGTCAAGACAGAGTCCAAAGAGGTTCGAGTCCAAGTCAAGACCGAGTCCAAAGAGGTTCGAGTCCAAGTCAAGACCGAGTCCAAAGAGGTTCGAGTCCAAGTCAAGACCGAGTCCAAAAAGGTTCGAGTCCAAGTCAAGACCGAGTCCAAAAAGGTTCGAGTCCAAGACAAGACCGAGTCCAGGACAGGAAAAAAAAAAAGTCTCCAGGGCCTGAATTTCGTTTTTGCCAAACAAAATTATTAAATTGATCTTGCCTAAATGTTTGTGCTCATTGCATTTTTACAATGGGGTAATGTTGTTAAGAATTTACACAACACAAGGCTTGATTTAAATTGTTCAATTAAATTGAAAAAAGTTGCACAAATAAATACAATAGAATAAAGATACAAATAAAGACAAATAAAGAGTAAAGTTTTTGAATAGGTCTAACACTAGTATTCATAGACAGAAACTGAATAAAGTAATCAAATGGAAAATAACACTGGATAGTATTTTAGTCCTGAATAAATAAACACATAGGCTATCAATCCTGATTCCTTTAACTTAAAGCTCTCTTTTGTTGTTTTGACGACAAAATTAATGACCGACACATATGGTTGCTGTCACTTTAAGAGCTAGTGCACGGATTCTGTGTTCATACTGGCATGCGTTTTATGCTTATTAAAGACAAAACCGACTATGTTTAGAGTATACTCACGAAGGCCGAAATTGACACAGTTTTGCGTGTTAAAGCAATATAATCCGTGAAAAATAACTTTTGTTTGGCCAGCTCAGCTGTTCTTGAGGCGGATTTTCTATGAATGTGCGCATAGTCATCCCAGAGAGCGCGCGAGCACTGATAGTTTAAAATTGCTTGAGTTGAATGTTAAACTGGTAAGACTTAAAAAGACGTGCAAATGGTAAACTTTATTCACGATGCACTGCTGGCCCGATTGTGCAAGTGAATATTCCATGTCCCGACTCCTGAACGTGAGTGTGTATTCGCGGCAGCGCTTGATGCTTGATGCCCGCGCCGAAATTCGAGCCCTGGTCTTATGCATGACATTATCAAGACAGTAATTTGGGTTATTTGTTGATATAAATGCAAAAGTGTCACAACACCCAGGATTTTTAAGTAGTAGTAGTAGTAGTAAGATAGTAACTATAGTAACAGCATGAGAAGACGCGCTCCTTTGTTGTGAGCATTTGGTCGGTTAATTTTGGCATTTTCTAAGTTAACGTAACTTACCCTAATAGGCTAGTAATAAAATAACACAAATTACAAAAATGTTGGACTCGGTCGAGACCAAAAGCCATATTTGGCAAGACCAGTGGCTGAGACCGAGACAAGTCCGAGTCCGAATACCAGCGAGTCCGAGACAAGTCCGAGACCAAGTCCAAGACCGGACTCGAGTACTACAGCCCTGCTCAGTACTTAAATATATAATTACACTGTAACAATGACACCTTAAAATAAAGTGTAATAAATAAATAAATGCAATAAACTCCTAATTTCTGCTTATCAATAGTTAGTAAGGTAGTTGTTAAGTTTAGGATTAAGGGATGTAGAATATGATCATGCAGAATAAGAGATTAAAATGTGCTTTTTAAATACCCAATATCCTATTAATATGCATGATAATAAGCAGCTAGTTCATAGTGAGAACTGGACCCTAAACTAAAGTGTTACCAAATGAATAAAATGATAGTAAAAGCACCTGCTGTTTTATTAAGGATATAGATAATTTCTACGGGGTCCATGGTGACGGGCCCGAGGTCGCTGCAGTCACACGTGTTGTCAACGACCACCATGAACAGGTTACTGCTGGGAATCTGCTGGATAACAAACGACCTGAGGACGACAGAGACGTCAGACTCGTCACAATGATCTGCTCCAGAAGAAGAAGTGTGGATGAAAGCGTCTTCAGGCGTCAGTGCTGGATGGAGTCTGGCAGACAACTGCTCATATACTGAAATAACCCTAACCCTATACTGAATAAGCTCGAAGTTTGAAGGCTAATGATTCTTTTTTTAATCATCATCTTCTCTCTTACTTTGGATGAAAACTTGCAGCAGAAGTATACCTCTGGCTGTACGTTTATTGGCCTGTTACGTGTTCTATATCGTTTAGGGTCAGTGTTTATGTTTAGGGTCAGTGTTTATGTTTAGGGTTTATGTTTAGGGTCAGTGTTTATGTTTCATGTTTATGTTTAGGGTCAGTGTTTATGTTTAGGGTCAGTGTTTATGTTTAGGGTCAGTGTTTATGTTTAGGGTCAGTGTTTATGCTTAGGGTCAGTGTTTATGTTTAGGGTCAGTGTTTATGTTTAGGGTCAGTGTTTATGTTTCATGTTTATGTTTAGGGTCAGTGTTTATGTTTAGGGTCAGTGTTTATGCTTAGGGTCAGTGTTTATGTTTAGGGTCAGTGTTTATGTTTAGGGTCAGTGTTTATGTTTCATGTTTATGTTTAGGGTCAGTGTTTATGTTTAGGGTCAGTGTTTATGTTTAGGGTCAGTGTTTATGTTTAGGGTCAGTGTTTATGCTTAGGGTCAGTGTTTATGTTTAGGGTCAGTGTTTATGTTTCGTGTTTATGTTTAGGGTCAGTGTTTATGTTTAGGGTCAGTGTTTATGTTTCGGGTCAGTGTTTATGTTTCGTGTTTATGTTTAGGGTCAGTGTTTATGTTTAGGGTCAGTGTTTATGTTTCGTGTTTATGTTTAGGGTCAGTGTTTATGTTTAGGGTCAGTGTTTATGTTTCATGTTTATGTTTAGGGTCAGTGTTTATGTTTAGGGTCAGTGTTTATGTTTCGTGTTTATGTTTAGGGTCAGTGTTTATGTTTAGGGTCAGTGTTTATGTTTCGTGTTTATGTTTAGGGTCAGTGTTTATGTTTAGGGTCAGTGTTTATGTTTAGGGTCAGTGTTTATGTTTAGGGTCAGTGTTTATGTTTAGGGTCAGTGTTTATGTTTCGTGTTTATGTTTAGGGTCAGTGTTTATGTTTAGGGTCAGTGTTTATGTTTCGTGTTTATGTTTAGGGTCAGTGTTTATGTTTAGGGTCAGTGTTTATGTTTCATGTTTATGTTTAGGGTCAGTGTTTATGTTTAGGGTCAGTGTTTATGTTTCGTGTTTATGTTTAGGGTCAGTGTTTATGTTTCGGGTCAGTGTTTATGTTTCGGGTTTATGTTTAGGGTCAGTGTTTATGTTTCGTGTTTATGTTTAGGGTCAGTGTTTATGTTTCGTGTTTATGTTTAGGGTCAGTGTTTATGTTTAGGGTCAGTGTTTATGTTTCGTGTTTATGTTTCGGGTCAGTGTTTATGTTTAGGGTCAGTGTTTATGTTTCGTGTTTATGTTTAGGGTCAGTGTTTATGTTTAGGGTCAGTGTTTATGTTTCATGTTTATGTTTAGGGTCAGTGTTTATGTTTAGGGTCAGTGTTTATGTTTCGTGTTTATGTTTAGGGTCAGTGTTTATGTTTAGGGTCAGTGTTTATGTTTCGTGTTTATGTTTAGGGTCAGTGTTTATGTTTAGGGTCAGTGTTTATGTTTCGTGTTTATGTTTAGGGTCAGTGTTTATGTTTAGGGTCAGTGTTTATGTTTAGGGTCAGTGTTTATGTTTAGGGTCAGTGTTTATGTTTAGGGTCAGTGTTTATGTTTCGTGTTTATGTTTAGGGTCAGTGTTTATGTTTAGGGTCAGTGTTTATGTTTCGTGTTTATGTTTAGGGTCAGTGTTTATGTTTAGGGTCAGTGTTTATGTTTCATGTTTATGTTTAGGGTCAGTGTTTATGTTTAGGGTCAGTGTTTATGTTTCGTGTTTATGTTTAGGGTCAGTGTTTATGTTTCGGGTCAGTGTTTATGTTTCGGGTTTATGTTTAGGGTCAGTGTTTATGTTTCGTGTTTATGTTTAGGGTCAGTGTTTATGTTTCGTGTTTATGTTTAGGGTCAGTGTTTATGTTTAGGGTCAGTGTTTATGTTTCGTGTTTATGTTTCGGGTCAGTGTTTATGTTTAGGGTCAGTGTTTATGTTTAGGGTCAGTGTTTATGTTTCATGTTTATGTTTAGGGTCAGTGTTTATGTTTCGTGTTTATGTTTCTTGTTTATGTTTAGGGTCAGTGTTTATGTTTCATGTTTATGTTTAGGGTCAGTGTTTATGTTTAGGGTCAGTGTTTATGTTTCGTGTTTATGTTTAGGGTCAGTGTTTATGTTTCGTGTTTATGTTTCGGGTCAGTGTTTATGTTTCGTGTTTATGTTTCGGGTCAGTGTTTATGTTTATGGTTATTGTTTAGGGTCAGTGTTTGTTTATGGTTATTGTTTAGGGTCAGTGTTTGTGTTTATGGTTATTGTTTAGGGTCAGTGTTTATGTTTATTGTTTAGGGTCAGTGTTTATATTTATGGTTATTGTTTAGGGTCAGTGTTTATGTTTATGGTTATTGTTTAGGGTCAGTGTTTATGTTTATGGTTATTGTTTAGGGTCAGTGTTTATGTTTATGGTTATTGTTTAGGGTCAGTGTTTGTGTTTATGGTTATTGTTTAGGGTCAGTGTTTCTGTTTATGGTTATTGTTTAGGGTCAGTGTTTGTGTTTAGGGTCAGTGTTTCTGTTTATGGTTATTGTTTAGGGTCAGTGTTTATGTTTATGGTTATTGTTTAGGGTCAGTGTTTATGTTTAGGGTCAGTGTTTATTAAACTTATTACAGATATTTACTAGCACTTGTCAGAAGAAACAGCCGAGCAACAGAAGAGAACATCAGTCAGTGAGTGTTTACTTTTCTCATTATATTTTAGAGTGGATATTCTTTGCTAGGAAACTTTGTTTGGTTTACCCTGTTTACCGTGAAAAATATTTAGGGTCAGTGTTTATGTTTAAGTTATTGTTTAGGGTCAGTGTTTATGTTAAGGGTCAGTGTTTATGTTTAGGGTCAGTGTTTATGTTTAGGGTCAGTGTTTATGTTTAAGTTTATGTTTAGGGTCAGTGTTTATGTTAAGAGTCAGTGTTAGGGCTGGGTATCGTAACAAAATTTTCGATACCGATACCGATACCTTGACTTCGATACCGGTTCCTGAACGATACCTTTTCGGTACCAATTTTAGGAAATCCGTTTTAACAATATTACATTACCTTTTTTTCAGTTTGTTGACTTTTTTTACACTCATATTTGGAGTCTGTAAAAAAGCACCAATGTTAAAGTTTTCTGTTTCCTAATCATTTAACAACATGTATTCTTTACTTCAATGAGATCATTGTTTCTGCCTTAATGCATTGTTTAACAATGAAAATGAATTGAAATGCATTCACCTCAGATCAGAAACAGATCACTCTAAATTGTAATTTAGACACAGGCATTTTCTGTAAAGCTGCTTTGAAACGATATGTTTTGTGAAAAATGCTATACAAATAAATGTGAATTGAATTAAATATAGGCTACTGGGGTGCGAAGTATACCTTGCGCTTAAAAAAATAAATAAAAATGCCGCAAAGCAGTGGCGAAAGTAATGATTATGGATGTGTCGGGAAAAAATAGAAAGGATATATTTAAACTTTTTATTAATAAACAAGTGTTTACTGATTGTGTTGTCTGCAAAGATGAATATGGCGATGTTGACTCGATCGTCATTCCTGCAGTAGTGAACACGCGCGCCTATGGATTACATAATCAAACTATTTCAATTGTTTTGTTTAAAAGTAGACATTTTAACCTATATTTAAGTCTATATGCCTATTTCTCGTGTCTGTGAGTCAAGTATCCTATAGTTTCGGTTCATTTGTGACGCGCTCCAGTTCTTGCAGTCGAAGATGGAAAAACACTCTCAAGTGCTGCAGCGATTATCTTGTCGAAAATATTGCATCGCGTGCTTCTGGCATCGAGTGTGGTACATAGGTAGGTACACTGTTGATCTTTTCCACATATTTTCTATCTATCTGGGTTGGGACACACACACACACACTACAGCCTCACGTGCGACGAGCCACGTCTATCTGAGACTCTGGGCAACCGCGTAAACTAACGTTAGTGTTTTTCCGCCACAGCCAATCATTCTGCATGTTTATTCATTGTTTCACTGACGTTGACTAGATTAACCCCTTAGGTATCGAAATGTGGTACCGAAAATCAAGACATGTTTCGATACTCTGTAGTATCGAGACAATTCGGTCGGTACCTAAAAAGTATCGAACTCGATACCCAGCCCTAGTCAGTGTTTATATTTAGGGTCAGTGTTTATGTTAAAGTTATTGTTTAGGGTCAGTGTTTATGTTAAAGTTATTGTTTAGGGTCAGTGTTTATGTTTAGGGTCAGTGTTTATGTTTAGGGTCAGTGTTTATGTTTAGGGTCAGTGTTTATGTTTAGGGTCAGTGTTTATGTTTAGGGTCAGTGTTTATGTTTAAGTTATTGTTTAGGGTCAGTGTTTATGTTCAGGGTCAGTGTTTATGTTTAAGTTATTGTTTAGGGTCAGTGTTTATGTTTAGGGTCAGTGTTTATGTTAAAGTTATTGTTTAGGGTCAGTGTTTATGTTTAGGGTCAGTGTTTATGTTAAAGTTATTGTTTAGGGTCAGTGTTTATGTTTAGGGTCAGTGTTTATGTTTAGGGTCAGTGTTTATGTTTAGGGTCAGTGTTTATGTTTAGGGTCAGTGTTTATGTTTAAGTTATTGTTTAGGGTCAGTGTTTATGTTTAGGGTCAGTGTTTATGTTTAGGGTCAGTGTTTATGTTTAGGGTCAGTGTTTATGTTTAGGGTCAGTGTTTATGTTTAGGGTCAGTGTTTATGTTTAAGTTATTGTTTAGGGTCAGTGTTTATGTTAAGGGTCAGTGTTTATGTTTAGGGTCAGTGTTTATGTTTAAGTTATTGTTTAGGGTCAGTGTTTATGTTAAGGGTCAGTGTTTATGTTTAGGGTCAGTGTTTATGTTTAGGGTCAGTGTTTATGTTTAGGGTCAGTGTTTATGTTTAGGGTCAGTGTTTATGTTTAGGGTCAGTGTTTATGTTTAGGGTCAGTGTTTATGTTTAAGTTATTGTTTAGGGTCAGTGTTTATGTTAAGGGTCAGTGTTTATGTTTAGGGTCAGTGTTTATGTTTAGGGTCAGTGTTTATGTTTAGGGTCAGTGTTTATGTTTAGGGTCAGTGTTTATGTTTAAGTTATTGTTTAGGGTCAGTGTTTATGTTTAGGGTCAGTGTTTATGTTTAAGTTATTGTTTAGGGTCAGTGTTTATGTTTAGGGTCAGTGTTTATGTTTAGGGTCAGTGTTTATGTTTAAGTTATTGTTTAGGGTCAGTGTTTATGTTTAGGGTCAGTGTTTATGTTTAGGGTCAGTGTTTATGTTTAGGGTCAGTGTTTATGTTTAAGTTATTGTTTAGGGTCAGTGTTTATGTTTAGGGTCAGTGTTTATGTTTAGGGTCAGTGTTTATGTTTAGGGTCAGTGTTTATGTTTAGGGTCAGTGTTTATGTTTAAGTTATTGTTTAGGGTCAGTGTTTATGTTAAAGTTATTGTTTAGGGTCAGTGTTTATGTTTAGGGTCAGTGTTTATGTTTAGGGTCAGTGTTTATGTTTAAGTTATTGTTTAGGGTCAGTGTTTATGTTAAGGGTCAGTGTTTATGTTTAAGTTAAATAAATACAAATCAATGATATATAGTTTGTCGATGCGGCGACGTCTAGGTGCAGCTTTAGAGTCGTAATAGTGACGCTCTGGGCTTGACCATACTTTAGTTTTTGACAACTTGGGAGTGAGAATGGATGGTTTCTGATTAAATAAACTAAAACAAAAAGTCAAAAGCAAATTATATTGTGTAAAATAAATAAATCTGAAATATAAGCAAGGTATAACGTTCATGCGAGGGCACAGTATAATACATATAATACCAGTGTAAAATTGCATTTAAATTAACAGTTGTTTGTCATTTTTTCTTTCTCTCCCTCTCTCGTTCATCATTCACACAATACACAAATATCACCCTCATTATAATAAACAGAGCTATTGATAATGCAAATGCACAATGCAAAGTGTTGAAGTGACGAATATATTGTTTCCCAGTCTTGTTTCTCCTTCATGACAACCAGCATTATGTTGATGGAAAATGAGTATTTAAGTGTAAAGCATTATATGTGAGTGAACCAGGGACGTGCGGTCAGGGTAGGCAGTGCCTCACCAAAGGAAATGTTGACATAACATTTATTAATTCCAAGAGCTTTATTAATTCACCACATTATTATTTGCATTTATTTTATTCCAAATATTTATTTTTGTAACAAAAATGTTCAGGAATACACATAATATACTCCTTTTGCTATTGTTTGCTCCTAAAAAACATTGTTTCATGCAGGAAATTCAAGGCCATGGCCATTGATGCAGAGGTTAGCAGTGCCTCTTTGGTCCATAGAACGTAGTTTACGGAGATTTGCGCATGCGCCGTCAGTTCTCATGCTGTCTTGAATGATCAACATTGAGGCAGAGACCGAGCCTGCTTCATGTCACGTGATCCACTCGCTCTCACTCACTCCGCGCTTCCCGCTACTTAGCATCTAGCGACGCCTAGCGTTGGCTGTCAACCTAGTTCGATGGCTGTGAACCGTTGGATATTATGGATATTGTTCTCTATTCCATACCCTGGTGCGCCGTCACTTCTGCCACATTTGTACTGTATATCTATCTGTGCGATTATGGTGCATTTCGTAAGGGTTAAAATCAGTGGCGTAACTTTGTTTTAAAAAGTGGGTGGGACAGGTATGTGTGTGTACTTTCTTTGGCTTGTGTCCATAAATGGTCCAGTGGTAGAACTTTTGCCCGAACATGTCAGAGGTTTTGGGTTCTACTCCACACTCGTATAGGTTTTTTTTTTTGGTCATCAAAACCGAATTAATTAATCAGTGATTGTATTATATTAAGCAGGGACACGTTTGTGTGCATTTTTGTTTTATGATTTCACCGGAACGAACAAAGAGTCTCGGAAACGTATTGAAGCGCGCGTGCGTGTGAAGACTGCGTGAGATACACTGTAACCGCGCCACCGATCGCAGCGGCAACGAGAACTTTGATCACTTGGTTTAAAAAAACAACGTATTTCAGAGCTAGAACGCCTCTTTTTTAACAAACGAACAAAACGACTGCTTTGCTGTATGCAGGCAGCGATGTGATGATGCCTGATATGAACTTTGGTTGCTACATTAACTGAATGAATATATGAACATATGTGCCACATTGATAGTCACAGCCGACCCATGGCAAGATTTCACCGCACATTACTGGAGTGAACTGACCATATGAAGGTTGTGTAGTGTGTTTTCAGCTGACCTCAACTGTCCTGTGAATGTGTGTTTCTGTGTGTGTGTCTGTGTGTGTGCGTGCGTGTGTTGTGTGTGTGTCTGTGTGGTTGTAAGTATTGCACATACTTAACACAGGTTTCACAGTCAATATTCCCCACGGTTTCTTTAATGGTGCGCTCAGACACGAATGCTGGATATTCTGTATCACAAGGGACCAACATAGTTCTGCCTCCTCTCTGAGCTAGAGAGACACAGAGGAGGAGAAAGAGAGACATTGTTCTTCAAATAGTTTTCCTACGGCAAGGCTTATCTGTATCACTCAAGGAACATAAAAATACTGTACAAAATACTTTAAACACAAACATGAGGTGTACAGTTCTGTTCAACCTGCTTTAACATGCACACTGTGTTCCTACAGATTGTTTTTTTAATCACCCGCTGACTGAGTGTTACACAATTCAGTGTTGTTTGAAGTTTCACAATTCATGCATTTTGACATATAAAAGTCTCATCAGCTACTCATATGAAGACAGTTAGTGCACTGTGACATGACGACTAGAGCCTTGAGCACTAGTTAACTTATATCCATTATATCTATTATAACTGAGGCCAGTGATGCCATCAACTCATCATACACACTGCCTCATAAACACACATGATCAAACACACTGCCTCATAAACACACATGATCAAACACACTGCCTCATAAACACACATGATCAAACACACATGATCAAACACACTGCCTCATAAACACACATGATCAAACACATTAGGTGTGTTCGACATCGGCTGCGGTTGGATGTAAGCGATCGGCGAGAGTAGCCGTGTGCCGGCGGGAGGAGCTGCAAACGGAGACGTGAAGTCGGACACTTCTGGTTCCCGTAGTGACCGCTCACGTGGTGTTTGCATACTTTATCACAGCTTAAGTGAAATAAATGCAATATTTGTTAAATACACAGATGTTTCAGAGGCATTTTCATTCAATACTTTATGTACTGCTTCATACAGCGTCTGTTTGAACAAGAATAAAGTTCACCATAAGCCTACAGCTAGCCTACTATCAATGAAGTGGAATCAACGTTTTTTAATCAGTTTTATTTGGATAAACATGACACAATATAACATTGCGACTACATGAAAAGAGTGCTTACTGTTATAAAAATGATTTGTGAGCTGTAGAGGAACTAAAGGTGGTCGAATAAACACGAAACACACGTGATCGTTGTCATGCGGTGAATCCGGCCAATCGTGGAACAGCTGTGTCGTCATCAGCGCTCGTGCAGCCCAGAGCAGCCGCTCTTCAGAAGCTGCGCTGGCTGAGTTCTCCGGCTACTCTCGAATCGCTCTCGCGGTACTTTGATGGCATACGTCACAGTCACGTGGCGTCGGCGCTGTATCAAGTCGGACAAAATTTCTAACCGGCATGCACTGCTTCAAGTCAGCCGCCGATCGTTCTGCGCAGAGCTGCATGAAGTCGAACAAGCCTACTGCCTCATAAACACACATGATCAAACACACTGCCTCGTAAACACACATGATCAAACACACTGCCTCATAAACACACATCATCAAACACACTGCCTCATAAACACACATCATCAAACACACTGCCTCGTAAACACACATCATCAAACACACTGCCTCATAAACACACATCATCAAACACACTGCCTCATAAACACACATGATCAAACACACTGCCTCGTAAACACACATGATCAAACACACTGCCTCATAAACACACATGATCAAACACACTGCCTCGTAAACACACATCAAACACACTGCCTCATAAACACACATGATCAAACACACTGCCTCGTAAACACACATCATCAAACACACTGCCTCATAAACACACATCATCAAACACACTGCCTCATAAACACACATGATCAAACACACTGCCTCATAAACACACATGATCAAACACACTGCCTCGTAAACACACATCATCAAACACACTGCCTCATAAACACACATGATCAAACACACTGCCTCATAAACACACATCATCAAACACACTGCCTCATAAACACACATGATCAAACACACTGCCTCATAAACACACATGATCAAACACACTGCCTCATAAACACACATGATCAAACACACATGATCAAACACACTGCCTCTTAAACACACATGATCAAACACACATGATCAAACACACTGCCTCTTAAACACACATGATCAAACACACATGATCAAACACACTGCCTCTTAAACACACATGATCAAACACACATGATCAAACACACTGCCTCTTAAACACACATGATCAAACACACTGCCTCATAAACACACATGATCAAACACACTGCCTCGTAAACACACATGATCAAACACACTGCCTCATAAACACACATCATCAAACACACTGCCTCATAAACACACATCATCAAACACACTGCCTCGTAAACACACATCATCAAACACACTGCCTCATAAACACACATCATCAAACACACTGCCTCATAAACACACGATCAAACACACTGCCTCGTAAACACACATGATCAAACACACTGCCTCATAAACACACATGATCAAACACACTGCCTCGTAAACACACATCATCAAACACACTGCCTCATAAACACACATCATCAAACACACTGCCTCATAAACACACGATCAAACACACTGCCTCATAAACACACATCATCAAACACACTGCCTCATAAACACACATCATCAAACACACTGCCTCATAAACACACGATCAAACACACTGCCTCATAAACACACATCATCAAACACACTGCCTCATAAACACACATGATCAAACACACTGCCTCGTAAACACACATCATCAAACACACTGCCTCATAAACACACATGATCAAACACACTGCCTCATAAACACACATGATCAAACACACTGCCTCATAAACACACATGATCAAACACACTGCCTCATAAACACACATGATCAAACACACTGCCTCATAAACACACATGATCAAACACACTGCCTCGTAAACACACATCATCAAACACACTGCCTCATAAACACACATGATCAAACACACTGCCTCATAAACACACATGATCAAACACACTGCCTCATAAACACACATGATCAAACACACTGCCTCATAAACACACATGATCAAACACACATGATCAAACACACTGCCTCGTAAACACACATCATCAAACACACTGCCTCATAAACACACATCATCAAACACACTGCCTCATAAACACACATGATCAAACACACTGCCTCGTAAACACACATCATCAAACACACTGCCTCATAAACACACATGATCAAACACACTGCCTCATAAACACACATGATCAAACACACATGATCAAACACACTGCCTCTTAAACACACATGATCAAACACACATGATCAAACACACTGCCTCTTAAACACACATGATCAAACACACATGATCAAACACACTGCCTCTTAAACACACATGATCAAACACACATGATCAAACACACTGCCTCTTAAACACACATGATCAAACACACTGCCTCATAAACACACATGATCAAACACACTGCCTCGTAAACACACATGATCAAACACACTGCCTCATAAACACACATCATCAAACACACTGCCTCATACACATGATCAAACACACTGCCTCGTAAACACACATCATCAAACACACTGCCTCATAAACACACATGATCAAACACACTGCCTCGTAAACACACATCATCAAACACACTGCCTCATAAACACACATCATCAAACACACTGCCTCGTAAACACACATGATCAAACACACTGCCTCATAAACACACATCATCAAACACACTGCCTCGTAAACACACATCATCAAACACACTGCCTCATAAACACACATGATCAAACACACTGCCTCATAAACACACATGATCAAACACACTGCCTCATAAACACACATGATCAAACACACTGCCTCGTAAACACACATCATCAAACACACTGCCTCATAAACACACATGATCAAACACACTGCCTCATAAACACACATGATCAAACACACTGCCTCATAAACACACATGATCAAACACACTGCCTCATAAACACACATGATCAAACACACTGCCTCATAAACACACATGATCAAACACACTGCCTCGTAAACACACATCATCAAACACACTGCCTCATAAACACACATGATCAAACACACTGCCTCATAAACACACATGATCAAACACACTGCCTCATAAACACACATGATCAAACACACTGCCTCATAAACACACATGATCAAACACACATGATCAAACACACTGCCTCTTAAACACACATGATCAAACACACTGCCTCATAAACACACATGATCAAACACACTGCCTCATAAACACACATGATCAAACACACTGCCTCATAAACACACATGATCAAACACACATGATCAAACACACTGCCTCGTAAACACACATCATCAAACACACTGCCTCGTAAACACACATCATCAAACACACTGCCTCGTAAACACACATCATCAAACACACTGCCTCGTAAACACACATCATCAAACACACTGCCTCATAAACACACATGATCAAACACACATGATCAAACACACATGATCAAACACACTGCCTCGTAAACACACATCATCAAACACACTGCCTCATAAACGCACATCATCAAACACACTGCCTCGTAAACACACATCATCAAACACACTGCCTCATAAACACACATGATCAAACACACTGCCTCATAAACACACATGATCAAACACACTGCCTCATAAACACACATGATCAAACACACTGCCTCATAAACACACATGATCAAACACACATGATCAAACACACTGCCTCATAAACACACATCATCAAACACACTGCCTCGTAAACGCACATCATCAAACACACTGCCTCGTAAACACACATCATCAAACACACTGCCTCATAAACACACATCATCAAACACACTGCCTCATAAACACACATCATCAAACACACTGCCTCGTAAACACACATCATCAAACACACTGCCTCATAAACACACATGATCAAACACACTGCCTCATAAACACACATGATCAAACACACATGATCAAACACACTGCCTCTTAAACACACATGAGGCTTGTTCGACTTCATGCAGCTCTGCGCAGAACGATCGGCGGCTGACTTGAAGCAGTGCATGCCGGTTAGAAATTTTGTCCGACTTGATACAGCGCCGACGCCACGTGACTGTGACGTATGCCATAAAAGTACCGCGAGAGCGATTCGAGAGTAGCCGGAGAACTCATCCAGCACAGCTTCTGAAGAGCGGCTGCTCTGGGCTGCACGAGCGCTGATGACGACACGGCAGTTCCACGATTGGCCGGATTCACCGCATGACAACGATCACGTGTGTTTCGTGTTTATTCGACCACCTTTAGTTCCTCTACAGCTCACAAATCATTTTTTATAACAGTAAGCACTCTTTTCATGTAGTCGCAATGTTATATTGTGTCATGTTTATCCAAATAAAACTGATTAAAAAACGTCTATTCCACTTCATTGATAGTAGGCTAGCTGTAGGCTTATGGTGAACTTTATTCTTGTTCAAACAGACGCTGTATGAAGCAGTACATAAAGTATTGAATGAAAATGTCTCTGAAACATCTGTGTATTTTGCAAATATTGCATTTATTTAACTTCAGCTGTGATAAAGTATGCAAACACCACGTGAGCGGTCACTACGGGAACCAGAAGTGTCCGACTTCACGTCTCCGTTTGCAGCTCCTCCCCGGCTGCACGCGGCTACTCTCGCCGATCGCTTACATCCAGCCGCAGCCGATGTCGAACACACCTATGATCAAACACACATGATCAAACACACTGCCTCTTAAACACACATGATCAAACACACATGATCAAACACACTGCCTCTTAAACACACATGATCAAACACACTGCCTCATAAACACACATGATCAAACACACTGCCTCGTAAACACACATGATCAAACACACTGCCTCATAAACACACATCATCAAACACACTGCCTCATAAACACACATCATCAAACACACTGCCTCGTAAACACACATCATCAAACACACTGCCTCATAAACACACATCATCAAACACACTGCCTCATAAACACACATGATCAAACACACTGCCTCGTAAACACACATGATCAAACACACTGCCTCATAAACACACATGATCAAACACACTGCCTCGTAAACACACATGATCAAACACACTGCCTCATAAACACACATGATCAAACACACTGCCTCATAAACACACATCATCAAACACACTGCCTCATAAACACACATGATCAAACACACTGCCTCGTAAACACACATGATCAAACACACTGCCTCATAAACACACATCATCAAACACACTGCCTCATAAACACACATGATCAAACACACTGCCTCATAAACACACATCATCAAACACACTGCCTCATAAACACACATCATCAAACACACTGCCTCATAAACACACATGATCAAACACACTGCCTCGTAAACACACATGATCAAACACACTGCCTCATAAACACACATGATCAAACACACTGCCTCATAAACACACATCATCAAACACACTGCCTCATAAACACACATGATCAAACACACTGCCTCGTAAACACACATGATCAAACACACTGCCTCGTAAACACACATCATCAAACACACTGCCTCATAAACACACATGATCAAACACACTGCCTCGTAAACACACATCATCAAACACACTGCCTCATAAACACACATCATCAAACACACTGCCTCATAAACACACATCATCAAACACACTGCCTCGTAAACACACATCATCAAACACACTGCCTCATAAACACACATGATCAAACACACATGATCAAACACACTGCCTCTTAAACACACATGAGGCTTGTTCGACTTCATGCAGCTCTGCGCAGAACGATCGGCGGCTGACTTGAAGCAGTGCATGCCGGTTAGAAATTTTGTCCGACTTGATACAGCGCCGACGCCACGTGACTGTGACGTATGCCATCAAAGTATCGCGAGAGCGATTCGAGAGTAGCCGGAGAACTCAGCCAGCGCAGCTTCTGAAGAGCGGCTGCTCTGGGCTGCACGAGCGCTGATGACGACACAGCTGTTCCACGATTGGCCGGATTCACCGCATGACAACGATCACGTGTGTTTCGTGTTTATTCGACCACCTTTAGTTCCTCTACAGCTCACAAATAATTTTTTATAACAGTAAGCACTCTTTTCATGTAGTCGCAATGTTATTTTGTGTCATGTTTATCCAAATAAAACTGATTAAAAAACGTGGATTCCACTTCATTGATAGTAGGCTAGCTGTAGGCTTATGGTGAACTTTATTCTTGTTCAAACAGACGCTGTATGAAGCAGTGCATAAAGTATTGAATGAAAATGCCTCTAAACATCTGTGTATTTAGCAAATATTGCATTTATTTCACTTCAGCTGTGATAAAGTATGCAAACACCACGTGAGCGGTCACTACGGGAACCAGAAGTGTCCGACTTCACGTCTCCGTTTGCAGCTCCTCCCCGCCTGCACACGGCTACTCTCGCCGATCGCTTACATCCAACCGCAGCCGATGTCGAACACACCTATGATCAAACACACATGATCAAACACACTGCCTCTTAAACACACATGATCAAACACACATGATCAAACACACTGCCTCTTAAACACACATGATCAAACACACTGCCTCATAAACACACATGATCAAACACACTGCCTCATAAACACACATCATCAAACACACTGCCTCATAAACACACATCATCAAACACACTGCCTCATAAACACACATCATCAAACACACTGCCTCATAAACACACATGATCAAACACACTGCCTCGTAAACACACATGATCAAACACACTGCCTCGTAAACACACATGATCAAACACACTGCCTCATAAACACACATGATCAAACACACTGCCTCATAAACACACATGATCAAACACACTGCCTCTTAAACACACATGATCAAACACACTGCCTCATAAACACACATGATCAAACACACTGCCTCGTAAACACACATGATCAAACACACTGCCTCATAAACACACATCATCAAACACACTGCCTCGTAAACACACATCATCAAACACACTGCCTCATAAACACACATCATCAAACACACTGCCTCATAAACACACATGATCAAACACACTGCCTCGTAAACACACATGATCAAACACACTGCCTCATAAACACACATGATCAAACACACTGCCTCGTAAACACACATGATCAAACACACTGCCTCGTAAACACACATCATCAAACACACTGCCTCATAAACACACATGATCAAACACACTGCCTCATAAACACACATCATCAAACACACTGCCTCTTAAACACACATCATCAAACACACTGCCTCATAAACACACATCATCAAACACACTGCCTCGTAAACGCACATCATCAAACACACTGCCTCGTAAACACACATCATCAAACACACTGCCTCATAAACACACATCATCAAACACACTGCCTCATAAACACACATCATCAAACACACTGCCTCGTAAACACACATCATCAAACACACTGCCTCATAAACACACATGATCAAACACACTGCCTCATAAACACACATGATCAAACACACATGATCAAACACACTGCCTCTTAAACACACATGAGGCTTGTTCGACTTCATGCAGCTCTGCGCAGAACGATCGGCGGCTGACTTGAAGCAGTGCATGCCGGTTAGAAATTTTGTCCGACTTGATACAGCGCCGACGCCACGTGACTGTGACGTATGCCATAAAAGTATCGCGAGAGCGATTCGAGAGTAGCCGGAGAACTCATCCAGCACAGCTTCTGAAGAGCGGCTGCTCTGGGCTGCACGAGCGCTGATGACGACACAGCTGTTCCACGATTGGCCGGATTCACCGCATGACAACGATCACGTGTGTTTCGTGTTTATTCGACCACCTTTAGTTCCTCTACAGCTCACAAATAATTTTTTATAACAGTAAGCACTCTTTTCATGTAGTCGCAATGTTATTTTGTGTCATGTTTATCCAAATAAAACTGATTAAAAAACGTGGATTCCACTTCATTGATAGTAGGCTAGCTGTAGGCTTATGGTGAACTTTATTCTTGTTCAAACAGACGCTGTATGAAGCAGTGCATAAAGTATTGAATGAAAATGCCTCTAAACATCTGTGTATTTAGCAAATATTGCATTTATTTCACTTCAGCTGTGATAAAGTATGCAAACACCACGTGAGCGGTCACTACGGGAACCAGAAGTGTCCGACTTCACGTCTCCGTTTGCAGCTCCTCCCCGCCTGCACACGGCTACTCTCGCCGATCGCTTACATCCAGCCGCAGCCGATGTCGAACACACCTATGATCAAACACACATGATCAAACACACTGCCTCTTAAACACACATGATCAAACACACATGATCAAACACACTGCCTCTTAAACACACATGATCAAACACACATGATCAAACACACTGCCTCTTAAACACACATGATCAAACACACTGCCTCATAAACACACATGATCAAACACACTGCCTCGTAAACACACATGATCAAACACACTGCCTCATAAACACACATCATCAAACACACTGCCTCATAAACACACATCATCAAACACACTGCCTCGTAAACACACATCATCAAACACACTGCCTCTTAAACACACATGATCAAACACACTGCCTCATAAACACACATGATCAAACACACTGCCTCATAAACACACATGATCAAACACACTGCCTCATAAACACACATGATCAAACACACTGCCTCGTAAACACACATCATCAAACACACTGCCTCATAAACACACATGATCAAACACACTGCCTCGTAAACACACATCATCAAACACACTGCCTCATAAACACACATCATCAAACACACTGCCTCATAAACACACATGATCAAACACACTGCCTCATAAACACACATGATCAAACACACTGCCTCATAAACACACATGATCAAACACACTGCCTCATAAACACACATGATCAAACACACTGCCTCTTAAACACACATGATCAAACACACTGCCTCATAAACACACATGATCAAACACACTGCCTCGTAAACACACATGATCAAACACACTGCCTCATAAACACACATCATCAAACACACTGCCTCATAAACACACATGATCAAACACACTGCCTCATAAACACACATCATCAAACACACTGCCTCGTAAACACACATCATCAAACACACTGCCTCATAAACACACATGATCAAACACACTGCCTCATAAACACACATGATCAAACACACTGCCTCATAAACACACATGATCAAACACACTGCCTCATAAACACACATGATCAAACACACTGCCTCGTAAACACACATCATCAAACACACTGCCTCATAAACACACATGATCAAACACACTGCCTCATAAACACACATGATCAAACACACTGCCTCATAAACACACATGATCAAACACACTGCCTCATAAACACACATGATCAAACACACATGATCAAACACACTGCCTCGTAAACACACATCATCAAACACACTGCCTCATAAACACACATCATCAAACACACTGCCTCATAAACACACATGATCAAACACACTGCCTCGTAAACACACATCATCAAACACACTGCCTCATAAACACACATGATCAAACACACTGCCTCATAAACACACATGATCAAACACACTGCCTCGTAAACACACATCATCAAACACACTGCCTCATAAACACACATGATCAAACACACATGATCAAACACACTGCCTCGTAAACACACATCATCAAACACACTGCCTCATAAACACACATCATCAAACACACTGCCTCATAAACACACATGATCAAACACACTGCCTCATAAACACACATGATCAAACACACATGATCAAACACACTGCCTCTTAAACACACATGATCAAACACACATGATCAAACACACTGCCTCTTAAACACACATGATCAAACACACTGCCTCATAAACACACATGATCAAACACACTGCCTCGTAAACACACATGATCAAACACACTGCCTCATAAACACACATCATCAAACACACTGCCTCATAAACACACATCATCAAACACACTGCCTCGTAAACACACATCATCAAACACACTGCCTCATAAACACACATCATCAAACACACTGCCTCAAACACACATGATCAAACACACTGCCTCGTAAACACACATGATCAAACACACTGCCTCATAAACACACATGATCAAACACACTGCCTCATAAACACACATCATCAAACACACTGCCTCATAAACACACATGATCAAACACACTGCCTCATAAACACACATCATCAAACACACTGCCTCATAAACACACATCATCAAACACACTGCCTCATAAACGCACATCATCAAACACACTGCCTCATAAACACACATGATCAAACACACTGCCTCATAAACACACATCATCAAACACACTGCCTCGTAAACACACATCATCAAACACACTGCCTCATAAACACACATGATCAAACACACTGCCTCATAAACACACATGATCAAACACACTGCCTCATAAACACACATGATCAAACACACTGCCTCATAAACACACATGATCAAACACACTGCCTCATAAACACACATGATCAAACACACTGCCTCGTAAACACACATCATCAAACACACTGCCTCATAAACACACATGATCAAACACACTGCCTCATAAACACACATGATCAAACACACTGCCTCATAAACACACATGATCAAACACACTGCCTCATAAACACACATGATCAAACACACATGATCAAACACACTGCCTCTTAAACACACATGATCAAACACACTGCCTCATAAACACACATGATCAAACACACTGCCTCATAAACACATGATCAAACACACATGAGGCTTGTTCGACTTCATGCAGCTCTGCGCAGAACGATCGGCGGCTGACTTGAAGCAGTGTATGCCGGTTAGAAATGTTGTCCGACTTGATACAGCGCCGACGCCACGTGACTGTGACGTATGCCATAAAAGTATCGCGAGAGCGATTCGAGAGTAGCCGGAGAACTCAGCCAGCGCAGCTTCTGAAGAGCGGCTGCTCTGGGCTGCACGAGCGCTGATGACGACACAGCTGTTCCACGATTGGCCGGATTCACCGCATGACAACGATCACGTGTGTTTCGTGTTTATTCAACCACCTTTAGTTCCTCTACAGCTCACAAATCATTTTTTATAACAGTAAGCACTCTTTTCATGTAGTCGCAATGTTATATTGTGTCATGTTTATCCAAATAAAACTGATTAAAAAACATCGATTCCACTTCATTGAAAGTAGGCTAGCTGTAGGCTTATGGTGAACTTTATTCTTGTTCAAACAGACGCTGTATGAAGCAGTGCATAAAGTATTGAATGAAAATGTCTCTGAAACATCTGTGTATTTTGCAAATATTGCATTTATTTCACTTAAGCTGTGATAAAGTATGCAAACACCACGTGAGCGGTCACTACGGGAACCAGAAACTGTCCGACTTCACGTCTCCGTTTGCAGCTCCTCCCGCCGGCACACGGCTACTCTCGCCGATCGCTTACATCCAGGCGCAGCCGATGTCGAACACACCTATGATCAAACACACATGATCAAACACACTGCCTCGTAAACACACATCATCAAACACACTGCCTCGTAAACACACATCATCAAACACACTGCCTCATAAACACACATGATCAAACACACTGCCTCATAAACACACATGATCAAACACACTGCCTCATAAACACACATGATCAAACACACTGCCTCATAAACACACATGATCAAACACACATGATCAAACACACTGCCTCGTAAACACACATCATCAAACACACTGCCTCGTAAACACACATCATCAAACACACTGCCTCGTAAACACACATCATCAAACACACTGCCTCGTAAACACACATCATCAAACACACTGCCTCATAAACACACATGATCAAACACACATGATCAAACACACATGATCAAACACACTGCCTCGTAAACACACATCATCAAACACACTGCCTCATAAACGCACATCATCAAACACACTGCCTCATAAACACACATGATCAAACACACTGCCTCGTAAACACACATCATCAAACACACTGCCTCATAAACACACATGATCAAACACACTGCCTCATAAACACACATGATCAAACACACTGCCTCATAAACACACATGATCAAACACACTGCCTCATAAACACACATGATCAAACACACATGATCAAACACACATGATCAAACACACTGCCTCGTAAACACACATCATCAAACACACTGCCTCGTAAACACACATCATCAAACACACTGCCTCGTAAACACACATCATCAAACACACTGCCTCATAAACACACATGATCAAACACACATGATCAAACACACATGATCAAACACACTGCCTCGTAAACACACATCATCAAACACACTGCCTCGTAAACACACATCATCAAACACACTGCCTCATAAACACACATCATCAAACACACTGCCTCATAAACACACATGATCAAACACACTGCCTCGTAAACACACATCATCAAACACACTGCCTCATAAACACACATGATCAAACACACTGCCTCATAAACACACATGATCAAACACACTGCCTCATAAACACACATGATCAAACACACTGCCTCATAAACACACATGATCAAACACACATGATCAAACACACATGATCAAACACACTGCCTCGTAAACACACATCATCAAACACACTGCCTCGTAAACACACATCATCAAACACACTGCCTCGTAAACACACATCATCAAACACACTGCCTCATAAACACACATGATCAAACACACATGATCAAACACACATGATCAAACACACTGCCTCGTAAACACACATCATCAAACACACTGCCTCATAAACGCACATCATCAAACACACTGCCTCGTAAACACACATGATCAAACACACTGCCTCATAAACACACATGATCAAACACACTGCCTCGTAAACACACATCATCAAACACACTGCCTCTTAAACACACATGATCAAACACACTGCCTCATAAACACACATGATCAAACACACTGCCTCATAAACACACATCATCAAACACACTGCCTCGTAAACACACATCATCAAACACACTGCCTCTTGAACACACATCATCAAACACACTGCCTCATAAACACACATGATCAAACACACTGCCTCATAAACACACATGATCAAACACACTGCCTCATAAACACACATGATCAAACACACTGCCTCTTAAACACACATCATCAAACACACTGCCTCGTAAACGCACATCATCAAACACACTGCCTCTTAAACACACATGATCAAACACACTGCCTCATAAACACACATGATCAAACACACTGCCTCATAAACACACATGATCAAACACACTGCCTCATAAACACACATGATCAAACACACTGCCTCATAAACGCACATCATCAAACACACTGCCTCGTAAACACACATCATCAAACACACTGCCTCTTAAACACACATGATCAAACACACTGCCTCTTAAACACACATGATCAAACACACTGCCTCATAAACACACATGATCAAACACACTGCCTCATAAACACACATGATCAAACACACTGCCTCATAAACACACATGATCAAACACACTGCCTCATAAACGCACATCATCAAACACACTGCCTCTTAAACACACATGATCAAACACACTGCCTCATAAACACACATGATCAAACACACTGCCTCATAAACACACATGATCAAACACACTGCCTCGTAAACACACATCATCAAACACACTGCCTCTTAAACACACATGATCAAACACACTGCCTCATAAACACACATGATCAAACACACTGCCTCATAAACACACATGATCAAACACACTGCCTCATAAACACACATGATCAAACACACTGCCTCATAAACACACATGATCAAACACACTGCCTCATAAACACACATGATCAAACACACTGCCTCATAAACACACATGATCAAACACACTGCCTCATAAACGCACATCATCAAACACACTGCCTCGTAAACACACATCATCAAACACACTGCCTCATAAACACACATGATCAAACACACTGCCTCATAAACACACATCATCAAACACACTGCCTCATAAACACACATGATCAAACACACTGCCTCATAAACACACATGATCAAACACACTGCCTCATAAACGCACATCAAACACACTGCCTCGTAAACACACATCATCAAACACACTGCCTCATAAACACACATGATCAAACACACTGCCTCATAAACACACGATCAAACACACTGCCTCTTAAACACACATGATCAAACACACTGCCTCATAAACACACATCATCAAACACACTGCCTCTTAAACACACATGATCAAACACACTGCCTCATAAACACACATGATCAAACACACTGCCTCTTAAACACACATGATCAAACACACTGCCTCATAAACACACATGATCAAACACACTGCCTCATAAACACACATCATCAAACACACTGCCTCGTAAACACACATGATCAAACACACTGCCTCTTAAACACACATCATCAAACACACTGCCTCGTAAACGCACATCATCAAACACACTGCCTCGTAAACACACATGATCAAACACACTGCCTCATAAACACACATGATCAAACACACTGCCTCATAAACACACATGATCAAACACACTGCCTCATAAACACACATGATCAAACACACTGCCTCATAAACACACATGATCAAACACACTGCCTCATAAACGCACATCATCAAACACACTGCCTCGTAAACACACATCATAAAACACACTGCCTCTTAAACACACATGATCAAACACACTGCCTCATAAACACACATGATCAAACACACTGCCTCATAAACACACATGATCAAACACACTGCCTCATAAACACACATGATCAAACACACTGCCTCATAAACACACATGATCAAACACACTGCCTCATAAACACACATGATCAAACACACATGATCAAACACACTGCCTCGTAAACACACATCATCAAACACACTGCCTCGTAAACACACATGATCAAACACACTGCCTCATAAACACACATGATCAAACACACTGCCTCATAAACACACATGATCAAACACACTGCCTCATAAACACACATGATCAAACACACTGCCTCATAAACACACATGATCAAACACACATGATCAAACACACTGCCTCATAAACACACATGATCAAACACACTGCCTCATAAACACACATGATCAAACACACATGATCAAACACACTGCCTCGTAAACACACATCATCAAACACACTGCCTCGTAAACACACATGATCAAACACACTGCCTCATAAACACACATGATCAAACACACTGCCTCATAAACACACATGATCAAACACACTGCCTCATAAACACACATGATCAAACACACTGCCTCATAAACACACATCATCAAACACACTGCCTCGTAAACACACATCATCAAACACACTGCCTCATAAACACACATGATCAAACACACTGCCTCATAAACACACATCATCAAACACACTGCCTCGTAAACACACATCATCAAACACACTGCCTCGTAAACACACATCATCAAACACACTGCCTCATAAACACACATGATCAAACACACTGCCTCATAAACACACATGATCAAACACACTGCCTCGTAAACACACATCATCAAACACACTGCCTCATAAACACACATGATCAAACACACTGCCTCATAAACACACATGATCAAACACACATGATCAAACACACTGCCTCATAAACACACATGATCAAACACACTGCCTCATAAACACACATGATCAAACACACATGATCAAACACACTGCCTCGTAAACACACATCATCAAACACACTGCCTCGTAAACACACATGATCAAACACACTGCCTCATAAACACACATGATCAAACACACTGCCTCATAAACACACATGATCAAACACACTGCCTCATAAACACACATGATCAAACACACTGCCTCATAAACACACATGATCAAACACACTGCCTCATAAACACACATGATCAAACACACTGCCTCATAAACACACATGATCAAACACACTGCCTCATAAACACACATCATCAAACACACTGCCTCGTAAACACACATCATCAAACACACTGCCTCGTAAACACACATGATCAAACACACTGCCTCATAAACACACATGATCAAACACACTGCCTCATAAACACACATCATCAAACACACTGCCTCGTAAACACACATCATCAAACACACTGCCTCATAAACACACATGATCAAACACACTGCCTCATAAACACACATCATCAAACACACTGCCTCGTAAACACACATCATCAAACACACTGCCTCGTAAACACACATCATCAAACACACTGCCTCATAAACACACATGATCAAACACACTGCCTCTTAAACACACATGATCAAACACACTGCCTCATAAACACACATGATCAAACACACTGCCTCATAAACACACATGATCAAACACACTGCCTCGTAAACACACATCATCAAACACACTGCCTCATAAACACACATGATCAAACACACTGCCTCGTAAACGCACATCATCAAACACACTGCCTCGTAAACACACATGATCAAACACACTGCCTCATAAACACACATGATCAAACACACTGCCTCATAAACACACATCATCAAACACACATGATCAAACACACATCATCAAACACACTGCCTCATAAACACACATGATCAAACACACATCATCAAACACACTGCCTCATAAACACACATGATCAAACACACTGCCTCATAAACGCACATCATCAAACACACTGCCTCGTAAACACACATCATCAAACACACTGCCTCTTAAACACACATGATCAAACACACTGCCTCATAAACACACATGATCAAACACACTGCCTCATAAACACACATGATCAAACACACTGCCTCATAAACACACATCATCAAACACACTGCCTCATAAACACACATGATCAAACACACTGCCTCATAAACGCACATCATCAAACACACTGCCTCGTAAACACACATCATCAAACACACTGCCTCATAAACACACATGATCAAACACGCTGCCTCATAAACACACATGATCAAACACACTGCCTCATAAACACACATCATCAAACACACTGCCTCATAAACACACATGATCAAACACACTGCCTCATAAACACACATGATCAAACACACTGCCTCGTAAACACACATCATCAAACACACTGCCTCGTAAACACACATCATCAAACACACTGCCTCATAAACACACATGATCAAACACACTGCCTCATAAACACACATGATCAAACACACTGCCTCATAAACACACATGATCAAACACACTGCCTCATAAACACACATCATCAAACACACTGCCTCATAAACACACATGATCAAACACACTGCCTCATAAACACACATGATCAAACACACTGCCTCATAAACACACATGATCAAACACACTGCCTCATAAACACACATGATCAAACACACTGCCTCGTAAACACACATCATCAAACACACTGCCTCATAAACACACATGATCAAACACACTGCCTCGTAAACGCACATCATCAAACACACTGCCTCATAAACGCACATCATCAAACACACTGCCTCGTAAACACACATCATCAAACACACTGCCTCATAAACACACATGATCAAACACACTGCCTCATAAACACACATGATCAAACACACTGCCTCTTAAACACACATCATCAAACACACTGCCTCGTAAACACACATCATCAAACACACTGCCTCATAAACACACATGATCAAACACACTGCCTCATAAACACACATGATCAAACACACTGCCTCATAAACACACATCATCAAACACACTGCCTCATAAACACACATGATCAAACACACTGCCTCATAAACACACATGATCAAACACACTGCCTCGTAAACACACATCATCAAACACACTGCCTCATAAACACACATGATCAAACACACTGCCTCATAAACACACATGATCAAACACACTGCCTCATAAACACACATGATCAAACACACTGCCTCGTAAACACACATCATCAAACACACTGCCTCATAAACACACATCATCAAACACACTGCCTCATAAACACACATGATCAAACACACTGCCTCATAAACACACATGATCAAACACACTGCCTCATAAACACACATCATCAAACACACTGCCTCGTAAACACACATCATCAAACACACTGCCTCGTAAACACACATCATCAAACACACTGCCTCATAAACACACATCATCAAACACACTGCCTCATAAACACACATGATCAAACACACTGCCTCATAAACACACATGATCAAACACACTGCCTCGTAAACACACATCATCAAACACACTGCCTCATAAACACACATGATCAAACACACTGCCTCATAAACACACATGATCAAACACACTGCCTCATAAACACACATCATCAAACACACTGCCTCATAAACACACATGATCAAACACACCTTTAATGGTGAGGTCGGAGGACCACCAGCTGTACAGGTTGAACTCAAGCAGGAATCTGCAAAGGACAGGGAAAAGGGCAATAATGAAAGCAGTCACTGGAAAGAGAGAAAGGAATCCAAAAACGGACCCAACAAAGTAAAAAGTACAGTAATGTATTATTTATATTTTGCATATATCCAAAAGTTTTATATATTTGTACATAAGATCAGAGTCTTACATGAGAAACTCCGTGAGTATCCAGCGGACCGCAGCGAACAGAGCGAAGTAGGGCTGCAAGAGGACAACAGCGGTCTAACTCTGACAGAGACGCACAGACCATATCATAATGTCTTATCTTTAATCTTTAATTACTCACAACACTGACTATCAGTAACTTTGCATCTACGTGTCAACTAGCAGTCATTAGAGTATTAGCAGACTGTGTACTCAGTTCACACTTTAATAGTCCGCCATCAGACTTTATACTGACTATACATAACTGTTCAAGTCTTCTTCTACTAACCCAAACCCTAACGTAACCTTGTAAAAATACTTGAATAGTCTAATGAGAGTTAGTTGACATGTACAGCAGTTGCAAAGTTACTTATAGTTAGTAGAATGTCTATTGAAATAAAGTTTTATAGCCATTGTGTCCATAAAATTATCCAAATATGATGGCACTTTTCGACGGGCACGTGTGTGTTGAGCACCGATGCGCAGCCGATGATGATGAGAATGTGTGTATCAAACACTTAAATCAAAGGGATGAAAAAATAAATGATGTTTTAGTGTTTTGCTTTTGCAAAACTATGAGAGAAACCATAGAAAGACATACACATTTGGAATGAGGAACGTAGTGTTGTGCAGCACTCACGTGTAGGAGTGTGTGTGCCGTGTCACTGGTCTGTGCATACACTCGACAGATGGCCTGATAGTCATACAGATTCACCCTGAAAACAAAGCCAAGTATTATTGTTAATGCATTTTATCCAGAATTACTGTAAAAATACATTACAAAAATGACAAGCATGTGTGTATGAGTTTGTGTATGAACTCACTGAACTAATGACATATTATACCATAAAGAAAATGAACATAATGAATTTGTGCAATAAACAATTTCAATAGCCATCTTTATTTATATAGCGCTTTAGAGTGTTTCACAGCAGCTTTACAGAGATAATAGGGAAATAATGCAACAAAGTTTGTTTCCAGAAGAAAATAGCATCAGTCCAGCTTAAGCAAGTTCAGTGATGGTTAATTTCTGTTGTAAAAAAAGTTATTAATTTAGTTCACTTGTATATATACAGCCGCTCTGGAGTAAACCGTGATGTCATCGCCCATCAACATATAATGGTGTCAATGCAGGAGAGCAATAATATTGTTGAATATTAAATTAAATGTCCCTAACTGTGCAAGCCAAGCCAATGGCAACAAAGTGTGGAAAAAGGCAACAGTGTGTGTCTGTGTGTGTGTGTGTGTGTGTGTGTGTGTGTGTGTGTGTGTGTGTGTGTGTGTGTGTGAGAGAGAGAGAGAGAGAGAGAGAGAGAGAGAGAGCTGGCTTCATTTTACATCACATTAAAGCGTAAATCAGAGATAATTATCATTTTGTTTGCAGCTCTTTCTGTACCTCAAACACTGATGTGTACGAAAGGTTCATTTCACATCTGTGTGTGTGTGTGAGAGAGAGAGAGAAAGAGAGTGTGTGTGTGTGTGTGTGTGAGAGAGAGAGAGAAAGAGAGTGTGTGTGTGTGTGAGAGAGAGAGAGAAAGAGAGTGTGTGTGTGTGTGAGAGAGAGAGAGAGAGAGAGAGAGAGAGAGAGAGAGTGTGTGTGTGTGTGTGTGTGCGTGTGTGTGTGTGTGTGTGTGTGTGCGCGAGAGCTGTCTTTGCATTAATTTATGTCTATGTATTTGTGTGTTGTCTTCTGTTGTCAGTATGACTGTATGGGGGAATATTCATTATATTCATGAGGAGACTGAATGCATCTATTGTCTCCGTTAGATTTCTTATTTCATATCATTCTGATCTGTGATATAGAACTAGGGGCCCTATTTTAACGATCTGAAACGCAAGTATCAAGCGCAAAGTATCTTTGTGGGCGGGTCTCGGCGCTGTTGCTAATTTCACCGGCGGGATAAATGACTCTTGCGGCCGACGCAAGTTTAAAAGGGGTTGGTCTGAAGTAGCTTCATTATTCATAGGTGTGGTTTGGGCGTAACGTGAAATAAACCAATCAGAGCGTCATATCACATTCCCTTTAAGAGCATGATGAACGAGGTGCGCTTGTTCCATGGCGCAATACTATTATAACGGCGGATTTACCAGGAGCGCTTCAGAATCGGTTCACAGCCGAGGAGATCGATGTTCTCGTCATGGGATGGGACAAACCCACACAAAATAGCTTCGGTTATACATGCATATAATCATTTGGGTAAATATGTAGGCCTAAGCTTTATGCCTATTTTTCCCATCGTCATGGACACAACAATGATTTCCCTCGTGTTTTAATATTTTTCCTTATAATAATGTATCATTTGCAAAAAGGAAAATGCATCTGTGTAGATGAGAGAATCATCTACAGTGTATGTGTGTTGTTTACACTCTGTATTATGACCAAGCACGCGCGCTTAAAATAGCATCTGAATGTACGCGCAATGCGCCACTGACTTTAGACTAGGTTTTTTCTGGTCAGTGGCGCAATTGTTTTCTGGAACTGTAAAATAGCACCAGGGATTGTTTGCGCCGGAACACGCCTCCTTTTTAGCGCTGAACCGCCCAGGGAGCGCAAGTTCATTCTCTAGTTTACCGACGTGCGTCTGTGGAGGGAAAAGCCCGCTTTGCGCGGGTGCAAAATACGAATGATACATGCGTCAGTGTACAAAGGCATTTGCGCCGGGTGTAAGATATGGTCCCTATATGTTGAAAACCTGTTTCTGCGGAACCTTTTGAACCGTGTGATCTAGAAGGGCAATTCTCCACTTATACATTGAAAAAACTCTTCCATTTGTATACTGAGGGAACTTTGGACATCTCGCTGCCACTAAACTTCTCTAGAAAACTAGGCGTACCTACTGGCCAGAAAGGATAAGTCCATTACAAGGGTTGACTAAACTAATCTACTCAAACTCAGAATGTTTGGCACCGTTTGTTATGATTTATTCATTTATTCATATTAGCAGATTTAGGGTCTTTTTTAGGGTTCTACGCTCATGCTGCCGAATCCATTTCTGCTAGTGTAACGACTGTTCTTCCTCAGGAGAAACACTAACGTCTGTGTTCTCCTGAGCATTACCATACCTCTTAAAGGAACCCATTGAAACCAGTTTGCCCATCACAGCTCCCTCAGCCTTCCCGAAGAACACACCAGTCTGAAAGACACAGCGTCAATATCACAATCTAACGCCATGCATTGTGTCTAAGCACTTGAGATTAACAGTAATACTAAAAATTGTACAAAATTATTCAGTGTTTTATCTTTTATTTCTGCCCATGTTTCACTATCAGAATACAAAGCCTCCAGAATTTCAGTGGGCATTATAATTAGCACGAATTCTGAATATATAGGAATAATATATTGACTATACAATCATTATTGAAGTATTTATGAATAGTCAAGTATACAGTACAGAAGCGCACACGGATGATCCTCACCAAAGACAGATCCTCAGCCACAATAATGAACCCGTTGTTGTCTATAAGGTAACAGCTGATATCCTACATATGGTGGAGGAACAGAAAGGGTTAAAAAATAATAACAAAAAAACAAAACCGAGTAGTGAAAGAGTGAGCAGTGAATGTACACACTCACGTCGTTGTCACAGCTGATAGAGCACTTCCCGTCAAGAGCCGCACACTGAAGATCAACACAATATTATAACAGCAATAACATCGGGAGAAATACATATTATGTAATGATACACCAATGTACTTGTAAAATACATAATTTTTATGATGAAATTCAAAATGGTTCAAATCATTCATCTAATGTTAAAGAAACACACACACACACACACACACACACACACACACACACACACACACACACACAAAGGTGTGATGTGACGTTGCCCATGTGTTTATACAGGGACAGCTTTAACTAAAGGCAACAGCCGACATTATTGTACAAATATAATGTAAAAATATATATATACGTTAATTAAAAAAACATAAAAAGTGTGTGTACCTACTTAACCATATTTACTGGACATTTATACTTTAGAAGTTAGCTAAACATGACAAAAACACATTTTGTGGATGTCCTCATTAGTAAAAATAAAGCACCAAAGTAAAGTAAATAAAATATTGTTAAAATTGTAAAAAGTCTGTGTGTGTGTGCGTGTGTGAGAGAGAGAGTGTGCGTGCGTGCGTGTGTGAGTGTGTGTGTGCGCGTGTGTGAGTGCGTGCGTGTGTGCGTGTGTGTGTGCGCGTGTGTGAGTGCGTGCGTGTGTGCGCGCGCGCGCGTGTGTGTGTGTGCGTGTGCGCGCGCGAGTGACGGTGCGGATCCACTTGTCCGTGCGACACTTCTGTCGCGCTGCGCTCCGCTTTATTCCTATGGGTGACGTCACGCGACTTTAACGCGCCCGCAATGCATCCCGGGAAGGCAGCGCTTCATTTTGAGAATTGTCGCGCGACAAAAAGCTGGCCGATGCCCATCTTTATGCAAATGAAGTCCGTCAAACGCGACGCGTCTATCCAATAGAAGTAGTCTCTCGAGGGGCCTTTGTTCTCGAGGGGCCATTCAGGGTGGTGATGGCGCAGTGGATAAGACACATGCCTTTGGTGTGAGAGACCCGGGTTCGAATCCACTGTGAGACCCCAATGTGTCCCTGAGCAAGACACTTAACCCCTAGTTGCTCCAGAGGCGTGCGACCTCTGACATGTATAGCAATTGTAAGTCGCTTTGGATAAAAGCGTCAGCTAAATGAATAAATGTAAATGTAAATGTAAATGTTCTAGACTGGCCGCTTTCTCAAAACCACGCCCATAGCAGTAAACTTGAGGAACGCCCATCAACATACAAATGTGGGAAGGCATCGCGACACCACGCGACTGTCGTGTCGGACAAGTGGATCTCTACCGTCAGTGTGCGTGCGTGCGTGTGTGTGTGTGTAAGGGGATAGAATATACAGTTTGTCCAGTATAAAAGCCATTACGTCTATGGAATGTCCTCACAGGTGTGTGTGTGTGTGTGTGTGTGTGTGTGTGTGTGTGTGCGCGTGTGTGTGTGTTGAGGTGTGTGTGTGTGTGCGTGTGTGTGTGTGTGCGTGTGTGTGTGTGTTGAGGTGTGTGTGTGTGTGTGTGTGTGTGTGTTGAGGTGTGTGTGTGTGTTGAGGTGTGTGTGTGTGTGTGTGTGTTGAGGTGTGTGTTGAGGTGTGTGTGTGTGTGTGTTACCTGTCTGCTGGCCGTCCAGAACTTCCTCTGGAAGAACTCTAGTTTCATCTGAATACCCACAGCTGTCGAAACATTGAAACAAATCATAGCAAGTTGTCAGTGGACTTTCGTGATTAAATATTTTTTTCAGAGCAAAACTCTAATTATTTCTTATAAATAAATTATTAAATGTTTGCCATTCTGTGTTTATTTTATGAAGCCTTGCCAAATATATGCAGTAACCGCTTTATAAAATCAACACCGTTTGTGTTTACAGCTCAGAGCCGTGTAACTGTTCCACGTCTGTAAACCACGGCGTCTGGTGGATTATTCCCAGACTTTAACTTACAAATTATATTAAATTTAGTCAGAATACATGACTATTTTTCAGGGCTATTAAAATCATGAAATTATGTCATGACTTAAATTTGATACATTTATGTATTTGACTGATGCTTTTGTCTAAAATGACTTACAATGTACTGACGGTATACATCCCCTGGGAATCGAACCCGTGACCTAGATGTTGCTAGCAGCTTTACTGTTTGAGCTACAGGATTATAGCTTAACAACAACTGAGTCAGAACTCAGAACTCAGAGAGATCTCTGTCTCCAACAGCTAAGCTCAAACACACACACACACACACACACACACACACACACACACACACACACACACGTGTTCAGAGCAAACGCCACAGACTCAGTGTTTACACTTATCAGGAAATCAAGATACCAATGTATAACGTAGTTATAAGTTATATAAGTTATAGTTGGGATACTATACCTTATATAAGATACTGGGATAAGAACAAAACAAAAAAAACATTAAAAAGTTACATATATCAGCTTTAACAAGAAGAGTGTGTATATGTTTACAGGGGTGGTATAATTCCCTTTTCACAAGATGTAAATTAAGTCCCTGATGTCCCCGGAGAGAGTGTGTGAAGTTTTAGTTTCTTTGCGCGACTTGCTTAACTCTTGTTTAACTCGCTTTCGTTTAAAACTTTCCGCGACTGCGGTTATAGGTTGCCAGGTTGAGGTGACAAACGGGTTGAAATTGTATATGGTGTGTGGATTGGGTTAATATAATGCATTTCTGGCACCTGGTCAACATTAGACAAGCATATTGGTCCGATTATTCATAAAGGAGTTTCTTGCACGTAAAATTAGCCATTATCAATGTATGTCGTGCTGAAATCCCTCGAAGTGGAAGCCAGCAATGGCATTTTAACACCACTAACATGATTAGGCATCTTCGAACACGCCATACAACAACTGAATATGCCGAGTATGAGAAACTAAACAACCAGACGCCAACATCCCCATCCCTCACTCAGCCGACGCCAACATCCCCATCCCTCAATCAGCCGACGCCAACATCCCCATCCCTCAATCAGCCGACGCCAACATCCCCATCCCTCACTCAGCCGACGCCAACATCCCCATCCCTCACTCAGCCGACGCCAACATCCCCATCCCTGAATCAGCCGACGCCAACATCCCCATCCCTCAATCAGCCGACGCCAACATCCCCATCCCTCACTCAGCCGACGCCAACATCCCCATCCCTCAATCAGCCGACGCCAACATCCCCATCCCTCAATCAGCCGACGCCAACATCCCCATCACTCAATCAGCCGACACCAACATCCCCATCCCTCAATCAGCCGACGCCAACATCCCCATCCCTCAGCCAGCCGACACCAACATCCCCATCCCTCAATCAGCCGACACCAACATCCCCATCCCTCAATCAGCCGACGCCAACATCCCCATCCCTCAGCCACTGACACCAACATCCCCATCCCTCAATCAGCCGACGCCAACATCCTCATCCCTCAGCCACTGACACCAACATACCCATCCCTCAATCAGCCGACGCCAACATCCCCATCCCTCACTCAGCCGACGCCAACATCCCCATCCCTCAATCAGCCGACGCCAACATCCCCATCCCTCAATCAGCCGACGCCAACATCCCCATCCCTCACTCAGCCGACGCCAACATCCCCATCCCTCAATCAGCCGACGCCAACATCCCCATCCCTCAATCAGCCGACGCCAACATCCCCATCCCTCAATCAGCCGACACCAACATCCCCATCCCTCAATAGGCCGACGCCAACATCCCCATCCCTCAGCCAGCCGACACCAACATCCCCATCCCTCAATCAGCCGACACCAACATCCCCATCCCTCAATCAGCCGACGCCAACATCCCCATCCCTCAGCCACAGACACCAACATCCCCATCCCTCAATCAGCCGACGCCAACATCCTCATCCCTCAGCCACTGACACCAACATACCCATCCCTCAATCAGCCGACGCCAACATCCCCATCCCTCAGCCACTGACACCAACATCCCCATCCCTCAATCAGCCGACGCCAACATCCTCATCCCTCAGCCACTGACACCAACATCCCCATCCCTCAATCAGCCGACGCCAACATCCCCATCCCTCAGCCAGCCGACGCCAACATCCCCATCCCTCAGCCAGCCGACGCCAACATCCCCATCCCTCAGCCACTGACACCAACATCCCCATCCCTCAATCAGCCGACGCCAACATCCCCATCCCTCAGCCAGCCGACGCCAACATCCCCATCCCTCAGCCAGCCGACGCCAACATCCCCATCCCTCAGCCAGCCGACGCCAACATCCCCATCCCTCAGCCACCGACACCAACATCCCCATCCCTCAGCCAGCCGACGCCAACATCCCCATCCCTCAGCCACTGACACCAACATCCCCATCCCTCAGCCACCCGACGCCAACATCCCCATCCCTCAGCCACTGACACCAACATCCCCATCCCTCAATCAGCCGACACCAACATCCCCATCCCTCAGCCAGCCGACGCCAACATCCCCATCCCTCAGCCAGCCGACGCCAACATCCCCATCCCTCAATCAGCCGACACCAACATCCCCATCCCTCAATCAGCCGGCACCAACATCCCCATCCCTCAATCAGCCGACACCAACATCCCCATCCCTCAATCAGCCGACGCCAACATCCCCATCCCTCAGCCAGCCGACGCAAACATCCCCATCCCTCAGCCAGCCGACGCCAACATCCCCATCCCTCAGCCACTGACACCAACATCCCCATCCCTCAATCAGCCGACACCAACATCCCCATCCCTCAATCAGCCGACGCCAACATCCCCATCCCTCAGCCACTGACACCAACATCCCCATCCCTCAGCCAGCCGACACCAACATCCCCATCCCTCAATCAGCCGACACCAACATCCCCATCCCTCAGCCAGCCGACGCCAACATCCCCATCCCTCAGCCAGCCGACGCCAACATCCCCATCCCTCAATCAGCCGACACCAACATCCCCATCCCTCAATCAGCCGGCACCAACATCCCCATCCCTCAATCAGCCGACACCAACATCCCCATCCCTCAATCAGCCGACGCCAACATCCCCATCCCTCAGCCAGCCGACGCAAACATCCCCATCCCTCAGCCAGCCGACGCCAACATCCCCATCCCTCAGCCACTGACACCAACATCCCCATCCCTCAATCAGCCGACACCAACATCCCCATCCCTCAATCAGCCGACGCCAACATCCCCATCCCTCAGCCACTGACACCAACATCCCCATCCCTCAGCCAGCCGACACCAACATCCCCATCCCTCAATCAGCCGACACCAACATCCCCATCCCTCAGCCAGCCGACGCCAACATCCCCATTCCTCAGCCACTGACACCAACATCCCCATCCCTCAGCCAGCCGACACCAACATCCCCATCCCTCAATCAGCCGACACCAACATCCCCATCCCTCAATCAGCCGACGCCAACATCCCCATCCCTCAGCCAGCCGACGCCAACATCCCCATCCCTCAGCCAGCCGACGCCAACATCCCCATCCCTCAATTAGCCGACACCAACATCCCCATCCCTCAATCAGCCGACGCCAACATCCCCATCCCTCAGCCACTGACACCAACATCCCCATCCCTCAGCCAGCCGACGCCAACATCCCCATCCCTCAGCCACTGACACCAACATCCCCATCCCTCAGCCAGCCGACGCCAACATCCCCATCCCTCAGCCACCCGACGCCAACATCCCCATCCCTCAGCCACTGACACCAACATCCCCATCCCTCAATCAGCCGACACCAACATCCCCATCCCTCAATCAGCCGACGCCAACATCCCCATCCCTCAGCCACCGACGCCAACATCCCCATCCCTCAGCCACCGACGCCAACATCCCCATCCCTCAATCAGCCGACGCCAACATCCCCATCCCTCAGCCAGCCGACGCCAACATCCCCATCCCTCAGCCACCCGACGCCAACATCCCCATCCCTCAGCCAGCCGACGCCAACATCCCCATCCCTCAGCCACCCGACACCAACATCCCCATCCCTCAGCCACTGACACCAACATCCCCATCCCTCAGCCAGCCGACGCCAACATCCCCATCCCTCAGCCACCAACATCACCCTTCCCTCAGACAGCCGACGCCAACATCCCCATCCCTCAGCCACCCGACACCAACATCCCCATCCCTCAGCCACCTGACGCCAACATCCCCATCCCTCAGCCACCAACATCACCCTTCCCTCAGACAGCCGACGCCAACATCCCCATCCCTCAGCCACCCGACACCAACATCCCCATCCCTCAGCCACCTGACGCCAACATCCCCATCCCTCAGCCAGCCGACGCCAACATCCTCATCCCTCAGCCACCCGACGCCAACATCCCCATCCCTCAGCCACCGACGCCAACATCCCCATCCCTCAGCCACCGACGCCAACATCACCCTTCCCTCAGACAGCCGACGCCAACATCCCCATCCCTCAGCCAACGACACCAACATCACCCTTCCCTCAGACAGCCGACGCCAACATCCCCATCCCTCAGCCACCCAACACCAACATCCCCATCCCTCAGCCACCCGACACCAACATCCCCATCCCTCACCCACCCAACGCCAACATCCCCATCCCTCACCCACCCGACGCCAACATCCCCATCCCTCACCCACCCAACGCCAACATCCCCATCCCTCACTCAGCCGACGCCAACATCCCCATCCCTCAGCCAGCCGACGCCAACATCCCCATCCCTCAATCAGCCGACGCCAACATCCCCATCCCTCAGCCAGCCGACGCCAACATCCCCATCCCTCAGCCAGCCGACGCCAACATCCCCATCCCTCAATCAGCCGACACCAACATCCCCATCCCACAATCAGCCGACGCCAACATCCCCATCCCTCAGCCACTGACACCAACATCCCCATCCCTCAGCCACTGACACCAACATCCCCATCCCTCAGCCAGCCGACGCCAACATCCCCATCCCTCAGCCACTGACACCAACATCCCCATCCCTCAGCCAGCCGACGCCAACATCCCCATCCCTCAGCCACCCGACGCCAACATCCCCATCCCTCAGCCACTGACACCAACATCCCCATCCCTCAATCAGCCGACACCAACATCCCCATCCCTCAATCAGCCGACGCCAACATCCCCATCCCTCAGCCAGCCGACGCCAAAATCCCCATCCCTCAGCCACCCGACACCAACATCCCCATCCCTCAGCCACCGACGCCAACATCCCCATCCCTCAGCCAGCCGACGCCAACATCCCCATCCCTCAGCCACCCGACGCCAACATCCCCATCCCTCAGCCAGCCGACGCCAACATCCCCATCCCTCAATCAGCCGACGCCAACATCCCCATCCCTCAGCCACCCGACGCCAACATCCCCATCCCTCAGCCAGCCGACGCCAACATCCCCATCCCTCAATCAGCCGACGCCAACATCCCCATCCCTCAGCCAGCCGACGCCAACATCCCCATCCCTCAGCCACCCGACGCCAACATCCCCATCCCTCAGCCAGCCGACGCCAACATCCCCATCCCTCAGCCACCGACGCCAACATCACCCTTCCCTCAGACAGCCGACGCCAACATCCCCATCCCTCAGCCAACGACACCAACATCACCCTTCCCTCAGACACCCGACGCCAACATCCCCATCCCTCAGCCACCCAACACCAACATCCCCATCCCTCAGCCACCCGACACCAACATCCCCATCCCTCACCCACCCAACGCCAACATCCCCATCCCTCAGCCAGCCGACGCCAACATCCCCATCCCTCACCCACCCGACGCCAACATCCCCATCCCTCACCCACCCAACGCCAACATCCCCATCCCTCACTCAGCCGACGCCAACATCCCCATCCCTCAGCCAGCCGACGCCAACATCCCCATCCCTCAATCAGCCGACGCCAACATCCCCATCCCTCAGCCAGCCGACGCCAACATCCCCATCCCTCAGCCAGCCGACGCCAACATCCCCATCCCTCAATCAGCCGACACCAACATCCCCATCCCACAATCAGCCGACGCCAACATCCCCATCCCTCAGCCACTGACACCAACATCCCCATCCCTCAGCCACTGACACCAACATCCCCATCCCTCAGCCAGCCGACGCCAACATCCCCATCCCTCAGCCACTGACACCAACATCCCCATCCCTCAGCCAGCCGACGCCAACATCCCCATCCCTCAGCCACCCGACGCCAACATCCCCATCCCTCAGCCACTGACACCAACATCCCCATCCCTCAATCAGCCGACACCAACATCCCCATCCCTCAATCAGCCGACGCCAACATCCCCATCCCTCAGCCAGCCGACACCAAAATCCCCATCCCTCAGCCACCCGACACCAACATCCCCATCCCTCAGCCACCGACGCCAACATCCCCATCCCTCAGCCAGCCGACGCCAACATCCCCATCCCTCAGCCACCCGACGCCAACATCCCCATCCCTCAGCCAGCCGACGCCAACATCCCCATCCCTCAATCAGCCGACGCCAACATCCCCATCCCTCAGCCACCAACATCCCCATCCCTCAGCCACCGACGCCAACATCCCCATCCCTCAGCCACCTGACGCCAACATCCCCATCCCTCAGCCAGCCGACGCCAACATCCCCATCCCTCAATCAGCCGACGCCAACATCCCCATCCCTCAGCCAGCCGACGCCAACATCCCCATCCCTCAGCCACCGACGCCAACATCCCCATCCCTCAGCCACCGACGCCAACATCCCCATCCCTCAGCCACCCGACACCAACATTCCCATCCCTCAGCCACCGACGCCAACATCCCCATCCCTCAGCCACCTGACGCCAACATCCCCATCCCTCAGACAGCCGACGCCAACATCCCCATCCCTCAATCAGCCGACGCCAACATCCCCATCCCTCAGCCAGCCGACGCCAACATCCCCATCCCTCAGCCACCCGACGCCAACATCCCTATCCCTCAGCCACCCGACGCCAACATCCCCATCCCTCAGCCACCGACGCCAACATCACCTTTCCCTCAGACAGCCGACGCCAACATCCCCATCCCTCAGCCAACGACACCAACATCACCCTTCCCTCAGACAGCCGACGCCAACATCCCCATCCCTCACCCACCCAACGCCAACATCCCCATCCCTCAGCCACCCGACACCAACATCCCCATCCCTCACCCACCCAACGACAACATCCCCATCCCTCAGCCAGCCGACGCCAACATCCCCATCCCTCACCCACCCGACGCCAACATCCCCATCCCTCACCCACCCAACGCCAACATCCCCATCCCTCAGCCAGCCGACGCCAACATCCCCATCCCTCACTCAGCCGACGCCAACATCCCCATCCCTCAATCAGCCGACGCCAACATCCCCATCCCTCAGCCACCTGACGCCAACATCCCCATCCCTCAATCAGCCGACACCAACATCACCATCCCTCAATCAGCTGACGCCAACATCCCCATCCCTCAATCAGCTGACGCCAACATCCCCATCCCTCAATCACCCAACGCCAACATCACCATCCCTCACCCACCCAACGCCAACATACCCATCCCTCAGCCGACGCCAACATCCCCATCCCTCACCCACCCAACGCCAACATCCCCATCCCTCAGCCAGCCGACGCCAACATCCCCATCCCTCACTCAGCCGACGCCAACATCCCCATCCCTCACCCACCCAACGCCAACATCCCCATCCCTCACTCAGCCGACGCCAACATCCCGATCCCTCACCCACCCAACGCCAACATCCCCATCCCTCAGCCAGCCGACGCCAACATCCCCATCCCTCACCCACCCAACGCCAACATCACCATCCCTCACCCACCCAACGCCAACATCACCATCCCTCACCCACCCAACGCCAACATCCCCATCCCTCACTCAGCCGACGCCAACATCCCCATCCCTCACCCACCCGACGCCAACATCCCCATCCCTCAGCCAGCCGACGCCAACATCCCCATCCCTCAGCCAGCCGATGCCAACATCCCCATCCCTCAGCCAGCCGACGCCAACATCCCCATCCCTCAGCCAGCCGACGCCAACATCCCCATCCCTCAGCCAGCCGACGCCAACATCCCCATCCCTCAGCCACTGACACCAACATCCCCATCCCTCAATCAGCCGACGCCAACATCCCCATCCCTCAGCCAGCCGACGCCAACATCCCCATCCCTCAGCCAGCCGACGCCAACATCCCCATCCCTCAGCCAGCCGACGCCAACATCCCCATCCCTCAGCCACCGACACCAACATCCCCATCCCTCAGCCAGCCGACGCCAACATCCCCATCCCTCAGCCACTGACACCAACATCCCCATCCCTCAGCCACCCGACGCCAACATCCCCATCCCTCAGCCACTGACACCAACATCCCCATCCCTCAATCAGCCGACACCAACATCCCCATCCCTCAGCCAGCCGACGCCAACATCCCCATCCCTCAGCCAGCCGACGCCAACATCCCCATCCCTCAATCAGCCGACACCAACATCCCCATCCCTCAATCAGCCGGCACCAACATCCCCATCCCTCAATCAGCCGACACCAACATCCCCATCCCTCAATCAGCCGACGCCAACATCCCCATCCCTCAGCCAGCCGACGCAAACATCCCCATCCCTCAGCCAGCCGACGCCAACATCCCCATCCCTCAGCCACTGACACCAACATCCCCATCCCTCAATCAGCCGACACCAACATCCCCATCCCTCAATCAGCCGACGCCAACATCCCCATCCCTCAGCCACTGACACCAACATCCCCATCCCTCAGCCAGCCGACACCAACATCCCCATCCCTCAATCAGCCGACACCAACATCCCCATCCCTCAGCCAGCCGACGCCAACATCCCCATCCCTCAGCCAGCCGACGCCAACATCCCCATCCCTCAATCAGCCGACACCAACATCCCCATCCCTCAATCAGCCGGCACCAACATCCCCATCCCTCAATCAGCCGACACCAACATCCCCATCCCTCAATCAGCCGACGCCAACATCCCCATCCCTCAGCCAGCCGACGCAAACATCCCCATCCCTCAGCCAGCCGACGCCAACATCCCCATCCCTCAGCCACTGACACCAACATCCCCATCCCTCAATCAGCCGACACCAACATCCCCATCCCTCAATCAGCCGACGCCAACATCCCCATCCCTCAGCCACTGACACCAACATCCCCATCCCTCAGCCAGCCGACACCAACATCCCCATCCCTCAATCAGCCGACACCAACATCCCCATCCCTCAGCCAGCCGACGCCAACATCCCCATTCCTCAGCCACTGACACCAACATCCCCATCCCTCAGCCAGCCGACACCAACATCCCCATCCCTCAATCAGCCGACACCAACATCCCCATCCCTCAATCAGCCGACGCCAACATCCCCATCCCTCAGCCAGCCGACGCCAACATCCCCATCCCTCAGCCAGCCGACGCCAACATCCCCATCCCTCAATTAGCCGACACCAACATCCCCATCCCTCAATCAGCCGACGCCAACATCCCCATCCCTCAGCCACTGACACCAACATCCCCATCCCTCAGCCAGCCGACGCCAACATCCCCATCCCTCAGCCACTGACACCAACATCCCCATCCCTCAGCCAGCCGACGCCAACATCCCCATCCCTCAGCCACCCGACGCCAACATCCCCATCCCTCAGCCACTGACACCAACATCCCCATCCCTCAATCAGCCGACACCAACATCCCCATCCCTCAATCAGCCGACGCCAACATCCCCATCCCTCAGCCACCGACGCCAACATCCCCATCCCTCAGCCACCGACGCCAACATCCCCATCCCTCAATCAGCCGACGCCAACATCCCCATCCCTCAGCCAGCCGACGCCAACATCCCCATCCCTCAGCCACCCGACGCCAACATCCCCATCCCTCAGCCAGCCGACGCCAACATCCCCATCCCTCAGCCACCCGACACCAACATCCCCATCCCTCAGCCACTGACACCAACATCCCCATCCCTCAGCCAGCCGACGCCAACATCCCCATCCCTCAGCCACCAACATCACCCTTCCCTCAGACAGCCGACGCCAACATCCCCATCCCTCAGCCACCCGACACCAACATCCCCATCCCTCAGCCACCTGACGCCAACATCCCCATCCCTCAGCCACCAACATCACCCTTCCCTCAGACAGCCGACGCCAACATCCCCATCCCTCAGCCACCCGACACCAACATCCCCATCCCTCAGCCACCTGACGCCAACATCCCCATCCCTCAGCCAGCCGACGCCAACATCCTCATCCCTCAGCCACCCGACGCCAACATCCCCATCCCTCAGCCACCGACGCCAACATCCCCATCCCTCAGCCACCGACGCCAACATCACCCTTCCCTCAGACAGCCGACGCCAACATCCCCATCCCTCAGCCAACGACACCAACATCACCCTTCCCTCAGACAGCCGACGCCAACATCCCCATCCCTCAGCCACCCAACACCAACATCCCCATCCCTCAGCCACCCGACACCAACATCCCCATCCCTCACCCACCCAACGCCAACATCCCCATCCCTCACCCACCCGACGCCAACATCCCCATCCCTCACCCACCCAACGCCAACATCCCCATCCCTCACTCAGCCGACGCCAACATCCCCATCCCTCAGCCAGCCGACGCCAACATCCCCATCCCTCAATCAGCCGACGCCAACATCCCCATCCCTCAGCCAGCCGACGCCAACATCCCCATCCCTCAGCCAGCCGACGCCAACATCCCCATCCCTCAATCAGCCGACACCAACATCCCCATCCCACAATCAGCCGACGCCAACATCCCCATCCCTCAGCCACTGACACCAACATCCCCATCCCTCAGCCACTGACACCAACATCCCCATCCCTCAGCCAGCCGACGCCAACATCCCCATCCCTCAGCCACTGACACCAACATCCCCATCCCTCAGCCAGCCGACGCCAACATCCCCATCCCTCAGCCACCCGACGCCAACATCCCCATCCCTCAGCCACTGACACCAACATCCCCATCCCTCAATCAGCCGACACCAACATCCCCATCCCTCAATCAGCCGACGCCAACATCCCCATCCCTCAGCCAGCCGACGCCAAAATCCCCATCCCTCAGCCACCCGACACCAACATCCCCATCCCTCAGCCACCGACGCCAACATCCCCATCCCTCAGCCAGCCGACGCCAACATCCCCATCCCTCAGCCACCCGACGCCAACATCCCCATCCCTCAGCCAGCCGACGCCAACATCCCCATCCCTCAATCAGCCGACGCCAACATCCCCATCCCTCAGCCACCCGACGCCAACATCCCCATCCCTCAGCCAGCCGACGCCAACATCCCCATCCCTCAATCAGCCGACGCCAACATCCCCATCCCTCAGCCAGCCGACGCCAACATCCCCATCCCTCAGCCACCCGACGCCAACATCCCCATCCCTCAGCCAGCCGACGCCAACATCCCCATCCCTCAGCCACCGACGCCAACATCACCCTTCCCTCAGACAGCCGACGCCAACATCCCCATCCCTCAGCCAACGACACCAACATCACCCTTCCCTCAGACACCCGACGCCAACATCCCCATCCCTCAGCCACCCAACACCAACATCCCCATCCCTCAGCCACCCGACACCAACATCCCCATCCCTCACCCACCCAACGCCAACATCCCCATCCCTCAGCCAGCCGACGCCAACATCCCCATCCCTCACCCACCCGACGCCAACATCCCCATCCCTCACCCACCCAACGCCAACATCCCCATCCCTCACTCAGCCGACGCCAACATCCCCATCCCTCAGCCAGCCGACGCCAACATCCCCATCCCTCAATCAGCCGACGCCAACATCCCCATCCCTCAGCCAGCCGACGCCAACATCCCCATCCCTCAGCCAGCCGACGCCAACATCCCCATCCCTCAATCAGCCGACACCAACATCCCCATCCCACAATCAGCCGACGCCAACATCCCCATCCCTCAGCCACTGACACCAACATCCCCATCCCTCAGCCACTGACACCAACATCCCCATCCCTCAGCCAGCCGACGCCAACATCCCCATCCCTCAGCCACTGACACCAACATCCCCATCCCTCAGCCAGCCGACGCCAACATCCCCATCCCTCAGCCACCCGACGCCAACATCCCCATCCCTCAGCCACTGACACCAACATCCCCATCCCTCAATCAGCCGACACCAACATCCCCATCCCTCAATCAGCCGACGCCAACATCCCCATCCCTCAGCCAGCCGACACCAAAATCCCCATCCCTCAGCCACCCGACACCAACATCCCCATCCCTCAGCCACCGACGCCAACATCCCCATCCCTCAGCCAGCCGACGCCAACATCCCCATCCCTCAGCCACCCGACGCCAACATCCCCATCCCTCAGCCAGCCGACGCCAACATCCCCATCCCTCAATCAGCCGACGCCAACATCCCCATCCCTCAGCCACCAACATCCCCATCCCTCAGCCACCGACGCCAACATCCCCATCCCTCAGCCACCTGACGCCAACATCCCCATCCCTCAGCCAGCCGACGCCAACATCCCCATCCCTCAATCAGCCGACGCCAACATCCCCATCCCTCAGCCAGCCGACGCCAACATCCCCATCCCTCAGCCACCGACGCCAACATCCCCATCCCTCAGCCACCGACGCCAACATCCCCATCCCTCAGCCACCCGACACCAACATTCCCATCCCTCAGCCACCGACGCCAACATCCCCATCCCTCAGCCACCTGACGCCAACATCCCCATCCCTCAGACAGCCGACGCCAACATCCCCATCCCTCAATCAGCCGACGCCAACATCCCCATCCCTCAGCCAGCCGACGCCAACATCCCCATCCCTCAGCCACCCGACGCCAACATCCCTATCCCTCAGCCACCCGACGCCAACATCCCCATCCCTCAGCCACCGACGCCAACATCACCTTTCCCTCAGACAGCCGACGCCAACATCCCCATCCCTCAGCCAACGACACCAACATCACCCTTCCCTCAGACAGCCGACGCCAACATCCCCATCCCTCACCCACCCAACGCCAACATCCCCATCCCTCAGCCACCCGACACCAACATCCCCATCCCTCACCCACCCAACGACAACATCCCCATCCCTCAGCCAGCCGACGCCAACATCCCCATCCCTCACCCACCCGACGCCAACATCCCCATCCCTCACCCACCCAACGCCAACATCCCCATCCCTCAGCCAGCCGACGCCAACATCCCCATCCCTCACTCAGCCGACGCCAACATCCCCATCCCTCAATCAGCCGACGCCAACATCCCCATCCCTCAGCCACCTGACGCCAACATCCCCATCCCTCAATCAGCCGACACCAACATCACCATCCCTCAATCAGCTGACGCCAACATCCCCATCCCTCAATCAGCTGACGCCAACATCCCCATCCCTCAATCACCCAACGCCAACATCACCATCCCTCACCCACCCAACGCCAACATACCCATCCCTCAGCCGACGCCAACATCCCCATCCCTCACCCACCCAACGCCAACATCCCCATCCCTCAGCCAGCCGACGCCAACATCCCCATCCCTCACTCAGCCGACGCCAACATCCCCATCCCTCACCCACCCAACGCCAACATCCCCATCCCTCACTCAGCCGACGCCAACATCCCGATCCCTCACCCACCCAACGCCAACATCCCCATCCCTCAGCCAGCCGACGCCAACATCCCCATCCCTCACCCACCCAACGCCAACATCACCATCCCTCACCCACCCAACGCCAACATCACCATCCCTCACCCACCCAACGCCAACATCCCCATCCCTCACTCAGCCGACGCCAACATCCCCATCCCTCACCCACCCGACGCCAACATCCCCATCCCTCAGCCAGCCGACGCCAACATCCCCATCCCTCAGCCAGCCGATGCCAACATCCCCATCCCTCAGCCAGCCGACGCCAACATCCCCATCCCTCAGCCAGCCGACGCCAACATCCCCATCCCTCAGCCACCGACGCCAACATCACCCTTCCCTCAGACAGCCGACGCCAACATCCCCATCCCTCAGCCAACGACACCAACATCACCCTTCCCTCAGACACCCGACGCCAACATCCCCATCCCTCAGCCACCCAACACCAACATCCCCATCCCTCAGCCACCCGACACCAACATCCCCATCCCTCACCCACCCAACGCCAACATCCCCATCCCTCAGCCAGCCGACGCCAACATCCCCATCCCTCACCCACCCGACGCCAACATCCCCATCCCTCACCCACCCAACGCCAACATCCCCATCCCTCACTCAGCCGACGCCAACATCCCCATCCCTCAGCCAGCCGACGCCAACATCCCCATCCCTCAATCAGCCGACGCCAACATCCCCATCCCTCAGCCAGCCGACGCCAACATCCCCATCCCTCAGCCAGCCGACGCCAACATCCCCATCCCTCAATCAGCCGACACCAACATCCCCATCCCACAATCAGCCGACGCCAACATCCCCATCCCTCAGCCACTGACACCAACATCCCCATCCCTCAGCCACTGACACCAACATCCCCATCCCTCAGCCAGCCGACGCCAACATCCCCATCCCTCAGCCACTGACACCAACATCCCCATCCCTCAGCCAGCCGACGCCAACATCCCCATCCCTCAGCCACCCGACGCCAACATCCCCATCCCTCAGCCACTGACACCAACATCCCCATCCCTCAATCAGCCGACACCAACATCCCCATCCCTCAATCAGCCGACGCCAACATCCCCATCCCTCAGCCAGCCGACACCAAAATCCCCATCCCTCAGCCACCCGACACCAACATCCCCATCCCTCAGCCACCGACGCCAACATCCCCATCCCTCAGCCAGCCGACGCCAACATCCCCATCCCTCAGCCACCCGACGCCAACATCCCCATCCCTCAGCCAGCCGACGCCAACATCCCCATCCCTCAATCAGCCGACGCCAACATCCCCATCCCTCAGCCACCAACATCCCCATCCCTCAGCCACCGACGCCAACATCCCCATCCCTCAGCCACCTGACGCCAACATCCCCATCCCTCAGCCAGCCGACGCCAACATCCCCATCCCTCAATCAGCCGACGCCAACATCCCCATCCCTCAGCCAGCCGACGCCAACATCCCCATCCCTCAGCCACCGACGCCAACATCCCCATCCCTCAGCCACCGACGCCAACATCCCCATCCCTCAGCCACCCGACACCAACATTCCCATCCCTCAGCCACCGACGCCAACATCCCCATCCCTCAGCCACCTGACGCCAACATCCCCATCCCTCAGACAGCCGACGCCAACATCCCCATCCCTCAATCAGCCGACGCCAACATCCCCATCCCTCAGCCAGCCGACGCCAACATCCCCATCCCTCAGCCACCCGACGCCAACATCCCTATCCCTCAGCCACCCGACGCCAACATCCCCATCCCTCAGCCACCGACGCCAACATCACCTTTCCCTCAGACAGCCGACGCCAACATCCCCATCCCTCAGCCAACGACACCAACATCACCCTTCCCTCAGACAGCCGACGCCAACATCCCCATCCCTCACCCACCCAACGCCAACATCCCCATCCCTCAGCCACCCGACACCAACATCCCCATCCCTCACCCACCCAACGACAACATCCCCATCCCTCAGCCAGCCGACGCCAACATCCCCATCCCTCACCCACCCGACGCCAACATCCCCATCCCTCACCCACCCAACGCCAACATCCCCATCCCTCAGCCAGCCGACGCCAACATCCCCATCCCTCACTCAGCCGACGCCAACATCCCCATCCCTCAATCAGCCGACGCCAACATCCCCATCCCTCAGCCACCTGACGCCAACATCCCCATCCCTCAATCAGCCGACACCAACATCACCATCCCTCAATCAGCTGACGCCAACATCCCCATCCCTCAATCAGCTGACGCCAACATCCCCATCCCTCAATCACCCAACGCCAACATCACCATCCCTCACCCACCCAACGCCAACATACCCATCCCTCAGCCGACGCCAACATCCCCATCCCTCACCCACCCAACGCCAACATCCCCATCCCTCAGCCAGCCGACGCCAACATCCCCATCCCTCACTCAGCCGACGCCAACATCCCCATCCCTCACCCACCCAACGCCAACATCCCCATCCCTCACTCAGCCGACGCCAACATCCCGATCCCTCACCCACCCAACGCCAACATCCCCATCCCTCAGCCAGCCGACGCCAACATCCCCATCCCTCACCCACCCAACGCCAACATCACCATCCCTCACCCACCCAACGCCAACATCACCATCCCTCACCCACCCAACGCCAACATCCCCATCCCTCACTCAGCCGACGCCAACATCCCCATCCCTCACCCACCCGACGCCAACATCCCCATCCCTCAGCCAGCCGACGCCAACATCCCCATCCCTCAGCCAGCCGACGCCAACATCCCCATCCCTCAGCCAGCCGACGCCAACATCCCCATCCCTCAGCCAGCCGACGCCAACATCACCATCCCTCACCCACCCAACGCCAACATCCCCATCCCTCAGCCACCCGACGCCAACATCCCCATCCCTCAATCAGCCGACACCAACATCACCATCCCTCAATCAGCTGACGCCAACATCCCCATCCCTCACTCAGCCGACACCAACATCCCCATCCCTCACCCACCCAACGCCAACATCCCCATCCCTCAGCCACCCAACGCCAACATCCCCATCCCTCAATCAGCTGACGCCAACATCCCCATCCCTCACTCAGCCGACACCAACATCCCCATCCCTCACCCACCCAACGCCAACATCCCCATCCCTCACCCACCCAACGCCAACATCCCCATCCCTCAGCCACCCGACGCCAACATCCCCATCCCTCAATCAGCCGACACCAACATCCCCATCCCACAATCAGCCGACGCCAACATCCCCATCCCTCAGCCACTGACACCAACATCCCCATCCCTCAGCCACTGACACCAACATCCCCATCCCTCAGCCAGCCGACGCCAACATCCCCATCCCTCAGCCACTGACACCAACATCCCCATCCCTCAGCCAGCCGACGCCAACATCCCCATCCCTCAGCCACCCGACGCCAACATCCCCATCCCTCAGCCACTGACACCAACATCCCCATCCCTCAATCAGCCGACACCAACATCCCCATCCCTCAATCAGCCGACGGCAACATCCCCATCCCTCAATCAGCCGACGCCAACATCCCCATCCCTCAGCCAGCCGACGCCAACATCCCCATCCCTCAGCCACCCGACACCAACATCCCCATCCCTCAGCCAGCCGACGCCAACATCCCCATCCCTCAGCCACCCGACACCAACATCCCCATCCCTCAGCCACCGACGCCAACATCCCCATCCCTCAGCCACCTGACGCCAACATCCACATCCCTCAGCCAGCCGACGCCAACATCCCCATCCCTCAGCCACCAACATCCCCATCCCTCAGCCACCGACGCCAACATCCCCATCCCTCAGCCACCTGACGCCAACATCCCCATCCCTCAGCCAGCCGACGCCAACATCCCCATCCCTCACTCAGCCGACGCCAACATCCCCATCCCTCAATCAGCCGACGCCAACATCCCCATCCCTCAGCCACCTGACGCCAACATCCCCATCCCTCAATCAGCCGACACCAACATCACCATCCCTCAATCAGCTGACGCCAACATCCCCATCCCTCAATCAGCTGACGCCAACATCCCCATCCCTCAATCACCCAACGCCAACATCACCATCCCTCACCCACCCAACGCCAACATACCCATCCCTCAGCCGACGCCAACATCCCCATCCCTCACCCACCCAACGCCAACATCCCCATCCCTCAGCCAGCCGACGCTAACATCCCCATCCCTCACTCAGCCGACGCCAACATCCCCATCCCTCACCCACCCAACGCCAACATCCCCATCCCTCACTCAGCCGACGCCAACATCCCGATCCCTCACCCACCCAATGCCAACATCCCCATCCCTCAGCCAGCCGACGCCAACATCCCCATCCCTCACCCACCCAACGCCAACATCACCATCCCTCACCCACCCAACGCCAACATCACCATCCCTCACCCACCCAACGCCAACATCCCCATCCCTCACTCAGCCGACGCCAACATCCCCATCCCTCACCCACCCGACGCCAACATCCCCATCCCTCAGCCAGCCGACGCCAACATCCCCATCCCTCAGCCAGCCGACGCCAACATCCCCATCCCTCAGCCAGCCGACGCCAACATCCCCATCCCTCAGCCAGCCGACGCCAACATCACCATCCCTCACCCACCCAACGCCAACATCCCCATCCCTCAGCCACCCGACGCCAACATCCCCATCCCTCAATCAGCCGACACCAACATCACCATCCCTCAATCAGCTGACGCCAACATCCCCATCCCTCACTCAGCCGACACCAACATCCCCATCCCTCACCCACCCAACGCCAACATCCCCATCCCTCAGCCACCCAACGCCAACATCCCCATCCCTCAATCAGCTGACGCCAACATCCCCATCCCTCACTCAGCCGACACCAACATCCCCATCCCTCACCCACCCAACGCCAACATCCCCATCCCTCACCCACCCAACGCCAACATCCCCATCCCTCAGCCACCCGACGCCAACATCCCCATCCCTCAATCAGCCGACACCAACATCCCCATCCCACAATCAGCCGACGCCAACATCCCCATCCCTCAGCCACTGACACCAACATCCCCATCCCTCAGCCACTGACACCAACATCCCCATCCCTCAGCCAGCCGACGCCAACATCCCCATCCCTCAGCCACTGACACCAACATCCCCATCCCTCAGCCAGCCGACGCCAACATCCCCATCCCTCAGCCACCCGACGCCAACATCCCCATCCCTCAGCCACTGACACCAACATCCCCATCCCTCAATCAGCCGACACCAACATCCCCATCCCTCAATCAGCCGACGCCAACATCCCCATCCCTCAGCCAGCCGACGCCAAAATCCCCATCCCTCAGCCACCCGACACCAACATCCCCATCCCTCAGCCACCGACGCCAACATCCCCATCCCTCAGCCAGCCGACGCCAACATCCCCATCCCTCAGCCACCCGACGCCAACATCCCCATCCCTCAGCCAGCCGACGCCAACATCCCCATCCCTCAATCAGCCGACGCCAACATCCCCATCCCTCAGCCAGCCGACGCCAACATCCCCATCCCTCAGCCACAGACGCCAACATCCCCATCCCTCAGCCACCGACGGCAACATCCCCATCCCTCAATCAGCCGACGCCAACATCCCCATCCCTCAGCCAGCCGACGCCAACATCCCCATCCCTCAGCCACCCGACACCAACATCCCCATCCCTCAGCCAGCCGACGCCAACATCCCCATTCCTCAGCCACCCGACACCAACATCCCCATCCCTCAGCCACCGACGCCAACATCCCCATCCCTCAGCCAGCCGACGCCAACATCCCCATCCCTCAGCCAGCCGACGCCAACATCCCCATCCCTCAGCCACCAACATCCCCATCCCTCAGCCACCGACGCCAACATCCCCATCCCTCAGCCACCTGACGCCAACATCCCCATCCCTCAGCCAGCCGACGCCAACATCCCCATCCCTCAATCAGCCGACGCCAACATCCCCATCCCTCAGCCAGCCGACGCCAACATCCCCATCCCTCAGCCACCGACGCCAACATCCCCATCCCTCAGCCACCGACGCCAACATCCCCATCCCTCAGCCACCCGACACCAACATTCCCATCCCTCAGCCACCGACGCCAACATCCCCATCCCTCAGCCACCTGACGCCAACATCCCCATCCCTCAGACAGCCGACGCCAACATCCCCATCCCTCAATCAGCCGACGCCAACATCCCCATCCCTCAGCCAGCCGACGCCAACATCCCCATCCCTCAATCAGCCGACACCAACATCACCATCCCTCAATCAGCTGACGCCAACATCCCCATCCCTCAATCAGCTGACGCCAACATCCCCATCCCTCAATCACCCAACGCCAACATCACCATCCCTCACCCACCCAACACCAACATCCCCATCCCTCAGCCGACGCCAACATCCCCATCCCTCACCCACCCGACGCCAACATCCCCATCCCTCAGCCACCGACGCCAACATCCCCATCCCTCAGCCACCGACGCCAACATCACCTTTCCCTCAGACAGCCGACGCCAACATCCCCATCCCTCAGCCAACGACACCAACATCACCCTTCCCTCAGACAGCCGACGCCAATATCCCCATCCCTCACCCACCCAACGCCAACATCCCCATCCCTCAGCCACCCGACACCAACATCCCCATCCCTCACCCACCCAACGACAACATCCCCATCCCTCAGCCAGCCGACGCCAACATCCCTCACCCACCCGACGCCAACATCCCCATCCCTCACCCACCCAACGCCAACATCCCCATCCCTCAATCAGCCGACGCCAACATCCCCATCCCTCACCCACCCGACGCCAACATCCCCATCCCTCAATCAGCCGACGCCAACATCCCCATCCCTCAGCCACCTGACGCCAACATCCCCATCCCTCAATCAGCCGACACCAACATCACCATCCCTCAATCAGCTGACGCCAACATCCCCATCCCTCAATCAGCTGACGCCAACATCCCCATCCCTCAATCACCCAACGCCAACATCACCATCCCTCACCCACCCAACGCCAACATCCCCATCCCTCAGCCGACGCCAACATCCCCATCCCTCACCCACCCAACGCCAACATCCCCATCCCTCAGCCAGCCGACGCCAACATCCCCATCCCTCACTCAGCCGACGCCAACATCCCCATCCCTCACCCACCCAACGCCAACATCCCCATCCCTCACTCAGCCGACGCCAACATCCCCATCCCTCACCCACCCAACGCCAACATCCCCATCCCTCAGCCACCGACGCCAACATCACCTTTCCCTCAGACAGCCGACGCCAACATCCCCATCCCTCAGCCAACGACACCAACATCACCCTTCCCTCAGACAGCCGACGCCAACATCCCCATCCCTCACCCACCCAACGCCAACATCCCCATCCCTCAGCCACCCGACACCAACATCCCCATCCCTCACCCACCCAACGACAACATCCCCATCCCTCAGCCAGCCGACGCCAACATCCCCATCCCTCACCCACCCGACGCCAACATCCCCATCCCTCACCCACCCAACGCCAACATCCCCATCCCTCAGCCAGCCGACGTCAACATCCCCATCCCTCACTCAGCCGACGCCAACATCCCCATCCCTCAATCAGCCGACACCAACATCACCATCCCTCAATCAGCTGACGCCAACATCCCCATCCCTCAATCAGCTGACGCCAACATCCCCATCCCTCAATCACCCAACGCCAACATCACCATCCCTCACCCACCCAACGCCAACATACCCATCCCTCAGCCAGCCGACGCCAACATCCCCATCCCTCAATCAGCCGACGCCAACATCCCCATCCCTCAGCCAGCCGACGCCAACATCCCCATCCCTCAGCCACCGACGCCAACATCCCCATCCCTCACCCACCCAACGCCAACATCCCCATCCCTCACTCAGCCGACGCCAACATCCCCATCCCTCACCCACCCAACGCCAACATCCCCATCCCTCAGCCAGCCGACGCCAACATCCCCATCCCTCACCCACCCAACGCCAACATCACCATCCCTCACCCACCCAACGCCAACATCACCATCCCTCACCCACCCAACGCCAACATCCCCATCCCTCACTCAGCCGACGCCAACATCCCCATCCCTCACCCACCCGACGCCAACATCCCCATCCCTCAGCCAGCCGACGCCAACATCCCCATCCCTCAGCCAGCCGACGCCAACATCCCCATCCCTCAGCCAGCCGACGCCAACATCCCCATCCCTCAGCCAGCCGACGCCAACATCACCATCCCTCACCCACCCAACGCCAACATCCCCATCCCTCAGCCACCCGACGCCAACATCCCCATCCCTCAATCAGCCGACACCAACATCACCATCCCTCAATCAGCTGACGCCAACATCCCCATCCCTCACTCAGCCGACACCAACATCCCCATCCCTCACCCACCCAACGCCAACATCCCCATCCCTCAGCCACCTGACGCCAACATCCCCATCCCTCAATCAGCCGACACCAACATCACCATCCCTCAATCAGCTGACGCCAACATCCCCATCCCTCACCCACCCAACGGCAACATCCCCATCCCTCACTCAGCCGACGCCAACATCCCCATCCCTCAGCCAGCCGACGCCAACATCCCCATCCCTCAATCAGCCGACGCCAACATCCCCATCCTTCAGCCACCCAACGGCAACATCCCCATCCCTCACTCAGCCGACGCCAACATCCCCATCCCTCAGCCAGCCGACGCCAACATCCCCATCCCTCAATCAGCTGACGCCAACATCCCCATCCCTCACCCACCCAACGGCAACATCCCCATCCCTCACTCAGCCGACGCCAACATCCCCATCCCTCACCCACCCAACGGCAACATCCCCATCCCTCACTCAGCCGACGCCAACATCCCCATCCCTCAATCAGCTGACGCCAACATCCCCATCCCTCACCCACCCAACGGCAACATCCCCATCCCTCACTCAGCCGACGCCAACATCCCCATCCCTCACTCAGCCGACGCCAACATCCCCATCCCTCAATCAGCTGACGCCAACATCCCCATCCCTCACCCACCCAACGGCAACATCCCCATCCCTCACTCAGCCGACGCCAACATCCCCATCCCTCACTCAGCCGACGCCAACATCCCCATCCCTCACCCACCCAACGCCAACATCCCCATCCTTCAGCCAGCCGACGCCAACATCCCCATCCCTCAATCAGCTGACGCCAACATCCCCATCCCTCACCCACCCAACGCCAACATCCCCATCCCTCAATCAGCCGATGCCAACATCCCCATCCCTCAATCAGCCGACGCCAACATCCCCATCCCTCACTCAGCCGACGCCAACATCCCCATCCCTCAATCAGCTGACGCCAACATCCCCATCCCTCACCCACCCAACGCCAACATCCCCATCCCTCAATCAGCCGATGCCAACATCCCCATCCCTCAATCAGCCGACGCCAACATCCCCATCCCTCAGCCAGTTAATATTAGTAAACTTGTCTCTTTTGAAGATCAGACTCATCAGTCACTGCCTGAAGTAAAGAGCGCTGCCCACTCTTACGCATTGATTGTGAGACTCACGCAATTGTCACTTTTCACATGCTCTCATGCCACACATCCATTTTCTCCTGCAACTTACCGAAATACAATGCAATTTTCCTCATACATAATATCGACCAATCAGTGTTTTTCAACAACGCAAAGAGGTCAATATAACAGCTGGAGAACAATTATGTCACATAACATTTACCTCAGGAAAGCCATTTAATGACCATGATAGGCTATATAGCACGTTATTTTGGCTAGAAAAAAGAGCTAGAGAGTGTTTTGCTAATGATGTGTAGGCCTACTATATAACATATTTATTATATGTTTTACTTATAGCATTAAACACAGTTGTTATTATGATTAAAAAAAACGCATTATATTTAATTACATTTTTTATTTTTATTACATTTTTACTGTCGACGGTGGGTCTCCCTTCCAAGCAATTTACTAGCGTTGCCATAGGAACGCTTCGGCTTTTGCCACCCGGAAGAACGTCTATAACTGTTGTGACGTCATGGTGAATTGTCGTATTAAAATGATTAACCCTCTATGTCCAAACACTACAATAATCAGTCACCAATGAAAATTAAAAACAGCTTGTTTAACATGAGCATTTAACAGATTAATAAAAGAGGCATGGTGGCTACATCGCAGGTGAAGATGTGGGTAATATTGCAACACGAACTGGAGGTAAGCAACAGTAATTTGTAGCTAGTTTGATATCTACAGAACTTAAAGATCTCCTTCTTTTAGTTTTTTTTCTTTCTGCATTAAAGATTAAATGATTAAACCTTAAAGGGAATAAACACTGAGTTCAGGGCAATCGGTTCGTAGCTCTGCTTTCATCTGTGTGATATATGGTCACGAGGAGTGACCGAAATTTCTGACATGCCAGAAATCCATCCGCCGATCCGACTGCCGGTCGGGAGAGGTTAACCGCCTCTCGTTCCCTGTACACGGCACCAACACTGCGCGACACACGACAACGCTGAAAATCAGCCCGACCCGAAAAAGAGTCGCACGAGTCAAAATCTAAATCGGACGAAAATTGCACAGTCTATGCCCGCCTTTAGTTTTTTTGTGAAAAATTTACTTTTATTTAAATCCTTAAGTTCAAGACGTGCATTTTAAAAAGGTTCTTCTTCTGCAAGGTGATTAAACGCATTGAAATAAAAATCATACGTTAGCTTTCTTTTTTCCTCACTCATATATAAAGCTGTTTTGGTAATCAGTGAGAAGGACTAAAATAACAGCAGTGAGGATTGAATGTTTGATTTATTCTGTGTTGCAGGTTCAGGCACGATGAACGCCATTATTCCCAAGAGCAAAGCAAAAGGCACAGACTTCTGTGGAGTGCATGGCTACTATTATATAATCTGCTCTGATCATTAAGTCATTAAAAGAAAAGGTTCAGACATTCTCTACTCTGACTTGAGTTCTGCGGTATCGAGATGAGCGCACTGCTGTCTATTCTGTTCATCCCGATGTTCTTAACTTCCTTCCTGGTGGGCTGTCAATATCTAAAGGCCCAGCCTTTGGGAGAATATTAAAACTATAACTAATGACAGCAATACACCACTGACATGGCAAAAGAAAATCAATAAAAAGGTTGGCTACAATAAGGAGAAGACGACCCAGATCACAAACAACTGGAAGATAGCCAGTCTCAAGTCAGTCTCAGCTGAAACTGGAGATCTTGCCAAGTTAATTCCTTTTCTGCAGAATATGGAGCTTCACACGCCAGCACTGAAACCCAAAGCTGGAACGAAGCGACTGAAGAACAACTCTCAGTTGAGCTGAAGCCAAGCGAGTCTGTATATCTGTGGCAGTACAGACTGGGTCTCGGTCCAGAACCAGTGTTGCTCTGCTGTGATTTAAAGATCCACGATGACCGAAACCCTCCGACTGAAGTCCCGCTCCCGCCCGCACAATCGTGAAAACATCAGGACAGTTAAACACCTTAATTATAACTTCTCAAGCAATTATATATACAGTATATAAATATGCATGCATTGCTTAAAATTACGCTTGAAATTTGTTTAATATTGCAAAGAGATTTTTCAGTTACAGTTGATGTAACTACAGAATACAACACTATTCATTATTGTATTATTGAAACTGTGTTTTTATGATTAAAAGAAACTGACAGAATCTTACTTTAAATCTCTTTAATTCTTAAAATCTCACACTCAATATAGTGACTAAATCAGGCTTTAGGAAGGTTTTACTAGTAAACATTGGGTTGATGTGTGTGTTTGATGCTGGAACTGCTTTTAACGTCTTGTTCTTTTCATTGCCATTCTGTTTCTTTAAAACCCTTATGTGGTCTTCACGGTCTTTTAGAACCCAAGTGACTGTGTAGAGTTGTCAACACTTTCTAGATCTACAAAGAAATGAATTATATCTGTTTTTATGTTAGTGTGGGAAAAAGGTCACACTCAGGTCAGAGACCCCACTTAGAAAATGGACAAAATGTATCCTCAAAATCAGAAACAACACAGAACACACACACACACACACTAATTTCACTTGCACAAGTAATGCAAATGTCAATGTAACACTAATAGCACAAATGTTGTCAGATCTTCCTCCACAGTGATATCTATAAATACACCAGAGCTTATATCAGACAGATCAAGTGTAGTTTTGTGTGTGTGTTTGTGTGTGTGTGTGTGTGTTTGTGTGTGTGTGTGTGTTTATATGTGTGTTTATATGTGTGTGTGTGCGCGAGTGTGTGTGCGCGTGTGTGTGTGTGTGTGTGTGTGTGTGTTTATATGTGTGTGTGTGTGTGTGTTGATATGCTAAAGATGGGACGGGAGAGCAGTGGAAAGGTCAGTTTGGGAAGGAGTGAGACAGAGATTTACAAAGCAGGGAACCTAGAATAAAATACCAATCTGTAAAAATATCAATCAATCTCTATATCAATATCAATCTGTAAATTAAGTAATTATTTATGAAATTTACAAGCAATTTATGAGTGAACATGGTTTCAATCTAAATTATACAGCATTTTTATTCAGTGTAGTTCTCCCGGCTGTCGTAATGTTCTGCTGTTAGTTTTGTGACTGATTTTTCGTGTGTGTGTGTGTGTGTGTGTGTGAATGTGTGTGTGTGTGTGTGTGTGTGCGCACGCGTGTGTGTGTGTACCTTTGCCTGTTCTTCAGTTTAAACACTGAAGGCTGTGATTCTTAAAGATAATGCACAGGACATAACATTTGGAAATGCAAAGGAGGTCAGTGCTTTCTGAAGGCAGTGTGCATGTGAGCAACACCGCGTGAGCTGGTGAAGCAGCTCCAGGCATGTGCATGCGTGTGTGTGTGTGTGTGTGTGTGTGTGTGTGTGTGTGTGTGTGTGTGTGTGTGTGTGTGTGTGTGTGAGAAAACGAGAGAAATGCTAGGGCACGCTCTGCCAGTTCTCTGCCTGCGGACACTCAGTGATGTCAGAGCAGTTCAACAGAACATTGTGTGCGCGCGCGTGTGTGTGTGTGTGAGAGAGAGAGAGAGAGGAAGAAAGAGAGAGAGAGAGAGAGAGAGAGAGAGAGAGAGAGAGAGAGATAGAGAGAGAGTGGCCCTTGACAATGAGAGTGTGTGTTTATTTGAGTGTGCTTATGTATGAGGCAATAGATGTGAAGATGATACCAAGCAAAACATGACGGTTGTGGCACACATGCACATACACAGAGAACGAAAGAGAGATAGAAAGAGGCACAGGAGAAGAAAATGACAGTCGTCCAGTAACACAAGTTCTTATTTCTGGGATTGTGAGCGTTAATCTGATCAGACATGCTGGACTAACCCTGGACACGCTGACCGCAGGAACGCTCGAGGAACCATGACAGGTGAGATCACGCAACAGCGATAAACACTACACTTATATTAATATTGTGTGTTTATTCTATATTATGTGTGTGGTTTGAAACATTAAACTTATACCATTAAACAATATCCAGCTCATTTCAGTTCAATAATGATTCAGTTCAGTAATGTTGATGTGAAATCCTAAATTATAAAGCAAAGTCAATTCAGTTCTAAAGTCAGTGAAGTCAAACTGATAATGCGGTATTACTGTATATTTAATTCCTCTACTTTTCCAATTGAGCCCATGAACATTTAACATTTTAAGAGGCTCCTAATCTACAAATCTACAAAACTAAACATTCAACATGGTTGAAAATATGGCGGGAACATCTCTGTTCTCTTTAGTCTGTGTCTGTAAAGCCAAAGTCCAAACACTGCTTCTGTCAGTAGGGACGCACACGTTTCCGTTACAGATTTGCGCAAAACTTTTGCGATTTTTTCGGAATGTCGTCAAAAAAATTCCTCCCAATAATCATTCCAAGCATCGTGGCGACGGATGTTGGTGGGTTTCCGTATATCCCAGCCACCGCACTGGCCATTATTATTAACCGCAGGAGACGTGTGTGTGTGTGTGTGTGTGTGTGTGTGTGTGTGTGTGTGTGTGTTCCAAGCATTAATGGCCCTTATACTGTGAGCGGCTCGTCTGAGTTTCAGGTGTTTCTCCTCATTTCTGCTCCAGCTCGTGATTGTGGCGTTTCTTTGAGGTTTAGAATCCAGTATTCCTGTAAATCTTTTGTCTTTTATGAGTGTAATAAAGAACTCTGTCTCGTCTTCCATCCACACACCGCGTCATCTACGTCAAGCGACTGTAAATGCGCAAAAACTGTTTCCATTGCAGTTTTGCGAGATATTTCTTTTTTTAATTGCCTGAAAACCCTCCTCATGCGAGCGTAAACACTCTTTTGCGATAAATGGGAGTTTTTTGCAAAATTGCTGTGTTTCCATAGAATTTTTCCATTGAGCGAAGGGTAATGGAAGCGCGGCTAGTGTAAGAAGGGCAGCAAAATACAGATTAAAGTGAGCCAACATTTGGATATGGAGTACATATCATTAGATTTTTTCCAAAATTTCATATTTCTATATTATTCTTTTTTTTTACATTAATCTCCAAAACATTGTTTATGCACTTGTAATTGTACACCTCAGAGCTGCATTAAAAAGTCTGAGAAAATGCATCTAAATGCCACTTCAGACTCCAGCGTAAAGATCGATTTTGTTGATACTTAGATTCTTTATTTGATTGGTAACATCCCTATAGTGCTAATTAGTTTAAGTAATTAAACGATATTCTACAGTATGTAACTTATATATGTAGTGCAATGAAACCATCCTTTCTCAGATAAAGGACTCAAGAAGCTCGGGGGGGAATATCCAGAGAGTAAACTCGGCCAAACAGAAGTCTTCAAGGATACGCATTCAGACGTGCCGAAGTTTGCCTCGAGGAATCAAAGGCCTTCACAACCCAACAAGACTTTGTTTGAAAACATCCAATCACTTTGAGCAGACTCTATAACAAGCAAATAGCTGGTTGGACCATTGCCCATTGTGTGTGGGATCTAGAGTCCAACTGGGAAGTGTGCTGGTCGAAATGGAGCTAGCCTTATGACCAGCTGCTCCTGCCTCAACATAGGCTTTGAGCCTGGATATAGATAGATCTGTTCCTGAACTCTCCTGATGAAACAGGAGATCTGTGCATGCGCATTTGTGGAGCTTACTGAGGAACTCTCAATCGTGAGCCATTAGGAGCCCCACACTGAGCTCGCACCTCATCCAGTGCTTCATTTGTAAAGGGGGAGGTCCCGGAGCACAGAGGGGGGGAGGGGGGGGGGGTCCGGCGACTCAAAACAGGGGTTGGAGGTAACGGAACAATTTTTTTTTTACACTGCCTACATACACACACACACACAGCGTTGTTAAGTAAAAATAAAAAAAATAAAAACATTAACAACGCTGTGTGTGTATCAGGGCAATGTTTATTTTCATTTCAGACCATGCACTGCATAGGTGCGAAATTTTTGCTTGTTTGGGATCTGACCAGCGCATTTGGAAATAGTTAAGCAAACTTTGTTGTCTTTTTGACATTTTCTCCTGAGTGAAATGAGGCTAACAACAACTTGAAGTGCCTCCGCTCCCCCTTCTGTCACACCGGACGAGAAGCGGCGCGCACTTTCTCAGTTTATGGCCAGCAATAATGTCATGTTTAAGGACATTATGGAATTAAGATAATGTCTGTAATATGTGATCGTACTGTACAATTAAATACAATCGTTGCTAGTCTGCAGACTCTGAACACTTTACCTCAGAGCGTCCGTTAACTGAATGAAATTAATTGAGAAAAATTCATGAAAATCCGATAACATCACCAATTTTCATTCAAGCAACTGATTTCTGTAAATGAATGTAAAACTAAATGTATATTGCACCACAGGGTGAAGTCAGATAGTAGCTATATAAGTTACATTAACGACGCCGAATGGTGCTGCTGTTGTGTACACTCATAGAGAATGTGTTCGCGCGGCGCTGCGCTTCTCGCCCGGTGTGCGACCCACTTTACCCTGAAAGTTCACCTCGCATCGAAACTGCAAACACAATATTTTTGTGGAACTTCAATGGGGAATAAAGACTAACAAGACAGATAACAACATTGAACACTACACAAACAGTAATTTTTTTCATTTAGGCAACTAATTTTCCATAGTGACAGGAGGTGCCGGATCCAATAAAAAAGGTTCCGGATCCAACGTCAGAGGTGCCGGAACATGTTCAGACTAAGCCCTGACCTCATCATCCCGCACGCCGACAAGAGCAGTTCAGTAGAGTTGGAACAAGAGCAGTTCAGTAGGGTTGGAACAAGAGCAGTTCAGTAGGGTTGGGACAAGAGCAGTTCAGTAGGGTTGGGACAAGAGCAGTTCAGTAGGGTTGGGACAAGAGCAGTTCAGTAGGGTTGGGACAAGAGCAGTTCAGTAGGGTTGGAACAAGAGCAGTTCAGTAGGGTTGGGACAAGAGCAATTCAGTAGGGTTGGAACAAGAGCAGTTCAGTAGGGTTGGGACAAGAGCAGTTCAGTAGGGTTGGGACAAGAGCAGTTCAGTAGGGTTGGGACAAGAGCAGTTCAGTAGGGTTGGGACAAGAGCAGTTCAGTAGGGTTGGGACAAGAGCAGTTCAGTAGGGTTGGGACAAGAGCAGTTCAGTAGGGTTGGAACAAGAGCAGTTCAGTAGGGTTGGGACAAGAGCAGTTCAGTAGGGTTGGGACAAGAGCAGTTCAGTAGGGTTGGGACAAGAGCAGTTCAGTAGGTTTGGAACAAGAGCAGTTCAGTAGGGTTGGGACAAGAGCAGTTCAGTAGGGTTGGGACAAGAGCAGTTCAGTAGGGTTGGGACAAGAGCAGTTCAGTAGGGTTGGGACAAGAGCAGTTCAGTAGGGTTGGGACAAGAGCAGTTCAGTAGGGTTGGGACAAGAGCAGTTCAGTAGGGTTGGGACAAGAGCAGTTCAGTAGGGTTGGGACAAGAGCAGTTCAGTAGGGTTGGGACAAGAGCAGTTCAGTAGGGTTGGGACAAGAGCAGTTCAGTAGGGTTGGGACAAGAGCAGTTTAGTAGGGTTGGAACAAGAGCAGTTCAGTAGGGTTGGGACAAGAGCAGTTCAGTAGGGTTGGAACAAGAGCAGTTCAGTAGGGTTGGAACAAGAGCAGTTCAGTAGGGTTGGGACAAGAGCAGTTCAGTAGGGTTGGGACAAGAGCAGTTCAGTAGGGTTGGGACAAGAGCAGTTCAGTAGGGTTGGAACAAGAGCAGTTCAGTAGGATTGGAAGTTTGAAACTACAGCAGATTGGGCCACATCTGCAAAATCAACAAGATTCATTCTTTGTTGCCCTCTTTCAGTTGGGAATAGCAATATGGCTCGAACACTTCAATGCCTGCTGAGAGTTTAGAATTCTATGAGCAATACAGTCATACATATATAATAGATACATGCACCCCTGTGACTTCGACTGCGATAGGTAAGATTGGGATGAAGATGGAGCCTCCATTCCCGGCACACACCACACTTCCCAATGAAGGGTGCCTGGCTATATCAGCCCATGTCAGTATCATAGACTGTAAAAAAGTACGGCCTCAGTGTGCGTGACCTGAGGAACTGCAGTTCAAGTCTCTTCAGTGTTGATTCAAGAGAGAGAGGAAGATTGCCGCTCAGTCAATATGTGAAATCCCTGCGTGAAAAGCCTTGAGACCAAAGAACATAGCCAAAAGATTCAGGCAATTTATGTGCCATGAGGCTTATGCCTCAATGTCGGTCACAGGACCCCAAGTTTGTCAAAGACGCATCTGTCATGTCAACTGTGCATGGGAACACTTGAAGCAAGGCGAACTCCTCTTGGTTAAACAGTTTCTGCCCTCAAACTCCAACCACAGTTACACTGTGCCACATAAAACGAGGGACACTGAGTTCATGTGGGTCTCGTGTGGTACAAGTAACGAGAAGGCACTGAAAAAGACAACGGGTCAATATAAGGCTTGACTGAAACAGTGGCGACACCGCCAGCCTGTGCTCGCCTGAGAAGAGACGCTGTCATTGGGACCAGATTACGCTCTATCCTAAAGGAAGACTCCTGGTCTCCGCATTGACCTGTGAATCTTTGACCCAGGAGCTAAGGCCAGATTAATGTGATGAGAAGCAATCTAAATATTACATGCATCTTTCAAGTCTACTGTCACAAACCACAAACTCAGAAACTTTCTGAGTTATGTTATTATTTTATTGTTTGGTTATCTTTTGCATTATGTCTGACGTGCAGCACTCTGGTCAGTATTCGTGTTGTTGTAAATGTGCTTTATAAATAAACCTTGCTCTTACACATGACCTATTATAATCACATATTATCCATGTTTAAAATATCATTACATTTTGCAATGAAATAAACAATCAACCAGTTGAGATGTACTGCATGTATGCTGCAACTTTATATAGAGAGCTGTGCAATAATATAGTTTAGATTTTACAATGATATAAACAATCACAAAGCCAAACTTTGCTATATATTATATATTGTTTTACGTGAGGTTATGCATGCAGACAAAGCTGGATGTACTACAGTATATACTCAACTTTAAATATATCATAGATGACCAAATCCAACCGGACTACATAGTACACTGTAGGTTACTAGATATATAAAGAACAACTGGTAGCAGAAAGCATTGGGTAATTTGAATTGTTAGAGACTACTTTTGACTGGTTTATCTATGATGACTGTGTCATCGTAATTAATATAATGTTTGTGTGTGAACCACAAAAGTTTGAGAATCAAGGCCACATGAATGCAATGGTAACTCAGTCCATTTCTCTGTGTTGCCCAGGTGTGGTCTTTGCATTATCCAGCCTGTTGTTACTCCAGACAGTCTCCTCTTGCCCCAAGGAGTGCTTCTGTGACACTCACACCAAAGTGGTGGACTGCCGGGGACGAGGACTTTATGATGTTCCACGCAAACTCAACCAAGACACCCTGGAGCTGTATCTCCAGAACAACCGTCTCCGGGGCCTGGGCTCCATGTCCTTTCAAGACACGCCACAGCTTCAAATTCTGGACCTGGCCAACAATTCAATCACAATGCTTTCCACCAGTGCCCTTCTGGGACTCAGAAGCTTGAAGGTCCTCAGTCTGGCCAATAACTCCATCCGGGAACTGGACCGGCGTCTTCTGGTGTCAGTGAGAAATCTAACCATTCTGGACCTGTCCTATAACACCATCGGGGGTCTACCTGGAGCTCTGGCTGATAGCTTCCACTATCTGACCCATCTGTCTCTCCACTATAATCGGCTAACTAAGCTGGACCGTGTACACCTGGAGGCTCTGGGGAATCTGAAAGTTCTGCAACTGAAGGGCAATCCTTGGAGGTGTGACTGTCATCTGATAGGACTCAAACTATGGTTGGAGATGTTTGCTTTCAAAGGTAACAAAACCCTCAAATCCACAAGAGTCTTCATTTTAAAATAACAAAACAAAAACAATCAAACATAGCTACATGTCCCGTTTTTTAAATGAATTCAGTTAAGAATCTTTCTACATTGTGCTAATTTTTTCACCTAATATTATTCCACCTTAAATTTTCAAATGAAATGAATCATTTCTGATGTCCTATCACAGAAAGTAAAGCTAATGTTAAGCTCTTTGTGAAGTTTAGTTTGAGCGCCCTGTTTTGGATCTGCCGTTTAGTCAACAGACCATGGAACAAGTTCTTGCATCATGTCTCTTTTGAACTGCTATTGCTAGTCAGAGCATTTACTCACTCATTTATTTAGTTATTTTTGCTGAACATGGTTTGTTTACGTTACTCAGTAAGAAAAAGCCTATATGTATTTTTATTTGCATCAGGTCAGTTACGAGTCCTGATCACCCTGTTCGGGTTTGCTCTTATTTATTCCATACATATTAGGGTCAGAAATTAACTTAAGGAGTAATATTTGCCTTTATTTTTACCTTTGTAAGGGCATTTTTTATAATTACTTTATTAAGAGTATCTTGTCTTTTAAGTCAATTACTTAACCAATTGACCAATTTAACCCTCTGGTGCTGTTTGGTCAATTCTGAACGTATTTACAAAACTTGGCAAAGGTTTTAGCACTTGCTATGTGAACACAAAAAAATATCATTGACATAATTCAAAAAGGTTCAATGGTCCTGAAATAATAGAGATACGTGTATTCTTCATGGTCAAAAATAAGCGCATTGGAAACGAATGGGAAGCAATTTCATCTAGTGGAAATGTTTGGTACTGCGCCTAATCAAAATCTTACTGAAAGCTAATTTTTTAAGATATAACCTCAGATTTATGGTTTAGATTTTCTTATACTTAAGAGTAAAATATTTATTTACACAGTATATTTCATACTGCTCAACAGCAGCGTACATGTATTTTACACAGCAATTACATAATGTTCAATTTAATATCCAACATAAATGTATAAATTATTAAATTAAACATCTGGGTACGGCAGCAAAATTATGATAATAATTCCTCCATTTTAACCCGTATCTTGATTTTTGGGGGCATTTTTGTCCATTTTGCGTGGCTCAAGCCTCCATTAATATCCAGCCCTGGTTCATACTCCCTCGGCAGGGCAAAATACTAATACACAAAATGACGATTTATATCTTCATGCATTAAAATTATTGGGGGAAAAAATATGCAATAAGCAGAGCTCTATATATTTATATAATTTATATATTTAATACTGGCAATGATTCTACAAATAAACCTTTTCACTGTAAAACAAGCATCACACATAATCAAATCATGTATGTATGTATTGGCTCACGACTGGCTGGTGGAATATAATATTCAACATGAAAATATGACATAAACTCCCCTCAAGCCTACACTGTCGATGGCTCACGCTCGCTCCTCGCAGCAGTTTCTGCATTCTCCACCATTATTATCTCTTGTTTCTCTCAGGTGGAGCGGTGGACAGCATCACGTGCGTCCAGCCTCAGCTCATGCTGGAGCGAGACCTCCGGCACATTCCCTACGAGCTGTTCCACTCCTGCATGATCAGCAGCTACAGCTACCTGTTCGCCAACATCCACTACCTGGACGGCAGACAGCGCACGCTCAGCGGGCCGATGCACCCGTCCGGGAGCGACTCCGGCCCGCCGGGAGAGGCCGTGCTCCCCGAGTGTGAGCCCAAGCAGAGGCCGCGGCCGGCCAACTACCGGCACGCCATCGCCACCGTGGTCATCACAGGAGTGGTGTGTGGCATCGTGTGTCTGATGATGCTGGCGGCTGCGGTGTACGGGTGTGCGTACGCGGCCATTAACGCCAAGTATCAAAGAGAGCTGAAGCAGAAGGCCAAAGACGCGGGCGTAGCAGAGGAGCGGAAGAACATTGAAAGAGAGGAGAAGAAGGAACCGCTGGAGTGATGCGGAGATCAAGGATACACTCCGGTATCCACACACAGTTGTGTATCTTTGAGGCGAGTCGTGTGCGTGGCATTGGCGATGACATGCAAATACAGCTCCTACCTAAAGGGAAACCTTCTCTAGCTCCATCGGGATGGAAGAACTGTATTCTTCAGGGAAACGACATGCACTTTCTAGAGTAAAAGCAATAGGTGATGCTTCTCAGTTGGCACACTTCACGAGACTACATGTTTAAGCTCTGTATTGTTACAGTGTCTGTGGTGTATGTAAATGAACAATGTGTGCTTTTTGTCCGTGTCACCTTCATATCCCCCTTTATCCGTCTTTCCACAGCTTCAGGGCACAGTATATATTTCCCCCAGTGTATTGTGGGCTCGGAAGTTTCCCGAAGTTCTTGGTGAAAGGGAACGCCACATTTTTCAACCAGTTTAAAATACTCATTTCAACTGCATAGCCAACCACGTTTTATTAAAAGCCCATCTTGCCAGCAGTGAATTACGCTTTTAATTGTGCAACAATATTGTTCCCTTCACAGATTTCACACTGAAGCTGAAAAACTGCGTTTCCCGTCACGGTCTCATTCATATTATTTGGTCCTTTTTCATTTTCAGGCGTCGGAAACCTTTTTGTCATGAAAAACATGAAACAGACACATAAACATATTCTAAAAGTTCATAATGGCTTAACTGAAAGATTAACACACTTTACTATTGAAACCTGATGATCATACATTACTTGATCAATCACAAACTTGCTTATTTGTGTATTAAGAGAAAAAGTGCAGAAGTAATTTTCCATATATTTTTTTTTATTTCTCAAACAAAAAGTGAGTTTGTTTTCAGGTTTAAATTTACTATGAATAACAGATTCCCAACGTCTGTTTCCCTACTGAACCCGACTACACATCACCGGCACTGTGTTTAATAGGACTCTTTACCCAGCATGCAATAGCCGTCATTTCAGCGTCTAGGTTAACTAAAGACCCGGTATAGTATATATACAGAACACACTTCTGGACAAAATAACCTTGAATTTGGTTACATGTCATTATTGCCAAAATAACTTGCGAGATGTATGATATTCACTCATGTAAGCAAAGTTAGCAGTGATTACAAGGTTTCATTTCTTTTACATGTTATCTACCAATGAACTGATAGTCTGTTCTTGGCTCTGGTTAGACGTCTATTACATTTTCCCTGACAGCCCAAATGTTGCCTTGTGTTAGCCTAGACGTCAGGCTGTGCTTGGTGATGTAAAGTTGCATTCTGGGTATACTTAGTCGAATATCTATCTAGCTGAAACACCTGTGATTAGTTCTGTAAACGCTGAAGACAGAAGCGCTGATATCCGGTCCTCTACATGTGTCCGTTTCCCAGCGTGCGGTCTCGGTATCTGTGTGATGTTGTTCTGTCAGTGCCGTTCACACTGTAATGAATATTGTCAACTCCTCAGAGCTTTAGTTAGGCCAAAGATTTATGTGAACACGTCTATACATCTATACATGCAGTTAAAAGAAGTGTTTCAGTTGTTTATGTTAAATATAGGAGTTGACTTTAGGTTTTTTCATATCTGAGGTAACAAACAATTGCAGTGCAGTGATGGCACAGAAATGACTTTTTATTTACATACAAACTTTTAAAAATTTGCATTTACAGTCTTTAATTTATTAAATGTATTTATTGCCTTATCAGTTAATAATATGATCCTAATATCAGTGTCTTAATGTGTTATATAAATATTGTATAAGCCTCACTGTAAATATTCAGGAACAAACCTAAAGAGATTCTGAGCTCTTGTGAAATGCTGGAATATCCAAGATTATATAAACTTGCATATGAAGGGTTGATTATGTTATATAACATCAGCACACATAGCCGAGCAATAATTGGTTCGTTGACATGATATATGTTTGGAAAGCGGTGTGTGATATACATGCTACAGATCTGTTGTGCTCATTCTTTTATATGATCATAAAACAGTTTTTATGATAATACATGTGTTTTAAATGGAGAGTACACTGAATATTCATACTTTAAAAATCATCAGTCACACCGTATGGCCATTTAAAATGAACTAGTGAAGAGAAAGTGGCACATTTGCACACCATACCCACAAACCAGCAGAATCTGAATAAATATTAATTTAATGTCAAGCAATTGAAATCAGTTTTGGTTATAGGTGTAAATCCTGTAAAGTGGCCTTTAAGCACATGAAGGACACACACGCACACAAATGTCCCAGTTACACAAGAGCGTTCTGTCAGGCTGCATTAGTGTGTGTGTGTGTGTGTGTGTGTGTGTGTGATCATGAGCACGTGAAACTGAGAAACGCTGCATCAACTACATGTGCTTTCATTATTATTCTGAGCAAATCAAATCAGCCAACACTCACTGAGCCAGAACGTCCATTCGTCTAATATCTGTGGGAAATGTTTATGTTTGTGCTCGTATGAAAAAATTTAATATTTCTGTTAAATTTATATTTATTAGAGCTTAGCATTGCAGCATAAGAATAAAGTATAAGATACATGGAATTTAAAATATATAAAATAAACAGCATGAAATACTACATAGTACATGATTTTAGTCATGTGTGTGTGTGTGTGTGTGTGTGTCCGCTCCAGAAAAACACTGAATCATGAGCAGTAGAGGGTGAAAATCTGTCTGTTCTACTTCATTTCTCTGTCAGTTATAACATGAATCACTTGTGCATGAGCGTGTGTGTGTGTGTGTGTGTGTGTGTGTGTGTGTGTGTGTGTGTGTGTGTGTGAGCTCCTCCAGGCTTATGTTCAAACAGACATCTTTCTCTCTGCATTATTCTATTTCCCTTCATTTGTGTAGCGTCCCTCTCTCTGCTCACGAGTCTTTATCCCTCCATCTCCCAGTCGCTCATACAGTGCAGAAACACTGGACGCAATTCTTTAAAATAAGCAGTGATGATGTGAGGTTAGAGTGTGTGTAGTAGTGTGTGTTGTAGTGTGTAGTGTGTTTTGTAGTGTGTGTAGTGTGTTTTGTAGTGTGTGTAGTGTGTTTTGTAGTGTGTGTAGTGTGTTTAGTAGTGTGTTTGTGTGTGTGTGTAGTGTGTGTGTGTGTGTGTGTGTGTGTGTGAGTGAGTGTGTGTAGTGTGTGTGTGTTGTAGTGTGTGTGTGTGTATGTGTGTGTGTGTGTGTTGTAGTGTGTGTGTGTGTGTGTGTGTGTGTGTGTGTGTGTGTGTGTGTGTTGTAGTGTGTGTGTGTGTGTGTGTGTGTGTGTGTGAGTGAGTGAGTGTGTGTAGTGTGTGTGTGTTGTAGTGTGTGTGTGTGTATGTGTGTGTGTGTGTGTTGTAGTGTGTGTGTGTGTGTGTGTGTGTGTGTGTGTGTGTGTGTGTGTGTGTTGTAGTGTGTGTGTGTGTGTTGTACCTGCAGCGATGGGTGACTCTCTCTCGTCCAGTAAGTGAACGGTCCCGCTGGCGTAAACCACACTCTTGTTCTCAGACGCTGAAACACACAGAGGCTCAGATCAGACCGACAGCGTTCGGCTTCACTGCGAGTTCTGTGTTCTGTGTGCATTTATATGAAGATTGATATCCTTTTCTGCAACAAATTAAAGTAGTTTGTAAATGTGCATATCATTAAACTGAGTGTTTCAGTGCCGGGTTAGGAGGAACACTGTTAGATACAATTTTGTCAAATTATTAAAATAAGAATAATTAAACAAAACGTTAACCTCAATCAACTACACTTTGATAAACTGTATTATAAAAGAACCAACAAGATGAAACTTTTAAACTATTTTTTTTTTTTTTTTTTACAGTTTTACTTTTACAGATTTATAGTGCCTAATGTCGGTTTATAAATGTTTCTCTGTTTGTAGAAGTAATTGGGAACAGTTGTGTTCCATCCCTCCCCATGTTCTCCTCGTCTCTGTTCTCCTGGTTTGTGTCAATATAACATACGAGATTTTAATCTTTTTACACAAAAGTGTGTAGAATCCATCTATCTGTAACCTCATCTCATGATCAATGTCAAATCATTTTAGTGTGGAATTTTCATTAGGTTTTCTAATCATCCTGCATTAAAAACAAACATTTTAATGCAAGCCAAACTCATGCCACAATGCATTCTGGGAACCTCAGCAGCAGTATAGGACATACTGTATATATATATATATACTGTATAGTACTGTGGACAATTCATGTGTACAAATATAAGACAGTCAGAAATTAAGGGACTTGGTGCAAAAACATCGAAGTGAAATGTAAACCTGGATCAGGAGAGTCTGAAGATCTGCTCATCGTCAGAGTTATCTTCAGCATTATAACCACCAACACACACGTTTCTGTTGAGCTCATGAATGCGTTGGCCAATCAGAGGTGTTTAGTCATCAGTGATGAAGAAATCCACTAAAATGCTGGAGTTTTGTCACACACAGTTCAGTGTTCAGTGATATACATGTGTTCAGGGACTGCAGAACTCGAGAACAGTTGTGATGAACTCAGTGATGAAGGGATGTTTGCTCACTTTCTGTTTATCCTTTATTCCTGAATAGCCATTTGATTTTCTAATGCGTAAAAAGCAATAAACTAATCCAATAATTGTTCTGTTTGTTTTGTCTTTGCAGAATGTCGTGATGTTTCTCCAAACACAATTTATGTATTAAATTAATCAAATGTAATTATCATTATTAAAATATCAATAGCAACAATCATCAATGTTATTTTTGTCTTAATATTGCCTGTATTTATAATTACGTCATGCAATTGTTGTATAAATAAATGTATGGTACCTTTGAGAAGCATTGATCAGTGTGTGTAAATAAGCGTGCAGATGCAGCGTCTGTAAAGATGGCTTTTGTTGATGTTGATAACGTTATTGAAGAATTAAGTTCCAACACAAAGTTTACTAGTAACCATCCAACAGGCCGAAGTGTTCTCTCACACACACACACACACACACACACACACACACACACACACACACACAGGAACTTACAGCTGAACCGAACTAAGTAATAACAGTAACCATAGAAACTGAAAAGTGGCGGGAATCTAAACAGAGGAATACAGAAAACAAACTAGAAATCCATGGTAAATGAAATTAACTGAATATAACAGTGACAGAAATCAATTTCAAGGGACAAATATTAACTTCTGACCCGAATGCAGACACAGATCATTATTGAGATTATAAAACACAATGCTGACACATCACAGTCATTCCCTGCTCCTATTCACTGTAAACAACTTGTATCCAACTTTTTCTATGCCCCATGATGCTTTGCGTGAATTATGGGGTTGCTTCCATTAAACTGTAAACAATCAGTTTCTTTAAAGGTTTGATCTATATAATAATAAGTATCTGAAAAACAGGGAATAGTGCGGTAACCATTTCTCTTTACCCTTCAACCCTCGAACAACAAAAGGAAACATCTAGGTTATAAAACTCAGTTCATCATGGAGTCTGAAGCATGTGTACCAAAGCCAGCGTGGGGTCTACTTAAGGATCCTGAAGTAACTGGGGAGAGCAGCACACACCCTGCCTCAGGTCAACGCCGTCCTGAGACCCGCCATAGCTGGTGCTCCGTCTTATTCTTTTAGCACTAGACCATAGTACGCGACAGATAACAAGCAGGGACACTCCGCAGGAAAACTTTCTCTGCTTGTTAGCATTGTCGAACCAGGAGCGGCCATCTTGACGGAATAGAGGGTGCTAACCGCCGGTGATAATACAGCTCGTCGCGAAGTATTCCTATCATGCCCGAGCGATGCTGTGCAGTTGGATGCGATCAGATACGAGATCATACAAAAGGAATATCTATACCGTATCCCAAAAGAAACAAAACTGAGAAACAAGTGGTTGGCGGCAATAAACTGATGGCGGTATTTGTGAACATTTATTTATGGATATTGTAGCCTGTCTTTGGCTTAGCCTTCCTGTTTTTGTTCATCTAAAATGCGTAAATTGAGAGCTTCGATTGGGCATCACGTGGCGAAATAGCCGAAGCCTACTATAATACAAGTGGGAATCCTTATTTACCTTTTGAATGTTGAGCGTTATTAACTTTTGAATAAATGCTGACGCAGGACAAAATGCCCGATTTCCCAACACGTTGAACTGAGCAATGCCACTGTACCATTTAATAGGCTACTTTTAAACGCATATGGCTCAGTAATGTCAGTTTTATGTATTTTCTGAGAGCCGCCCGCACCCCTAGTTCCTACGTCTACGGCCCATGACGCTACGATGAGCACTTACTACTTTTAAAAAATGCGGGTCGGGTACAATATATTTTTTTTGCGGTCCGAGTTGCGGGCGGGTTAGTTGAAACCGTCGGTCGGGTGCGGGTTGTTTATACATTGACCCGCGCATCACTGGCCCACCCCTAATAGATCCATTGCCACTGAGTAGCTGACGGATGTATTCCGTCAAAATGGCTGACACGCGGCGAGGGGTCACGTGACTGGGAGATCCCTATAGCAGAGCACCCATCCAAAGTGGAGCATACATCCCTACTCCAAAACCCAACAGTAGTCGGGGAGGGAGGTAAACAAAGTATAGGGTCTCGAGAGAGAATCAAGCAATAACAGAGCCTTCTACCTAGCTTGAATACATCGGCCTGAGTGCCTCCTGTTCCCTCAAGAGCCGAGCGTGCTGTACACACACACTACATCAGAACAGGCTTAACAGAGATCACCACCAATGCAACACAATGAACACACCCAGCTTTTATCTTACACATGCATGCAAACAAGTGGATCCTGAAGACAAAAAAGCTGATGACGTGTATTACAGGCATCTTATACTCACGGGCGATCTGCTTGTGATGTCACGGACTGTTGTCAGCCAATGAATTAGCGTGTTTGTTACACATGCTTCCAACAGCGATCACATTGAAGTTCCAATTCGAAAGGGAATTTACTCGCTATAGTACTGATGTGTCAAACATTGCTGTAGTAATATCTATAGTATTTACCATACTTTTATGTTACATGAATTGAAAATGTTCCATCATTATTTGGAAAATGGATGGATATTTCAAAGGTGCTGACTGTCCTTTTGACAGATAACGAATATATATTTCCCTGCATTAGAAACATTTCAGTAAAAAACACTACTGATATGGATTAAAATTGAAAAAGGTGAGCAAATTATGTTTTAACCCCTTAACGCCCACTGTCGCAAATATGCAACAAACCGTTTGACTCAATCAACCAGCCGAGATAACGTCTGCATTCACCCAATGCCGGTTAGTGCATATTCGCTACGGACCTAGGAACCTTCGACAAGCACTTGTTTCTAGTTGGACCGCAAAGTGACGGACTTATTTCCTGTTTACGCACGAGGATTACTCCGGTCGCGAAGTTATGGAAATGAGTCGGGAAAGTTTGATCCTGAGGTGTATATAAGGTAAGTTGTGCTAAGATAAAAAATACTCACCTGCTTATTGTGTGCTTATACACTCGACGTAATGAGGTGAAATATGTGTGACAAGTATTTTTGAAGTTATTGTAATATTTTGCTTTGTAGCATATTTGCGACAGTGGTCCATAAGGCCAATTCTGACCGCTAACCAGTGCTATATAGAAAAACTATTTTCGTGACAGCTTATCTAGGTAATCCTTTGTATTTTGCTTAGTTATTTTCAATAGTCTGTATACAGACACCATGCTGTGATATGAATACAAAAGCTATTTATTTTTATGCAGATCCATAAGCACACAATAAGCAGGTGAGTATTTTTTATCTTAGCACAACTTACCTTATATACACCTCAGGATCAAACTTTCCCGACTCATATCCATAACTTCGGGACCGGAGTAATCCTCCTGTGTAAACAGGAAATAAGTCTGTCACTTTGCGGTCCCACTAGAAACAAGTGCTTGTCGAAGGTTCCTAGGTCCGTAGCGAATATGCACTAACCGGGATTGGGGGAATGCAGACGTTATCTCGGCTGGTTGATTGAGTCAAACGGTTAGTCGCATATTTATGACAGTGGGCGTTAAGGGGATAAGTAAAAAAAAAAAGGGTGAATAAATAAATAAAAAAAATTTCACTGTTATTTTACTGTGTTTTTTGTTATCTTATTATTGACCATTATGCCCGTTGTTGCAAATTTGCAACATACCAAATTTACCCCAAATGCCCGGTGTTGCAAATTTGCAACATACCAAAATTTCGATTAATTTGTTGTGCAAAAGTGAAATTGATAATCTCAACATTATTTACCATCTACTTAAAGGCAAAAACACACATAAAACATTTTTTTATATACAGCTATATAAATTCAGGCGTTAAGGGGTTAAAGCACCCGTGTGAAAACAATGGAAAAGAGCCATGAATGAGGATTTGGAAAGAAAACGATGGATTCACTCCAATGTATTCCAGTCAGTTATTTATGGGATGTGTTATTAAATAAGGAGAGTAGACCTCAAGAGTGAAGAATCTGTGTCTTTTCCATATCGTTCAAGTTAAAAAAAAAAACACAACACAGCTTTCAGGGTTATGTTTGTTTTTGATCTGGTTCCCCGTTTTGTTCATGTCTGAGTTCTGTTCCTTTGTTCAGTTTCCCGCTTTTGTTCAGTTTCCATGGTTACCTTCATTATTAGTTCATTGGTCTCAGCTGTGTGTCATTTATTAGCTTGTTTCAGTTTGTTATTTAAGCCTCACTCTTTGTCCAGTCTCTGCTATGTTGAGATGTGTTTGTAGTGCCTGTTTGCTTGCTTTATTAGTAAGAATTAAACTTATTAGTGTTTTGTGAGTCTTCTGTCTTCAGCTTCCCTGCATGCATCGCTACAAGAGCAGACTGAAAAGAGCTTGTCACAGATATTCTTGAGAATATTGAGATACCAATGTCACTTTAAAATAGATTAGATTATTTTACTGACAGAAAATGAACAGCTCATTCAGTCAAATGACAAACAAGGATTATTTGTAGAGGCCTTTTGAGTGAAAATCAGAACTTTTTCAGAAAAAGATGGATCAAGTTCCCATTTAATTGTATTAAACTTCAGAACTACCACTGTAAAAATTACAGTAAAACTAGTAACTGATTTCCATTAATATATACTGTAAACACACTACATTATTTACTGTATATAGTTAAGATAAAGAATAGAAAAATAATCCATTATTTCTTGCAGACAAAATCTTTTCAATGAATACAATTTCACACATCACTACTCCACTAATCATGCAGCCCAATATACTTGCTAAAGAGATGCAGGTCTATCTGAAAAGGTCTGTCCACACAATTATATTTTTTTCAGAGATGCAGCCATTTAGGCTAGTTATGTGGAAAGCGATTTATGCCTGGTTCAGATTACACGATTTTTTTGTCTGTTACGATAGTCACTGTGTCAGATTACGCGATTTTGACTCCTAAAATCTTGTCGTGGACAAGAAACATGTCAGACTACATTTCCTGACCAGTTATCGCGTGCCGTCTTTAACGACGCGCGTGATGTCATCGAGAAGGCGAAACTAGTAGCGAGTGACTTCCGGGAACGAACGTAAACAAACAATGGATGAAGTGGTGAGCGTTGTATTGGCTGTCCTGTGTTCAGAAAAACGTAAAAAAAGAAAGAAACCCCGACAGTGGACACGTTCCTGGATTGCTCGAAGAGGACAGTATGGGCTGACAATCCTCCAAAGAGAACTTGAGGTAAAATATTGTTTTCTTATATATTTTTACTTTTAGCCAGTAGTACAAGTAAAATAATGTTGCTAGCTTGCCACAACGATAACATATTTACAAAAACAGACTGTTAAAACCTCATACATGTGACGGGACCCGTCGTGGACGACCGTTAAAAAAATTAAACATGCTAGTCTTTTTGTGGTGATGTCGTGAAGCATCGCAGACGCGGGTCGGTTGTCGCCCACTATGACACACTATACGAGATGATGCGATCGAATCTTGCGTCCTGACGCCCGTTGTCGTTTACGAATCCCCACGACACCCTACGTCAAACGGATCGTGACAAAATCGTGTAACCTGAACCAGGCATTACAGGGGTACATTCTGAAAGACAGCACATTTCAAAAACTTTGAACTAGAAATGTGATTCTGACTGGAAATGCTGCAATAAAGTAACTTTAGTAAATAAATGCAAAAGTCCAGACTGATTGGATTACTGCTTTATGTAAACGGCCTGTTTTGTGTGTATAATCACCTTTGTTGAGTGAAAGGGAGTAGATAAAGGTGCCAGGCACTTGTTCAGCGGCCCGTTTGTACCACAGAGGAAAATGATCCGCACTGAACACCAACTCCTTATCCTCGGCTGTCAGGAAGTCTCTTACAACACAACACACACATTACCTCATTATTACAGGCTGTTGTAAGACGGATGTTAAACTAATCATTTCACGGGTTGAGAGACTAAACACACAAATAACACGAAGATCACGAAGATGATGAAGAGGTTTAACAGGCTTTAATTTCCAACAGGGTAATTCAAACGAGGTACATCCAACACAACTACACAGAGACGAGACCGACAAAAACACAAACTGAACTGAACGAAAATAGGGGAGATAATGACACACACACCTGATCACAATGACGAAATCAAACGAATTACCATGACGACAAACAAATCAACGAAATCAAACAGAGTCTAGTTGTGTGACATTAATGTTATATTACATGCTGAGCGGGAAGTCTAGACTTATTCTGGGTAGCGTGGTCTTAACACAAATGACTCAAACAGCAGTGTGTTGCCAGTGTTGGGGAAGCTGCTATGGCACGTAGTTTGCCAAGCTACAAAGTTACGAATGATAAAAAATGTTAAAAGTTTTTTACTACAGTCACATTAATGCTTTATTACTTTCTGACGCTATGAGAACTCGTCCCTGGAGTGATGAACACTGAAGCCTGTATAACACAATGCCAATTCAAGCAATTTTGCAGTCTATCCAGTCAGTCCATTTTGGACTTGAGGGACTTCAATAGTCTGAAGAAGTCTTCATTTAAGATGATCACTCAGATCACTCAAAAACGGTGATACCCCTGACCCAGAGAATGACCTAGAGATACTAACTAGCTGGTACCCCTCAAAAGGGCATACCCAAAATTTCCACATTTCTGTCCGGGAGTGAAAAATGAATAAATAAAAGACATCGACCCCTACACTTGAAACAGAAGTTGTATCTGAACGGGATTCTTTAAAGGAGTGTTGTCCAGGAGAGACACCAGATCTGGGAACCAGACTCGGATTGGCCAGAATGGAGACACTAATAATAGATGGACTCTGTCTTGGTAAACACTCGCTTAACCTCCCAGGAGCAGAGCTATCAGAGGTGAGGTGTCCAGTAGAGATGCGCGGTTGGCGGTTATAGCCGCGGATAAACCGCGGATCGGGGCGGATGACGTGACTAAAAAAAATATTATAATTAAATTCGGGCGGGTAGCGGGCGGTTGAACCAAATTATGTGCCAAAATGCGTTTTCTATTAGGCTACAATGAAAATATTGTACAGTAGCCTATCAGATAAGGTCAGTGTGAAGAGGTTCAGTGTGTATGGAAGGAAGAAGACAGGGTCGGCGTGACTGGGACTCGCGTTTATTCAGAAAAACAAAAAGAAACAAGGCGCACAGTAGCGCATTCGCCGCCATAAACAAAACACGCGATCCAACTCTTGCTTCTCTCGGTTGCAGTAGCCGCGTGCGAAGTCCCAGTCCAACTCTCTCTCTCGCTCTCTCATTCCCGCCGGTTATATGCGGTCTCTCCACGCCAATTACTGCAATCAGACACAGGCGTTCATCATCTGCACTTGACCTACTTACTCACCGCACGGCTCCGTCCTTTCTCTCCCGCTACAGACTTTGCAAAATCACGCCCCCCTCGCCACAGTCAGGTTTGCCGAAGTGCATTTAATTGATTTATTTTTGTCCCTGCGTGCCGATCGGAGACGGAGTTCACTGCTGATATTCTGAGAGCTTTCTAGTCTCGCGGCTGTCATCAGCAGCGCCTTGTATCGCCCAATCAGCGGATGGCGGGCGGGTGCGGTTTTGAAAATTGGTCAAAAACGTTGGTGCGGATGGATGGCGGACGGATGATGAGTTTTGTGATGCGGTTGCGGATGAAATAATAGCCCATCCGCGCATCTCTAGTGTACAGACGAAGCCTGGGTCACACCTGTACAGTCCCATCCAGGCCGATGGAGCTGGAGGTGTACGGGCGGACCAGATGGGACATTGGGTTGACTCCTCGGAGACAAACAAGTCCACTTCCGTTCAGCTGTACCTCTGTCATATGGAGGCCGCGCAAGGGCAGAGATACCAGGGCTGGGCATCTCTTCAACACGGGGCATTGCATACTAGAGGTCCTTTTCCTATTTAGCACCAAAACTTTGGAATAGTCTTCCTACCATTGTCGTGGAAGCAGACACACTCTGTTTAGAGACACATCTCTTTGCCCTAGCATACACATAATACATTATAGACTTCTATAATTAAATGTTAGGCTGCATAGATTAGGTCAGCCGGAACTGGGAACACGTCCCTTAAATCCTGATGTACTCGTTACATCATAAGAAGAATGGCATCTACGCTAATTTGAGTTTCTTTGCTTATCCCAAGGTTTTCCCGTAGGCTGACGGATCCAGCCCGTATCCAGATCTGACGAGGAGCTTCGCCTGGACACACACACACACACACACACACTCCAGATCTGACGAGGAGCTTCGCCTGGACCCGATGACAATGCAGTGCTGACGTGCCAACTAGCCTCTCCCTTTGGAGGATCCCTTTCCCACTCTACAGATAAAGCGTTGAGAATTTCGTTTCGCGTACCGACCCCGAAGTGATAAACTAAAACAAAATTCTGTATCAAATTTATAGACAAGACAAGTAGTTTGTTTAAGCATGGTTTGTAGGGAATTACAAACCTGCACACGTATATTCAAACACACATAACTATAGAATCAATTCTTAATGCGCATGTGCGTACACCATCAGCGTTTATTACAGGTTCAGTTTAAAGTCTGTTTAGAGACATTCATATACATTTTTATCTTACAGTTACTGTAAATCCAGGCTCTAGTTCATAAACACCAGAGGAGAACTGGCCCCCGACTGAGCCTGGGTTCTCCCAAGGTTTTTTTTCTCCATTGGGTCACCTGATGGAGTTTTAGGACATCATTGGGTCACCTGATGGAGTTTTAGGACACCATTGGGTCACTTGATGGAGTTTTAGGACACCATTGGGTCACTTGATGGAGTTTTAGGACACCATTGGGTCACCTGATGGAGTTTTAGGACACCATTGGGTCACTTGATGGAGTTTTAGGACACCATTGGGTCACCTGATGGAGTTTTAGGACACCATTAGGTCACCTGATGGAGTTTTAGGACACCATTGGGTCACTTGATGGAGTTTTAGGACACCATTGGGTCACCTGATGGAGTTTTAGGACACCATGGGGTCACTTGATGGAGTTTTAGGACACCATTGGGTCACTTGATGGAGTTTTAGGACACCATTGGGTCACCTGATGGAGTTTTAGGACACCATTAGGTCACCTGATGGAGTTTTAGGACACCATTGGGTCACTTGATGGAGTTTTAGGACACCATTGGGTCACCTGATGGAGTTTTAGGACACCATTGGGTCACTTGATGGAGTTTTAGGACACCATTGGGTCACTTGATGGAGTTTTAGGACACCATTGGGTCACCTGATGGAGTTTTAGGACACCATTGGGTCAATTGATGGAGTTTTAGGACACCATTGGGTCACCTGATGGAGTTTTAGGACACCATTAGGTCACCTGATGGAGTTTTAGGACACCATTGGGTAACTTGATGGAGTTTTAGGACACCATTGGGTCACTTGATGGAGTTTTTGGACACCATTGGGTCACTTGATGGAGTTTTAGGACACCATTGGGTCACTTGATGGAGTTTACACTTGGGTCACACTGGAGCATCAACACCATGACACAGCGTCAAAGTTCCCTCGAAAGGGAACTTAACTTGTCACTTAAAAAAAGCTGCATTGTTTTGAAAGCAGCAGAGCCATTGACACACTAATGTAGTTAAGTTAGCAGCATTGCTACTTTTCATTAGTTACTCCACCAACACTGGCATTTACAGTTTCTTTCACACATTAGTTACTATTGATCAGTATAGAATTTACTATGTAATATAGACTCGTGAGAAGTATGATGTACTTACTGATTGGTCAGTTGGTCTGACATCACAAAAAGGTTTATGCGTGATAGTCCGGTTCGAGTGCCGAGGTACGCTATCTCCACCCCTTTATCAGAGTTCCTACCAGAACAAAGAGGACCACAGGAAATACATCATGAATAAGGAAGTTAATAAGGAACAATTTCAAAAATGAAGATTCGGTAAAAGTATTTTTAATGCATTATGTATGCTTTGTAATGCACCTTATAATGCATTGCAAGGTCTCATGAATAACTGTAGTATAATACATTATAATACTTATCTATTCATTGATAAGACACCTTTAGAAAGTATAATGCATTAAAAAACACGACGAACAACCAATCTTAGATGTAACAAGGAATCTGCAAAATATTCTAATTTATTTAAACTTTTGGTTACAATTATTTATGAAATGTTATGATGCATTACTGTACATTATGAATACCTTTATAATGCATTATACAAAAATTCTAGTTAAAGTCAACATTAAATGGCATTCACAACCCAGTTGACCTCTCTCTGTTTATTACAAATGAGGATCTGATTGGATGATAAAAATAAGGCATTCCATACTTTATTGGCAAGATTTGGTAAAAGGGTGCATTGCCTACAACAGCAGCAGTAAGTACAGAACTATTTGGCACTTGGTTAATACTTATTTACTTATTAACATCATTTGAAAAGGAAAATTGTTTCAGAGGCTATAAAATATATTGCATCGTAATGAAAGATTAAAAATATATTTTTTGTACATTAAGTCCAAAAATGTGTATGTTGAAAGTGTGTGGTGTTCTTACTCTGATTTATTAAGCGCGAGGCTGGTCCAGTACGCCTCCAGCGGGGCCGTGACCACGGCATCAAACAGAACCTCCTGGACCAGATCCATATCACCTGAACAATCATACGACACTAATCATAGGTCGAAATAGAACTTGGAATTTGATCATTTTTGTGTCATTCATTAGTTCAAAGAAGTGTACATACACATTGAGCAACACACAAACAAAGGGGATCATCAAAACAAATGTTAGTGTGCTTTCGCACTCACACTTCAGATGTGGTTCTCCATTAAAATAAAGCTTTATGGCATCGATCTGAGAGAGGAAAGGATGTTCCGGATGTTCCTCTGTGTTACAGTATGTCCTGAAAAGTCAAACCAATCAGTTGCAAGCATGCAAACATCATTTATACAGTAGACACTTCAAAATAAGGCACTGAATAAAACCTCAAAGATACTACTTTACCATTCATCTGCTAATACAACATCTGGATGCTCCAAATCATGCAGTCCTGAAACAGAAGAAACACCATCATGCCTAATGCTGCTTCAGATTCACATGCCATGATTGAGCCAAACTGGACATAACCCTTGATCAGCAACATTAGTTGATGAGGAACATCAACATTGATTCCTATCAGACAATCATATCCAAACCTAGTCCTGAAATGATTGTCATATAAGAATGTTGTTCAAACCCCCGACCACAGCCGTAAGCCTAAAAATACTGGCATGTGTGGTCTTCTGAAATGAGACGTCTCTCTGTATTTGATTTTTAGTGCATTAAAAGTTCATAAATACTAATGAGGGGAAAAGATCAGTTCAGTCCGAGGACTTTGACATGTAATCAGCTAGCAATCAAATTATAAACTATGAAATACAAGCTGATTAACAGCTGCAATATTGATGATTGATCATGTTTGATGGGTAACAATCACATCATATAATGCTAGTCACAATGAATTGTGCTGTTCATCATCAAAAAAGGAAAAATTTTGTTGTCAGATTCACTAGACAATGTTTATGGCTGGCAAATGGTCAGTAATCTAAATGGAAATCTAAAACTTGCACTTTGAATTCAGTTTTCAAAAGCTTGTCTTTCAGGTCCCAAAATGCCGTTGTCATGCAAGTGAACAGCCAAAACGCATACAAAGTTTCACGTTTTTCGTTGACAACGGTGTAGTGTAAATAGCCCCTTAGTCACTAGGCTTTACTGGCCAAGACACACATTTGCCACGCAACAAGCTGAAGCTACACATACAGCTGGACCACTAGCATTACAGCTTTCAGCCATGCTGGCCCAGACAAGCAAAGACAATTAACATGCATTTCACATAGATCTATGGAACAGCAGCAAAATACACTCATCGGCCACGTTATAGATTAACTAGGAGCTGGAAATGTTCCAAGTTTTTAAAATATGAGTTACTGTGTGTGTTTGTGTTTGTGTGTGTGTGTGTGTGTGTTTGTGTTTGTGTTTGTGTGTGTGTGTGTGTGTGTGTGTGTGTGTGTGTGTGTTTTTCTGTTCTCAACTTTAAAACGTGTGCAGTCTCATCTTTGAACCCTGCATTACGTAACACATTTCTTACCTATGAAACTCATTTAAACATAACATGACAAAAATGTGTGAAATATCACAAAAATAGCTCTGTTTGCAAGTTAACTTAAAGTAATTTTAAAGCCATCTAGCTTTAAAATGAATCCGGAGCATTAGCATTTATGACCATAATAAAAGTACTTCCTTGAAGTGACCATCGCATGTACCCTACGCAAGCCTTCGTGAAGAGATCCAGCTGTTCACTTTCGTTTGGAAAACTCCTACAAATGGCGTCCCCTTTCCAAAGAGCCCATCAAAGTGTAAAAGTGCCGTTTGGAGTTTTCCTCACGTCTACATGCCTAAATGCATTGAGCTTCTGCCATGTGATTGGCTGATACGATATTTGTGTTAACGAGCAGTTGATCAGATGTACCTAATAAAGTGTCTGGTAAGTGTATACACAGAGATAACAGCTTAAGCTTGCACACTCACATATGCTGACAAAAGCTGACAATACACACATTTATTATAATGAGTCAAAGGGAATGTAGAGGACAGAGTCTCTTTAAACATATAGTTACCTTCTTCAACAGAGACATTTCCTCTGAAGGAATATTTGCCATGACCTCTGGACAGGGCCACTCCTAAGCTGAAAACAAAATAAATAAATCACACACTCAAAAAAAAAATCTTGAATTTTTTACTTGATTGCCATCTGTACTCAATTTTACTTTGTCAAATGGAATCAAAATGTTAAAGTGTAAATTGCTGTTTAAATTTTTCATGAAGATAATGCAATTTGCTTATTAAACATAAAGATAAGAACCGCCCACCATTGTTTTGTATGTTTTTTTTATACCAAAATGTATTTTTTACAGTGGTTTAAAGCACTCCCCCTCCCTTCCACTAGGCTAGACTCTGAAGGACTGGGAGGACTGGGAGGCCCGGTGACGCTGAAGGACTGGGAGACCCGGTGACGCTGAAGGACTGGGAGGACTGGGAGACCCGGTGACGCTGAAGGACTGGGAGGACTGGGAGACCCGGTGACGCTGAAGGACTGGGAGACCCGGTGACGCTGAAGGACTGGGAGACCCGGTGACGCTGAAGGACTGGGAGACCCAGTGACGCGGAAGGACTGGGAGACCCGGTGACGCTGAAGGACTGGGAGACCCGGTGACGCTGAAGGACTGGGAGACCCGGTCACGCTGAAGGACTCGGAGACCCGGTGACGCGGAAGGACTGGGAGACCCAGTGACGCTGAAGGACTGGGAGACCCGGTGACGCTGAAGGACTCGGAGACCCGGTGACGCGGAAGGACTGGGAGACCCAGTGACGCTGAAGGACTGGGAGACCCGGTGACGCTGAAGGACTGGGAGACCCGGTCACGCTGAAGGACTCGGAGACCCGGTGACGCGGAAGGACTGGGAGACCCAGTGACGCTGAAGGACTGGGAGACCCGGTGACGCTGAAGGACTCGGAGACCCGGTGACGCGGAAGGACTGGGAGACCCAGTGACGCTGAAGGACTGGGAGACCCGGTCACGCTGAAGGACTCGGAGACCCGGTGACGCGGAAGGACTGGGAGACCCAGTGACGCTGAAGGACTGGTAGAGCCGGTGACGCTGAAGGACTGGGAGACCCGGTGAAGGACTGGGAGACCCGGTGACGCTGAAGGACTGGTAGAGCCGGTGACGCTGAAGGACTGGGAGACCCGGTGAAGGACTGGGAGACCCGGTGACGCTGAAGGACTGGTAGAGCCGGTGACGCGGAAGGACTGGGAGACCCGGTGACGCTGAAGGACTGGGAGACCCGGTCACGCTGAAGGACTCGGAGACCCGGTGACGCGGAAGGACTGGGAGACCCAGTGACGCTGAAGGACTGGGAGACCCGGTCACGCTGAAGGACTCGGAGACCCGGTGACGCGGAAGGACTGGGAGACCCAGTGACGCTGAAGGACTGGTAGAGCCGGTGACGCTGAAGGACTGGGAGACCCGGTGAAGGACTGGGAGACCCGGTGACGCTGAAGGACTGGTAGAGCCGGTGACGCTGAAGGACTGGGAGACCCGGTGACGCTGAAGGACTGGTAGAGCCGGTGACGCTGAAGGACTGGGAGACCCGGTGACGCTGAAGGACTGGGAGACCCGGTGACGCTGAAGGACTGGTAGAGCCGGTGACGCTGAAGGACTGGGAGACCCGGTGACGCTGAAGGACTGGTAGAGCCGGTGACGCTGAAGGACTGGGAGACCCGCTGACACGGAAGGACTGGGAGACCCGGTGACGCGGAAGGACTGGGAGACCCGGTGACGCTGAAGGACTGGAAGACCCGGTGACGCTGAAGGACTGGGAGACCCAGTGACGCTGAAGGACTGGGAGACCCGGTGACGCTGAAGGACTGGGAGACCCGGTGACGCTGAAGGACTGGTAGAGCCGGTGACGCGGAAGGACTGGGAGACCCGGTGACGCGGAAGGACTGGGAGACCCGGTGACGCGGAAGGACTGGGAGACCCGGTGACGCGGAAGGACTGGGAGACCCGGTGACGCTGAAGGACTGGGAGACCCAGTGACGCGGAAGGACTGGGAGACTCAGTGACGCTGAAGGACTGGGAGACCCGGTGAAGGACTGGGAGACCCAGTGACGCTGAAGGACTGGGAGACCCGGTGAAGGACTGGGAGACCCAGTGACGCTGAAGGACTGGGAGACCCGGTGAAGGACTGGGAGACCCGGTGACGCTGAAGGACTGGGAGACCCGGTGACGCTGAAGGACTGGGAGACCCGGTGATGCGGAAGGACTGGGAGACCCGGTGACGCTGAAGGTCTGGGAGACCCGGTGACGCTGAAGGACTGGGAGACTGAAGGACTGGGAGACCCGGTGACGCTGAAGGACTGGGAGACCCGGTGACGCTGAAGGTCTGGGAGACCCGGTGACGCTGAAGGACTGGTAGAGCCGGTGACACTGAAGGACTGGTAGAGCCGGTGACGCTGAAGGACTGGTAGAGCCGGTGACGCTGAAGGACTGGGAGACCCGGTGACGCTGAAGGACTGGTAGAGCCGGTGACGCTGAAGGACTGGTAGAGCCGGTGACGCTGAAGGACTGGGAGACCCGGTGACGCTGAAGGACTGGTAGAGCCGGTGACGCTGAAGGACTGGTAGAGCCGGTGACGCTGAAGGACTGGGAGACCCGGTGACGCTGAAGGACTGGTAGAGCCGGTGACGCTGAAGGACTGGTAGAGCCGGTGACGCTGAAGGACTGGGAGACCCGGTGACGCTGAAGGACTGGTAGAGCCGGTGACGCTGAAGGACTGGTAGAGCCGGTGACGCTGAAGGACTGGGAGACCCGGTGACACGGAAGGACTGGGAGACCCGGTGACGCTGAAGGACTGGGAGACCCGGTGACGCTGAAGGACTGGTAGAGCCGGTGACACTGAAGGACTGGTAGAGCCGGTGACGCTGAAGGACTGGTAGAGCCGGTGACGCTGAAGGACTGGGAGACCCGGTGACGCTGAAGGACTGGTAGAGCCGGTGACGCTGAAGGACTGGTAGAGCCGGTGACGCTGAAGGACTGGGAGACCCGGTGACGCTGAAGGACTGGTAGAGCCGGTGACGCTGAAGGACTGGGAGACCCGGTGACGCTGAAGGACTGGTAGAGCCGGTGACGCTGAAGGACTGGGAGACCCGGTGACGCTGAAGGACTGGTAGAGCCGGTGACGCTGAAGGACTGGTAGAGCCGGTGACGCTGAAGGACTGGGAGACCCGGTGACGCTGAAGGACTGGGAGACCCGGTGACGCTGAAGGACTGGTAGAGCCGGTGACGCAGAAGGACTGGGAGACCCGGTGACGCTGAAGGACTGGTAGAGCCGGTGACGCTGAAGGACTGGGAGACCCGGTGACGCTGAAGGACTGGTAGAGCCGGTGACGCTGAAGGACTGGTAGAGCCGGTGACGCTGAAGGACTGGTAGAGCCGGTGACGCTGAAGGACTGGTAGACCCGGTGACGCTGAAGGACTGGTAGAGCTGGTGACGCTGAAGGACTGGTAGACCTGGTGACGCTGAAGGACTGGTAGAGCCGGTGACGCTGAAGGACTGGGAGACCCGGTGACGTGGAAGGACTGGGAGACCCGGTGACGCTGAAGGACTGGTAGAGCCGGTGACGCTGAAGGACTGGGAGACCCGGTGACGCTGAAGGACTGGTAGAGCCGGTGATGCTGAAGGACTGGTAGACCCAGTGAAGCTGAAGGACTGGTAGAGCCAGGCAGAGTCTTGGCGACGAATGGCCGAGGTGGAGCCAGCGGCGGGAGGAGTACGGTGACGCCAGTGTGAGTGAGGACGGGGAGCCTGAGGGATGAAGGAGCCTGATGAAGCCGTAGGGATGGAGCCACGTCAAATCACCTTTATTTATATAGCGCTTTTTACAAAGCGCTTTATGTGTTTCAAAGCAGCTTTACAGATATAACAGGAAAATAATGCAATAAAGTTTGTTTCTAGAAGAAAATAGCGTCACAGTCCAGCTTGTTCAGTGATGGTTCATTTTTGTTGTAAAAAAGTTATTAATCTATATATATAGCCGCTCCGGAGAAAACCATGATAAATGGAGCACAGCAGATGGTGGGGCAACGACAGAGCAAGGTGGAGCCAGTGGGACACGGGAGCATGGTGGAGCCGGAGGGACACGGGAGCATGGAGGAGCCGGTGGGACACGGGAGCATGGAGGAGCCGGTGGGACACGGGAGCATGGAGGAGCCGGTGGGACACGGGAGCATGGAGGAGCCGGTGGGACACGGGAGCATGGAGGAGCCGGTGGGACACGGGAGCATGGTGGAGCCGGTGGGACACGGGAGCATGGTGGAGCCGGTGGGACACGGGAGCATGGAGGAGCCGGTGGGACACGGGAGCATGGAGGAGCCGGTGGGACACGGGAGCATGGTGGAGCCGGTGGGACACGGGAGCATGGAGGACCCGGTGGGACACGGGAGCATGGAGGAGCCGGTGGGACACGGGAGCATGGAGGAGCCGGTGGGACACGGGAGCATGGTGGAGCCGGTGGGACACGGGAGCATGGAGGAGCCGGTGGGACACGGGAGCATGGAGGAGCCGGTGGGACACGGGAGCATGGTGGAGCCGGTGGGACACGGGAGCATGGAGGAGCCGGTGGGACACGGGAGCATGGAGGAGCCGGTGGGACACGGGAGCATGGAGGAGCCGGTGGGACACGGGAGCATGGAGGAGCCGGTGGGACACGGGAGCATGGAGGAGCCGGTGGGACACGGGAGCATGGTGGAGCCGGTGGGACACGGGAGCATGGAGGAGCCGGTGGGACACGGGAGCATGGTGGAGCCGGTGGGACACGGGAGCATGGAGGACCCGGTGGGACACGGGAGCATGGAGGACCCGGTGGGACACGGGAGCATGGAGGAGCCGGTGGGACACGGGAGCATGGAGGAGCCGGTGGGACACGGGAGCATGGTGGAGCCGGTGGGACACGGGAGCATGGAGGAGCCGGTGGGACACGGGAGCATGGTGGAGCCGGTGGGACACGGGAGCATGGAGGAGCCGGTGGGACACGGGAGCATGGAGGAGCCGGTGGGACACGGGAGCATGGAGGAGCCGGTGGGACACGGGAGCATGGAGGAGCCGGTGGGACACGGGAGCATGGAGGAGCCGGTGGGACACGGGAGCATGGTGGAGCCGGTGGGACACGGGAGCATGGAGGAGCCGGTGGGACACGGGAGCATGGAGGAGCCGGTGGGACACGGGAGCATGGAGGAGCCGGTGGGACACGGGAGCATGGAGGAGCCGGTGGGACACGGGAGCATGAAGGAGCCGGTGGGACACGGGAGCATGGAGGAGCCGGTGGGACACGGGAGCATGGAGGAGCCGGTGGGACACGGGAGCTGGGACACGGGAACATGAAAGAGCCGGTGGGACACGGGAGCATGGAGGAGCCGGTGGGACACGGGAGCATGGTGGAGCCGGTGGGACACGGGAGCATGAAGGAGCCGGTGGGACACGGGAGCATGGAGGAGCCGGTGGGACACGGGAGCATGGTGGAGCCGGTGGGACACGGGAGCTGGGACACGGGAGCATGGTGGAGCCGGTGGGACACGGGAGCATGAAGGAGCCGGTGGGACACGGGAGCATGGAGGAGCCGGTGGGACACGGGAGCATGAAGGAGCCGGTGGGATGGCGGTCCCGGGGTGGAGGAGAGGAGACAAGGATCCAGGGCGAGCCGATTGGCTGAGGTGGAACTGAGGGCCCAGAGGGACGAGGTAGAGCCTGGAACCAGGGCTGGGGACCGAGAGAAGATCAGAGAGAAATATCCCGGACAGTTCACAATGATCTGATAATGTATTGTAGCACTAATTTTGGACCCTGGCTAATATATATTGTTTAAAATAATGTTCTGGAGCCTGGCTGCAGTCGGTAGTATGCAGAGAAGTGTTGGCTCATTGGGAAGAGTCCAGCCGCCTGTCTCAATCTGCAGTTTCTGTTGTTCTACACAGTTTTATATATAAGAGCAACAAAAATTCTCACCTGAAGGGGGTTCCTTTGATGTCTGTGTAGTAGTAGTCGTTGTGTAGAACAAGCACACGCTTCTGAGACAGTCATAAACAAACACACAAACACTATAAGAGGATGAAAGAAAAGACCTTTTCAGAGATATTTTTATCGTGTGTGTGTGTGTGTGTGTGTGTGTGAGTGTGTGTGCATATGTGTGTGTGTGTGTATGTGTGTGTGTGTGTGTGTGTGTGTGTGTGCGTGCGTTGGCGTGCATGTGTGCGTGTGTGTGTGTGTGTGTGTGTGTGTATGTGTGTGTGTGTGTGTGTGTGTGTGTGCGTGTGTGTGTATAGAGGGAATTTCTTGCCCCTTTATCAACAGTCTTCTTCACTTTCATCGAGAAGCTTCCCGTCTGTCTGTTCACCATGGCATTACGCAACTGGACAAAAAAAAAAAAAAAACAACAAAGAAAATCATATCTGATAATCAAATTGAGAAATCTAAAAACTGTCCTATATTTTTCAAACACCAAAAAAGTTAACTCGATTGAGTTGCCCATGTTTGTAAGTGATTTCTAGTGTGGTTGTTAACTAGCCCACGATATTGGAGCCCTCCCATACTGTACGTCTCTGTGATGTTCTGATCTCTAAACTACTTCACATCCATTTATTCTGACTTTTATTATGTTCTCAGAAACCAATAAGTGTCTGTTTAACTGTTTGCATCTAGTATAAAGATCCATATATGGAAATCCAATGACAAGTGTTCAGCAAAAAAGTTTTATTTTTTGCAGCTTTAAAAGAAAATGATTATCCATTGGAAACTTTGAATAACTTTGCAGAATTCCTTCAATATAGATTTTTATTTGCTCTCAATGTTTTTAACATTCATCAATGGGATAAAAAAGCTCTGATAGTGATTCCAATGGTTCATGGACTCCACTATTCTCTCTTAAATTGAGTTCATAGTTATAATTGTTGGTGTGAACTGGCTTTTACAGGCCCTACGAGTAAATGTAAAAGGAAATAGCATAATGATATTTTAATGATTTAAAAGGTCAACAGTAATGCGTTAGTAGCCTTTTCCAACTTTATGACACTCTATTAATGCTAAAACTGTAATGTGACACCTCAGGGTTCTTGCAAGTGTATCATTGTACCAAATAAGTTAAGGAGACCAGACTCATGAAAGTAGCCATTTTATACAAAAATCTATAGGCGTACTGTACAACACAGGCTACCGGGTGCTATTTTGAGAAGATTTCCTGTGAAGATATTTCTCAGGTTTCAGGACTGAATGAAGAAGAAACTCTACTGTTAAAGAATGATTAAATAAGATTCACCAGTTCACATTTGATATGATGAGTCTGTGAGATAAAGTGGCTCACATTCAAATGTGAAATTGAATTTATTTTGTCATAGTTAAATAACAAGAGTTCAGTACATGGACATGACATACAGTGAGTCTCAAACACCATTGTTTTCTCCTTCTTACTTAAATCTCGTTTATGAAAAACACCCTGAAAAACAGGCGAATCTCCACATAACACAGACTGTGACGCAACAGTCGGATCATTAATATGTACGACTCCAAAAATCTGCATAATCCAGCCCATGTTCAATGACAGGCGGATCTGCAGCCGAAGCACGGCAGTCGATCAGTGTTTGGATGTACAAATGAACACAAAGGTATTTAGTTCCTTCATCCGAGCCTCTGAAGAAACAATGATGCTGTGTCCGAAATCTCCCACTACTCACTATATAGTGGACTATATGGTGAGCTCGCCATTTTGTAGTGCTGTCCGAATGTATAGTGATTATTATTATACCCTTTATAGTCCACTCAATGTATCCCAGAATGCATTTTGAAAAGTAGTGTACAACCGATGGTCACTAACCCAAGCCCTACATACCATCATGCATTGCGTTGATTGTAAAAAAGACGGACGGGCGACAGCAATGACGTAATCAACGGCGCCGAGAGACGATCGAGTAGTGTCCGAAAGTGGTGTTTCTATTATGCTGGTGAGCTCACTATATAGTGCTCTACTCCCTACCCCCTACATAGGAGGTAGGGAGTAGTGGTTTGAGTGGAGATTTCGGACACAGCCTGGGTTAATTTTATTTTCTCTGGAAATTTACAAACATTTCACCGACGACTGTTTCCTCAACTTGGGCCAATACAGAGCTGGCCTCGATCGATCGAGCCAAGCAACACTTTCTGATGTGTAATTGTTCAAGTTCAGACAGGTAATCTTTCTCTCAAAATCGTTCAATACTGTATTTACATCATCGTGTTTGCATTGGTGAAAGCATTAGATAGAGTGCAGAAACTGCGTTGCAATGATAAGATCTTCATTCTCGTGATCAACACACTGTCATCTGTTTGTTCAATGATCATCACGGCAACATTCTATGTGATGGGAATAGATCTAAATACTTTAAAAACTTCTCACGATTCGTTAATCTCGATAGCTGTAATAGTAAAAACTTATAATATCTGTAGTAAAAGTATTCGAGAGAGTTCCACATGTAATACGTAGCTATTTCATATGCAAGCATGTCAGCCAATCACAGCAGAGGCCGGTTACACACAGACACGCCCCTTCAAACAGAGCGTTCACAGCAGAGGCTAAAATCAGGCTAGAAAAATGCCTTTTATTTCTAAATTATGACTATTTTTTATCTAAAAAACATACTAACATTATAAGGGCAACCCAGAAAACATTATACACCTTTAATGAAGAAAGACTGAAGTTAATATATAATAGAAGTAAAAGAAGTAAAGGTGGAGTAAGTGGTGTTGGATTTAATGATGGCTGTGTATATATCGTTGTGTTATGATTAACAGGTTTCACCAAAACTTTCATTAAAACATATAACTTTTTATACAATGATATTTATAAGTTTTGAATAAACATAAGCATCAGCGTACCTCGTCCTCCGTGTCCTCCCACTCCACCTCCGACAGATCCACACTGCTGTAGCTGGACTTCCTCCTCTTCTTCCCTTCTTCATACTACAAACACATCACATAAACACCAGTGACATGGACAAACGGGATGTGTATTACTGTGACACTGTAAAAAACACAATATTATCATAATAAAATGTGAAAATTCGCACATCACTATAGATCATTAAAAAAAAATTGCATTCTGTAAGTCAATACAACATGTAAAACTGTAATGAACGTTTGCCCCACAGTGACTATGAGCTGTTAGTGTGAGCCACAGCTTTATTCTGGCGTTTTCCTCTAAAGATGATCTGTGGATCGTGTGTGTGACAGGGATAGACTGCCCTCCAGTGGCACAGTGACACTAAAGTCAAGATGCTTATCTTTTTAATGCCAGAGAATAAAAGAGCAGGCTTTTTCTGTTGCAGTGTGTAGTCCTGTGAAGATACAGGGACATCAGCTTTATCCTGCACATCAGACACATTATTAAATGTAAAAAAAGAAAGGAAGAAAAGTCCAGGTCACTTTTCACTCCAAAAACAAAAGAAAACAAAATATAAATGCATATTTGATCAGTTAAATACAATACAATAAATACTACCAAAAAGGCAGTAACACAATAATATATAGGTCATTTTTCATCCCATAAAAATCAAATGGAAGAAGAAATGATATTTTGCAACATAAAAAAGCCTTTTTAAGAGACATTGCATTTTATAACAATTTATTTAACAATGTATTGCCAATACATGTAATTCATAAATATCATTACAATACTGTAATGTGAACATTTAAATGAATTAAAGTAATTAGTTTTGTTGTAGCACTTTTTAATATATATATATATATATATATATATATATATACACACACACTATACCAGCTCTATTCCAGCTCTATACCAACTCTATGCCAATTCTATGCCAGCTCTATGCCAACTCTATACCAGCTCTATTCCAGCTCTATGCCAGCTCTATGCCAGCTCTATTCCAGCTCTATGCCAGCTCTATTCCAGCTCTATACCAGCTCTATTCCAGCTCTATGCCAGCTCTATTCCAGCTCTATGCCAGCTCTATTCCAGCTCTATGCCAGCTCTATACCAGCTCTATTCCAGCTCTATGCCAGCTCTATTCCAGCTCTATTCCAGCTCTATACCAGCTCTATTCCAGCTCTATGCCAGCTCTATTCCAGCTCTATACCAGCTCTATTCCAGCTCTATGCCAGCTCTATGCCAGGTCTATTCCAGCTCTATTCCAGCTCTATTCCAGCTCTATGCCAGCTCTATACCAGCTCTATTCCAGCTCTATGCCAGCTCTATACCAGCTCTATTCCAGCTCTATGCCAGCTCTATACCAGCTCTATTCCAGCTGTAATCCACATAAACCAGCCGGGACACACATGACATTCATGCTGGTATATGCTGGACGATTCAAGCATAGCACCAAAAACATATATACACTCGTGATCGTCTTGACTGTTTTCATTGCCCTCTTACTCAAATCCTGAGCACTTTTCCTCTTTGACTATTGCACAGCTTTGTTTATTGACAATTCCCACAGCAGTGACAACATGAAGGCTTGATTCTTGAGCTCATCATGTGTCAAACACTCATTACTGTCCACAGCTGTCGGCTCACAGCACAATGACTCTAATGAGACGCATTCTCCCATCAGCCTCAGCGTTCGCTATCATCATCATCATCATCATCATCACCACGAGCGCTACATTACCAGAGGCTGCAGGTCTGGATGGGTGAGTATGTATCCGTTGTTGGTGATGGCAAAGGCATAACCATGGATTCCCAGCTGTGAACACACACACACACACACACACACACACAGCAGAAGCAGCAATCAAAATCAAAATCAGAGATACTGTCACATTTATAAACTGTGGAAATCCACAGTGTTTTAAAGACCCCACGAGTGCATGTCTGTCATCTATAACCTCAGCTGAGGACTCATCTCTACTCACTGAAACTGGTGATGGGATTATATGTTGGCTATTGTATATAATTAATTGTGTCTGTATTGTAACTTTTGGTAGTGTAAAGTACTTTGGTCCACCACTTGTGTTGTTTTTAAATGTACTACAGAAATATATGTTGATCGATTGAACAGATACATGTATGATATGTCAATTTTAATATTTAAAATGTTGTGAGTGATGCATGATATGATGCGTCTTGTCTCCAGGAGCTGACAAGCAGACATGAGATCCGTTTGTCCTCGGTGTCTAAAGAGTACAAGCACACGGATGAGGCCAGGAATCGAGCAGGGTCTCTCTTTACTGGCGTGACTCCTCATGTTGTGCTGTGCCACTTTCAGTGTAGACAGTTTCACTGATTATAATGGGTCTTATTGGGTTTTTTTAAGTTTCTGATCAATAAGAGTAATTTTTTTTAGATTCCACTTTATTTTAATAGTCCAATTAAGACATTCTACCTACTATAAGTAACTTTGCAACTACATGTCATCTAACTCTCAGAGTATTAATAGATTCTGAAGTGCTGACGTGCCAACTAGCCTCTCTCTATGGAGGATCCCTTTCCCACTCGACAGATAAAGCATTGTGGGAAATCTGATTCGCGTACCCACGCCGAAGTGATAAAATAAAATTCTGTATCAAAATTTATAGGCAAGACAAGTAGTTTGTTCAGGCATGGTTTGTAGGGAATTACAAACCTGCGCACATATATTCAAACGCACATAACTATAGAATCAACGCCATCAGCGTTTATCACAGGTTCAGTTTAAAGTCTGTTTATAGAGAACGGCGTCGTCTTAGCGGCCCCTAATTTAATAACAAATGATCATTCCGCCGGAAGTGAATTGATCAAAACTAACTTTAGCATTATTCAAGAACCGCTATAAAGCCAAAACAATCTCTGTTACATTAAACTATATGTTTATCTCTGTAAAGCTGCTGTGAAACAATCTACATTGTTAAAAGCGCTATATAAATGAAGATGACTTGACTTGACTTCTCTTAGGGTTAGGGTTAGTATAATAAGTTGACACAAGTTGCTAAGTTACTTATAGTCAGTTAGGGGAGCATCACATTAAAAGTGTTATTAAGCAGACAGTCTACTAATACTCTAATGACAGCTAGATGACACTGCTAGTTGAAAGTTATTTATAGTAGAATGTCTAAAGTGGACTATCAAAATAAAGTTACCATTTCTTATTATAGCAATAGCTTTGATGAGGGAGAGCTCACCTTCCACACAGCCACCACACTCTACCTCACTGTTCACACTCTGTGTTCTCCAGACTATAATCACACACACACACCGGCTCCTCGTTTACAGTATTTGATGAGACTAAGGCCTTGTCCACACGGGTATTTTAATAACCGTGACATTTCTTACGCGGTTCGGCCGTTCGTCCACACGGAAACGCAGTATCAGGTCACTGAAACCGAACATTTTTGAAAACCCCTGCCAGGGTGAGTATTTTCTGAAACGCCGGTTCCAGTGTTGTCGTGTAGACAGTAAAACCAGAGTTTTTGCGCCGCTGATGGCTTCTGATTGGCTGACGTGGCTTTACGGTTAGGGTTATATCGCCGCCTGCTGGTGTTGCATGCTCTTGACAGCGCTTGATAGAGCTTGACAGCGTGTTTTTGCGTTTTCATGTGGACAGAGTTTTTTTTTTTAAACGCAAGAGGAAAAACTCCAGTTATAAAAATACCCGTGTCCGTGTGGACAAGGCCTAAGACTGCATTAAGACCCGCACACAGCACACACACAGTTTGTCTGGTCTCGTTGATGTCTCCCACTAAGGCTCTTCAGACTCCGCTTCCCTTCCGTGTGGATTGCTGACCTGCTTGTCCTCCTTATTTGACCTCCATTGTATTTTCCCATTGTCGCTATGCTCGTGTAAACGGCTAATCTCCAGAGCTGAATCTCCATTGGAGATACTCAAACACAGTCAATCAAGCCATTTTGTCAACATGAAATGAAAATTGAATCTATTTATTTTGTTAATACACATTACTGGTCTTTTCAACTAACAAGGGCACATCATTCTAGAGAAAAAAAGTTTGTCTTTGTATTCTTTCGTTTATAGATGCATATAACACTGGTGCTAGAAACATACTCAACAGGGTTCTAATAGATGGAGAACAATTAGAATAATATAAGAATGAAAGGTTGTTTGTGTACCTTGTATTTGGGGATAGCCTTCAGTATTTCAGACACTGGAACATCAGTGCCAACCACTCCAAGAAGAATTCCTTTATTTCTCTTAAAACAATGAACATGAGTGTGTTAGGGACATCTTTATTTTATTTCTTACATTGGGATTATTTCCTCTGTCTAGTACAGGGGTGCCCAGTCCTGTTCCTGGAGATCTGCCCACCAGCAGAGTTCAGATCCACCCCGATCCGACACTCTTGTCTGTAATTATCAAGTGCTCCTGAAGAACTTGGCAGGAGGGTAGATCTCCAGGAACAGGATTGGTTCTAGTATGATAAGCATTATATGGAAACATTCATACTGACTGAATAACCACTAGTTAACATTACAGAAGTCAATGTTTAGCATCACTCACGGTCTCGTTCTTGGTGCTGAACACAGGCATGGCCACAGTAGTCATGAGCACAGGACCCTGAGCATCTTCCAACTATACAAATGGACATCAACACATAGTGGGGGATGAATAACGTTTGACTTTTCAAACTGAAGTTTTTTACAAAATGTGAAATACACTGCTACAGGTATAAATTGCTGCCGTCTCCAGATGAAACACTTGTGACACTAAAAGTATACTTCCCACTATAAACCAATCACAAATCAAGACAATCACATTAAGTAAATAATGACTTAAACATCTCTCTGCTCCTCACAAAGCTCTCATATGATTTAACTTGGAATAAGCAGTTAATTGTCCTACATTAATGGTTTGTTGTATTGCCTTTCTAGTTGTTGGTGTTCATCGTTATTAGTATCGTTATTTCATTCATTCTGCATCGCACTGTCTTTTGGATTATACAACACACCTAAACCGTGACAGAACACGAGACCTAGATTGGATTGTAACAGCAAAAGGATTTAAAACAATGGCTATACCTGCTCCTCTTGCTGGGGGATTGCTCCCTTGAGAATCACAGGAGGGACTTTATAGATCTGGAGGGCCTCACCCACTGTCCCAATGCTCATTATGCATATTCTATAACACCGGACTCAATGAGCGGTCGAAGGCACGTTTGTCCATGGATGGTCCTCCGAGGAGCTTTGTCAAGTATGTGGAGTGCGTGCTGATAAGGTGCAAGTCCACCTTTACAACACCAGCCTCACTCTGGACCCAGAGCCCAGCCAATTGTCATTAAATCAAACTAGCACAATGTCTCTTTTGTCATCCAGCACCAAGTCTCCTTCTTCAAGGATTGTCTCGCCCAGCCTCCCTTTACCTCCACCTCTGGCCAAAGCCATTCAGTTCCTCGGCCTCACCTCCACCGTCTCCCGTCAGCCCCCGGACTCCTCCTTCGGTGGTTCCACCCAGCATCTTGGATCCGCCTGTGGCTTCCCAGTCATCAGCTCTTCCTTGGCCTGTGGATCTTTCAGCTCCACCTCGTGACTAGGAGCCCCGGACTCCACCTTGGCCGTCCGACTCATGGTCCGTCATCCTTCAGGCTCCGTCTGGGTTCCTCGTCCCTCTGCCTCTACCTTGGTCAATTGTTGCTCTAGCTCTGACTAGGATTCTCCTCTCTGGTTCCTCCCACCATCATCTCCTCCCTGATTCCTATGGTCATCTTCTCTTTGGTGTATCCCTCTGTCTGCTCCTCGTCCTCCTCCAGAGCCCCCGGCCTCCTCAGTTTGGACTCTAGATTGCAGCGTGAGGATGTGCCTTCCGAGGGGTGCCGGGTCATGAATGTCATAATGTTAAGGTTATGTTTAGTTTAATTCTTTTGTTCTGTTTAGTTTCTAGTCATGGTTTTCTTTGTCACTAGTTTGCCTGTGTTTACATTTGTTCCCTGTATGATCTTCCTCTGTGTACTTAAGCTCTCAGTTTTCCTCATTTCATTGTCTTGCGTTTACGTTAATGGTTGTCTTTCTAGTTGTTGGTGTTCATTTAAAGGTCCCGTTCTTCGCGATTCCATTTTTCAAACTTTAGTTAGTGTGTAATGTTGCTGTTAGAGCATAAATAATACCTGTAAAATTATAAAGCTCAAAGTTCAATGCCTAGCGAGATATTTTAGTTAACCCCCTGGGGTCGGCTATCGCGCCGGTGCGATAGGCGCACTTTTTTTCTTATCAGTGCAAAAGAGACTCAAAATACTCTGTTGATTTTGATCTTACATATAAGTGTTATACATAATTCGATCCTGTTAAGTGTCTATTATTTTTCTGTATACTCACAATAAAAACAAAGTGTTGTGCTTTTTGTAAAATAAAGAAAAATAAACATGATGCGAGTTTTGCCTTCTCTCTGTCAGTGCAGTCCATTCTGAAACGCGTCCGAAAATTAACTATAACTCAGCTAATACTCAGTCAAACAGGTATACAGGCACACAGGCATGAAGCCTGAATTATCTTCTTTTAAATGAAGTAATTTATATAAAAAACAAATTTTTACATTTTATGTAATCTGTACGAAAAGAGAGAGTTGTCAGTCGTTCTCGTCTCAGCTCATTAAAAGTTAATCTGACCACGCCCACTGAGAGCGCGCGCTATTCAAACACAAATGATCTGAGGCGATCCACGCCCACACACATCAGCTGGATAAACCCACCAAGTTTACTCAGAGACTCATATTTACGACGCTGTGAGGAATAATTATATCGTAATAATAATCCTGGAAATATACCTCAGAAGTGCAGGTTCATTTGAGCAACGGATCCAGCAGAGGAATAGGTAAGTTCTTTATTCTCAAGTGCTTTGTTCTAATCGCGATGTGGAATAATGTCTGTAAACGCAAAAAGACTGTTTGAATATGAATCGCGTTTTTGTGTGTGCTATAGCCTACTGAGATGAGTAAAAATCGACTGAAATATGTTGAAATAAAATATTTTTGTATAAGCAACGAATTAAACTGCAAATGAACATTTTATATGCCCTAATATATCATAAAAACGACGAAAGACATGAAAAGATATGAAAGACAACATGTCGTTGACAAATTTTTGATAGATTGTATTATGTTTTGTCAAAATAAAGTCATCAACTAAGATGTTATTATAGTGTTTGTTCTATATAGGCTATATTCAAACTAATTAATCCATAACTGTGAAATATGTATGATAAAATGTATACTTTAGTTTATACAAAGAAAGATTAATTGTAACCTTTTTAATAAAATAGCAAAAATATATGTAGGCCTACAAGGTCGATGTAAACAAAATCTTAAAAGGTTAATATAGCCTTCTCTTTAAATGATTTGTATTGTGTTTTATTAATGACACATTTTGGATATATTCCAAAACTTTCTGTAAATACAGTATGAGAATTAACTGCACAATTGCTGAAATGTTTACCTTGGATATTATACAATTTGTAAGCACAGTTTGGAAAAAAATTGAACTGTGAACCAATTTTGTATTTTCTATATATATATATACACATATATATATATATATATATATATATATACATATATATTGTCCTTGCATTCTTGTGGCTCAGTGACACACCTGAATGAAAGGCTCATTAGTATGCAGCCCCATTATGCGCTCATTATGCGGGGCCATTGTCTTCTCAGGTGGGAATCACGCCTTTCTCACAGCAAGTCACGCCCCTGCGCATATTGGCTTTCCAAACAAAAAGTGTGTTACAAAATGTAAAGTAATGTATTGTTTTATGTGAATAATTAGGCAGGATGATTTTCAGATCATTTTGAAGGAAAAACTCTAGGCGACTACATCCATTAGTCAAAAGTCTTGTGGACAGATATTTAGTATGCGTTTTGTGGCCTTATTTCAGAAACTTTATTTTTTAGTTTTTTCAATAACCACGCATAAACAATATTCTCTCAAAAATACAAACATGTACATACATGTTGCTCAGATATTATGGTAGTCCTATTTGTGCTAAATAGAGTGTAATTTCACCTGTGACATTAATATGTTTATAAGCAACTGAAAAAAGCACAAATGTCAGAGCATGTCAAAACATCTCAAGGACCCCCAAAACACCTCAGACCCCAGAGGGTTAACAGAAGTCCCCTTTCAAAGCCTACAGCGAACGTCCGGTTTGGACTACATCGCTCTACTTCCTTTTTTAATGACGTAACTAGAACAGTTTTTGGACTAATCTCCGCCCGCAGGAATACACAAAAAAAGGGGGCGTGGTCTTGTTGCGCTCCCACGGAGAAGAGCAAGAGTTTCGTTTGTAGAGTGTGTTTGTCGCCATGTCGTCGAGACATTTTTACAATAACAATCAGCGCATGCATCTCCAATGTATGGTAAGAGGCGTGACCTTTCCGGGCAACGTGCGATAAGCTGCTGTCGAATCACAACACAGGAACCGCTGGCACAATCAGAACTCCTTACGTATTTCTGAAGGAGGGACTTCATAGAACAAGGAAGTCATCGGCCCGTTTTTTGGACAGTGAAAACAGCGGTATACAGATAAGTAAATTGTGTGAAAAAAACTGTTTTTTTACACGCGAAACATGAACACAAGTTATATTGCACACTGTAAACACAATCAAAGCTTCAAAAAAACATGAAGAACGGGACCTTTAAAAGTATTGTTATTTCATTCATTCTGCGTCACACATCTCGCCTGTTGGATATTAAGCAACAAGAGTGTATTCATAAGCACGTGGAAGCTGCCACGTGGTGAATGTACTATGTCCAGATTTTATTCATACTGCATGCCGTCATATTTTATAGAAAATACTTAAGTAATTTCGTTATCAAATGTGGTATCAACTAATTAAACACATCAGAGCTAGCTCAAAAATGTCTTCAAGACTACATTTCTAGTTTACTGAACATGTCTTTTCTATTTGTTTATATAGATGTTCTGACTTATGTGGTGAAGAGCCCAGTTTATGATAGGGCCCCATTGGACAAAGGTTTGCTACATTTTGATTGGATTTTGGTGGACTAACACAAACAAACTGTCCAACTCCATCAGATAGAGAAGCTAGGACAACAGCCAGTCACCTCTAAGAGGGCAAGAAGACGACCTCTGGTACCAAGCCCAGGAAAGACAGAACTTTCTGTCCTGTGACTGCCATAAACACTCCTCAGGACCTCAGCAGCAGAGGGTGAAACAAAGAGAGATCACAATGATCCACACAAATCCATTTAACTATGTTTGGAAACCTTAAAACTGATGTAAACTTCACACATCTATTTCATACTTATTCATAGAAATAAGTATTCTCGGTGACAGCTATTTGTAATGTAAAATCTTACACAAATTCAGCTGTTAATGTACAAATGAATGAATGCATGGCAGTTCAATCTTTTTCCATCTTGTTTATTCACTATTTGTTTAGAATATTTCCAAAGGTATTCAGGTGGTGGTTTGGAAAGTGAGAAATGCAATGGTACACTTTAAAGACTTCTAACGGTGTGCTTTATGTAAATGAGTTCCACAGGGGAAAGAAGGGTGGGCCACACTGTGTTTCTTTCCTGATGCCAGCAGCCAATCACAGCACTGGAATGGAGAAGTGCCAAATTGCAATCTCATACTTATCGGAAAGGGATAAAGGTGGCCTTTCAACAGACACCCCTTGTTCTGAGTCTCAGGCCTGTAATGGGAGAGACAGATACACCAAGTTCTGAGTCTGTCCTTATGGTAATAGACAGAAACAGATAATTAATATTCTGAGTACCGGCCTGAAAGGCTGAGACAGATATGACAGGGTTCTGAGCCTCCAGTCTGTGAGAAAAGAGACATTGACAAGCGCTACATTCAGAGTCTTCATCCAGCCAGACAATAACAGATGCAGCAACCCCATGCCAGAGAGACAAAAACGGACTGACCAAGTTCTGAGTGTCTGGCCCAGAGAGGTAACAGACACACAGAGACATTTGCAAAAAGGTTAAGCTCAACAGAGCAAACCTTCCCTTCAAGGTTCCTTCGTCTGCGTGTTCCAGATTAAGGACTACACCTACTTCAGGGTCTCATCTGCGTGTTCCAGATTAAGGACTTTCTACACCTTCTTCAGGGCCTCATCTGCGTGATCCAGATTAAGGACTTTCTACACCTTCTTCAGGGCCTCATCTGCGTGATCCAGATTAAGGACTTTCTACACCTTCTTCAGGGTCTCATCTGCGTGTTCCAGATTAAGGACTTTCTACACCTTCTTCAGGGTCTCATCTGCGTGTTCCAGATTAAGGACTACACCTACTTCAGGGCCTCATCTGCGTGTTCCAGATTAAGGACTTTCTACACCTTCTTCAGGGCCTCATCTGCGTGATCCAGATTAAGGACTTTCTACACCTTCTTCAGGGTCTCATCTGCGTGTTCCAGATTAAGGACTTTCTACACCTTCTTCAGGGTCTCATCTGCGTGTTCCAGATTAAGGACTTTCTACACCTTCTTCAGGGCCTCATCTGCGTGTTCCAGATTAAGGACTGCACCTATTTCAGGGCCTCATCTGCGTGTTCCAGATTAAGGACTACACCTACTTCAGGGCCTCATCTGCGTGTTCCAGATTAAGGACTTTCTACACCTTCTTCAGGGCCTCATCTGCGTGTTCCAGATTAAGGACTACACCTTCTTCAGGGCCTCATCTGCGTGTTCCAGATTAAGGACTTTCTACACCTTCTTCAGGGCCTCATCTGCGTGTTCCAGATTAAGGACTTTCTACACCTTCTTCAGGGCCTCATCTGCGTGTTCCAGATTAAGGACTTTCTACATCTTCTTCAGGGCCTCATCTGCGTGTTCCAGATTAAGGACTTTCTACACCTTCTTCAGGGCCTCATCTGCGTGTTCCAGATTAAGGAAATTCTACACCTTCTTCAGGGCCTCATCTGCGTGTTCCAGATTAAGGACTACACCTTCTTCAGGGCCTCATCTGCGTGTTCCAGATTAGGCAAGGCAAGTTTATTTATATAGCACATTTCATACACAGTGGTAATTCAAAGTGCTTTACATAGAAGAAATTTAAAATAATCAAAAGAAATATGAATAATTAAAACAGTTTAGAATAAAGAAATTAAAACAATCAACAGAAATAAGAATAATTAAAACAGTTTAGAATAAAAAATTAAATAAAATACAGTTCAAACAGTCGGACACATACAGTGGCACAGTGCTCATTCAGTAAATGCATAGCTAAACAGATGTGTTTTCAGTCTGGATTTGAATGTGACTACTGTAGGAGCACATCTGATCTCTTCTGGAAGCTGGTTCAGCTGCGGCTGGCATAGTAGCTAAAAGCGGACTCTCCTTGTTTAGAGTGAACCCTTGGTATTTCTAGCTGACGTGATCCTAATGATCTGAGTGATCTGTTGGGTTTATATTCAGTGAGCATATCTGCAATATATTGAGGTCCTAGGCCATTGAATGATTTACATACCAGTAATAATACTTTAAAATCAATCCTAAATGTAACTGGGAGCCAGTGTAAAGACCTGAGGACTGGTGTGATGTGTTCATATTTTCTTGTTCTGCTCAGAATCCTGGCAGCAGCGTTCTGTATGAGCTGCAACTGTCTAATGGTCTTTTTAGGAAGGCCAGTGAGGAGTCCATTACAGTAATCCACCCTGCTGGTGATGAAAGCATGCACTAGTTTCTTGTCTTGACTGGAAACAAAGCATCTAATTCTTGCAATATTTTTCAGATGATAATATGCTGATTTAGTTATTGCTTTGACATGACTACTGAAACTAAGGTCTGATTCTAGAGACACACCAAGATTCCTGACTTGATTTTTAGTTGTTAGACCCCTAGAGTGAAGGTATGCATTCACCTTGAGAACTTCATCTTTGTTTCCAAACGCAATGACTTCAGTTTTGTCTTTGTTTAACTGAAGAAAATTTTGGCACATCCAATTGTTTACTTCATCAATGCATTGGCACAGGGAGTCAATGGGGCTGTAGTCGTTAGGCGATAGGGCTAAGTAGAGCTGTGTGTCATCTGCATAGCTGTGGTAAGAGATTTGATTCTTTCTCATTATTTGGCTCATTGGGAGCATGTACAGGTTGAATAGGAGTGGCGCAAGAATTGAGCCTTGAGGGACTCCGCATGTCATGGACGTCCACTCAGACTTATGGTCTCCTATACTCACATAGTAACCTCTCCCTTCTAAGTATGACCTGAACCATTTTAGGACTATCCCAGAAAGCCCCACCCAGTTTTCCAGTCTGTCAAGAAGTATGTTGTGATCGACAGTGTCAAATGCAGCACTGAGGTCGAGTAGTACCAGCACTGATAATTTGCCTTTATCAGTATTTAAGCGAATATCGTTTATTATCTTTATGAGCGCTGTCTCTGTGCTGTGATGCGATCGGAAACCAGATTGAAAATTGTCAAAGTATCCATTCGAGCTTAAGAATTTGTTCAGCTGATTGAAGACAACTTTTTCAATGACCTTGCCTATGAAAGGAAGATTTGAGATCGGTCTATAGTTGCTTAATATAGTCTTATCCAGATTTCTCTTTTTTAGGAGGGGTTTGACAACTGCAGTTTTTAGGGAGTTTGGAAAACTCCCAGAGAGAAGTGAAGCATTTACCATTTCTAGAAGATCTGCTTTTAAGCTGTTTAACACACTTTTGAAGAAAGATGTGGGGAGTGTGTCAAGGGCGCAGGTTGATGTTTTAAGGTGCTGTACGGTTTCTTCTAAAATTTTGCCATCAATTTCTTTAAAATCAGACATAGTGACTACTTTCTCAGGTTGTGGTCTGATCTGTCTGACCCCAGTGCAACTCAAGGATGTGCTGATCACCTTTCTGATATTATTAATTTTCTTAGAGAAGAAGTAAGCAAACTCCCTGCACTTGCTGTCTGAGAGCATTTCACTGGGAATCTGGCTTGGGGGGTTTGTCAGTCTCTCTACAGTAGCAAAAAGAATTAAGGACTACACCTACTTCAGGGCCTCATCTGCGTGTTCCAGATTAAGGACTTTCTACACCTTCTTCAGGGCCTCATCTGCGTGTTGCAGATTAAGGACTACACCTACTTCAGGGCCTCATCTGCGTGTTCCAGATTAAGGACTTTCTACACCTTCTTCAGGGCCTCATCTGCGTGTTCCAGATTAAGGACTACACCTACTTCAGGGCCTCATCTGCATGTTCCAGATTAAGGACTGCACCTACTTCAGGGCCTCATCTGCGTGTTCCAGATTAAGGACTACACCTACTTCAGGGCCTCATCTGCGTGTTCCAGATTAAGGACTGCACCTACTTCAGGGCCTTATCTGCGTGTTCCAGATTAAGGACTGCACCTACTTCAGGGCCTCATCTGCGTGTTCCAGATTAAGGACTACAGCTACTTCAGGGCCTCATCTGCGTGTTCCAGATTAAGGACTGCACCTACTTCAGGGCCTCATCTGCGTGTTCCAGATTAAGGACTGTACCTACTTCAGGGCCTCATCTGCGTGTTCCAGATTAAGGACTGCACCTACTTCAGGGCCTCATCTGCGTGTTCCAGATTAAGGACTGCACCTACTTCAGGGCCTCATCTGCGTGTTCCAGATTAAGGACTGCACCTACTTCAGGGCCTCATCTGCGTGTTCCAGATTAAGGACTTTCTACACCTTTTTCAGGGCCTCATCTGCGTGTTCCAGATTAAGGACTGCACCTACTTCAGGGCCTCAGCTGCGTGTTCCAGATTAAGGACTACACCTACTTCAGGGCCTCATCTGCGTGTTCCAGATTAAGGACTACACCTACTTCAGGGCCTCATCTGCGTGTTCCAGATTAAGGACTTTCTACACCTTCTTCAGGGCCTCATCTGCGTGTTCCAGATTAAGGACTGCACCTACTTCAGGGCCTCATCTGCGTGTTCCAGATTAAGGACTTTCTACACCTTTTTCAGGGCCTCATCTGCGTGTTCCAGATTAAGGACTGCACCTACTTCAGGGCCTCATCTGCGTGTTCCAGATTAAGGACTACACCTACTTCAGGGCCTCATCTGCGTGTTCCAGATTAAGGACTTTCTACACCTTTTTCAGGGCCTCATCTGCGTGTTCCAGATTAAGGACTGCACCTACTTCAGGGCCTCATCTGCATGTTCCAGATTAAGGACTTTCTACACCTTCTTCAGGGTCTCATCTGCGTGTTCCAGATTAAGGACTGCACCTACTTCAGGGCCTCATCTGCGTGTTCCAGATTAAGGACTACACCTACTTCAGGGCCTCATCTGCGTGTTCCAGATTAAGGACTTTCTACACCTTTTTCAGGGCCTCATCTGCGTGTTCCAGATTAAGGACTACACCTACTTCATGGCCTCATCTACGTGTTCCAGATTAAGGACTTTCTACACCTTCTTCAGGGCCTCATCTGCGTGTTCCAGATTAAGGACTTTCTACACCTTCTTCTTCTTGATTTTCTAATTTACATTAGAGGTAATGTAACTGATGCTAGTTAATAATAAATAATCTTTCATTCATTTGTTTGATAAGTTCTTTACCTTAGTAAGTTTAAAGGTAATTAGTATTAGTTTAAAGTCCCCCTATATTCAATAATACATTCATAAAAAATAATATGCAAATAAGCCCCGCCTCCACCCACTCCCTCACTCAGAGATCCACTGGTCGACGATCACACATTGATCTGATTGGTTACAAGATCGTCTGAAACATCAGAAACACCAGCGATTTCACACCGTGTTTTTGAGTCTTTGGTTCACTGGTTTTAAGCAGAAAATACTCAGTATTGCTGTCAACTTATGAACTTACACATGGTTTGTGTTAAAGCATATTAAAAACACCACATAGACATATAAACAACATTATAAGCTGGATTTTCACCACAGGGGACTTTAAGAGAAAAAACATTTTATCTTTCAATAACATAACTCTTCCATCCCCACACTCAACTTAATCACTTTTATTATATGCGTCTATTGCCCTTTATTCCATTATCACTCACGGTTTTCATTTAGTATTTGGATTAGTTATTCTTGTATATCTTTGGTTAATACTATTTATCTTATTACACTTGTGTCTTCCTTGTAATAATGATAATACAGAAAAAGGCTCTGCAAGTTAGAAATCTCACCAATCCTTCAGATAAATCAGCTGAGCATTTACATTAGTTCTGAAAGATTGAACAGCCTCCTGTTGGGAGTGTTCTCTGGCGAGCTGAAAGTCCTTGACTGGTGCCCTGAACTAAGGCAGGGGGAAGGTGGCCATCTGATGTACTCATTTATTGATTGATTTTGGCATTTTTGTGCTTTTTGCAGAAAGGATTGTAGAGATTGACATAAAAGCTTTGTTTTTTTTTGGATGGAGAGAGGGGAATGTGATCAGCAAAAGACCTTGAGTTGGATTGGACCCGGGTCGCCGGAGGTTAGTAACCAGTAGGCTCTCAGCACCGGCGTCTGATGACTCATAACCACACCTTAAACACACCTTGACTCACGTCTGAACCACACTTTAACCACACCTTAACTCACGTCTGAACCACACCTTAACCACACCTTAACTCACGTCTGAACCACACCTTAACCACACCTTAACTCACGTCTGAACCACACCTTAACTCACGTCTGAACCACACCTTAACCACACCTTAATTCACGTCTGAACCACACTTTAACCACACCTTAACTCACGTCTGAACCACACCTTAACCACACCTTAACTCACGTCTGAACCACACCTTAACCACACCTTAACTCACGTCTGAACCACACCTTAACTCACGTCTGAACCACACCTTAACCACACCTTAATTCACGTCTGAACCACACCTTAACTCACGTCTGAACCACACCTTAACCACACCTTAACTCACGTCTGAACCACACCTTAACTCACGTCTGAACCACACCTTAACAACACCTTAATTCACGTCTGAACCACACCTTAATTCACGTCTGAACCACACCTTAACCACACCTTAACTCACGTCTGAACCACACCTTAATTCACGTCTGAACCACACTTTAACCACACCTTAACTCACGTCTGAACCACACCTTAACCACACCTTAACTCACGTCTGAACCACACCTTAACTCACGTCTGAACCACACCTTAACTCACGTCTGAACCACACCTTAACCACACCTTAACTCACGTCTGAACCACACCTTAACTCACGTCTGAACCACACCTTAACCACACCTTAACTCACGTCTGAACCACACCTTAACTCACGTCTGAACCACACCTTAACTCACGTCTGAACCACACCTTAACAACACCTTAATTCACGTCTGAACCACACCTTAATTCACGTCTGAACCACACCTTAACCACACCTTAACTCACGTCTGAACCACACCTTAATTCACGTCTGAACCACACTTTAACCACACCTTAACTCACGTCTGAACCACACCTTAACCACACCTTAACTCACGTCTGAACCACACCTTAACCACACCTTAACTCACGTCTGAACCACACCTTAACCACACCTTAACTCACGTCTAAACCACACCTTAACTCACGTCTGAACCACACCTTAACCACCCCTGAACCACACCTTAACCACACCTTAACTCACGTCTGAACCACACCTTAACCACCCCTTAACTCACGTCTGAACCACACCTTAACCACCCCTTAACCACTCCTTAACCACACCTGAACCACACCTGAACCACACCTTAACCACACCTTAACCACACCTTAACCACACCTTAACTCACGTCTGAACCACACCTTAACCACCCCTTAACCACTCCTTAACCACACCTGAACCCCACCTGAACCACACCTTAACCACACCTTAACCACACCTTAACTCACGTCTGAACCACACCTTAACTCACGTCTGAACCACACCTTAACCACCCCTGAACCACACCTTAACCCAGTGCTTCTCAATTATTTTCTGTTACGCCCCCCCTAGAAAGAAGTAAACATTTTGCGCCCCCCAACTCTCCACCGCGACTGTAAATGGTATCATTTTTTCTATAAAGTTGTTATAAGTACACCTCTGCATTACATTGTATCCTTATTAACATTAAAGAAAACGAAGAAAAAAAAGAAATATAGATCAACTTACAACAAAGAATACCTTTATTAACATTGTTTTTTATTCAGTAACAGAAAAGACTTAGAGTGTTTTTTTTTTTTTTTTGCACTGAGCAATTTGGTATCCCACCTTATATGACAGTGCTCGCTGGTTTACACCGCGAGCAGGAGCGTCGCGCAAGGGCCGATTCACATATAGCGCCTAAACGCGTAGACAACGCTAGGCGCGCCGCGTTCTCATTTTACCAAAGCACTAGGGCGGTTGCGCTCCGGAGGCGTCTGTCGTTGCTAAGCTTGTTGTTGTTAAGGTTCTTGTCACGTGACCTACGGTGCGCTTGCGGCATTCTGAAAAGTCGAGATGTTTTTATCTCGATGCGGCGCGGACGCGCTTGGAAAAAACGAGCGCGTCGCACCGCGACCACGTCGCTTCCATTATGAGCGCGCATACCGCGCGCCTACATTTGAAATAACTAACTTGAGCGCGCAAAAGACGCGATATGTGAATCGGCCCTAAAGCAGCAGTGCAGCGGGGGTTTCGGCGGCGAGTCTATTTTTGCTGCACTGCTCACGCTCAATTAAAGTGAAAGCACACTTTTGATGGACAAAATTTATATGATTTCACACAAAAAGTGTCTAAAGCGCACAGAATTTGCATGTCTGGTGTGTTTTAACAAGAACTGCAGTATGTCAGAAAAGAAAATGAAGACTCAAATTTTATAGAAAATGTTTGTATACAAAACTTGGGCTTTGAACAAACTTCAAGTCTATCAAGTTTATGACCAACTTCTAAAAACGAATTTAACAAAAGTCTTTGTAAAGAAATGCTTGCTTATATGTCGCCTGGGCGCCGCTGTTGTGACGCTGTACAAACGCTTCCAGTAGTTGCGCTGACGCGCTGCTCACGCGCTGCTCACGCGCTGCTCACGCGCCACTCATGCTTGCGGAGTGAAACGGCCGTTACGTTTGTCTCATTATCTTCGTCTCTCTCCGCCTTTCTTTTCATCCCTGTTAATTTTTTTAAATGGTGTCTCTTAAGGGTTTGTTATCTGCACTTCATATCTCCTGTGTGCTCGTTTTAGGTGAAAAAAAAACCTACTTCCTGCGGCAAAAAAAAATATTACCCGGGATCGCGCGCGCCCCCCCTGGCATCGCTCAGAGCCCCCCCAGGGGGGCGCGCCCCACTATTTGAGAAGCACTGCCTTAACCACACCTTAACTCACGTCTGAACCACACCTTAACCACCCCTTAACCACACCTGAACCACACCTGAACCACACCTGAACCACACCTGAACCACCCCTTAACCACCCCTTAACCACACCTGAACCACACCTGAACCACACCTGAACCACACCTTAACCACCCCTTAACCACACCTGAACCACACCTGAACCACACCTGAACCACACCTGAACCACCCCTTAACCGCACCCTAACCGCACCCTAACCACACCTTAACCACACCTTAACCACACCCTAACCACACCCTAACCACAACTTAACCACACCCTAACCACACCTTAACCACACCTTAACTTATGTCTGAACCAAAGATCACAATGTCACTGGTGACTTGAGTACCGATGTCTACATTACTTTGAGTCCTTGGATGGGCGAAAGTAAAATCACTACATTTATTCATGTAACCATTATTTGTTAATATTTTTCTTTCCTTGTAATAAGCAATTATTTTGTTAGTTAGGTTTAGTCAGCTTATTTTTTTGCATTATTATAGACCCACCTGTACTAGACTCTCTGTGCCTCTGGAAACTACCTAGAGCAGTGTATTTCAGGTTTTGTAAACACCATCTAGCCAAAAAAATTTCTTTTTTTATTTTATTTTATTTCAGCTGCCCTAAAAATGTGATGAACTTAGCTGTCAGCATCCTTAAAATCTTATGATTCTATGCTCACCCTTCACATTCGCTTAGAAGATATCTTCCCCCAGAATGATCCTTTTACAAAATGTTTAAACAAAGACTTTTAAATAACATTAAATAGATTTGCATAAAATGCTGTTCTTATATTATGTGAGCTTCTCTTAGATTGAGTGTTTTTAAATTAGACAGATGTGTATGTTATAAGTAACTTTAACAAAAATACAATTTCCAGAAGGTTCCAGAAGGAACACGGCACCAATAAATAGTCGACACAATCAATACATTACTTCAGATGAATAATGCAAAATGTGTGAACTGAAATTCACAATGAAATTCTCTGAACTGAAAGTGGGGCTCGTGTGCAGCGAGTGAGCCTGAGCTGATGCTCAGGTGTGGATAGATCACAGTCTACTTCTCCCTGATGGCAGAAACACACATGCATGTGCACATGCATAACTGCACATTCACAAACACTCATTTGATGAATTCATGATCTGTGAAGTCAGTCACAAACATACATTCTCACAAGAAGTCAGAAATGGGGCAATGAACTAAGGATCCGATAAACAGCTTAAACTGTGCTATATGTGTCTTCCCTTATTTACTCTGCTCTATCCGTGTCTCTAGGAGTAAATGGGCTGGAACATGATGAATGATCATGCAGACTCGTGTTGAAAACAATAGCTCAGACTCAGAGAGCCCTACACACACTCAGAGCCTCATCCAAACACTCACACTAAGAGTGATAGTGAATAAAACACCCGTCATCAGATGTGTCACTGAAGCCCTTCTGGATCATATTGCTGGTCGATGCTTAATATGCATTTAAAACAGAGCAGTTTCATGGCTTTATCTGAGCGGACCCCCACTGAGAAATAAAAGTGATTAGTTGTATTGAATGTGCACTTAAGAAAAAACTGTACATGCAGATAATAAAATATAAATGAAAAGGCTACTGAAGTGCACTTAAATCATGAAACTCTAGTGAGCTTAATTAGTTAGCGATCACATCGTTATCTTCATAGCGCAGCTGACTGTTTCTGACGCATTAACATCCAAATACCAGGCATTGTTAACACTGTACATCAGCAAAGAATCTAATGCTTTATTCAAGCCAGGCGACCAGTATATGTAAAGTAAATAAACTATATGGTCAAGTCCTCTCTTATCTCCTCCACACATGTACAAAGGCTAACTGGACTCCAGAAAGCAGATCCCCCAGATACACAGATGACGGAGATCGAGTATGGCAGTGTGACACAGACTACACAACACCACTTTCATGAAAAATCAAAAGAGAATGAAAACTTGTCCAAACTGCACTGCACACAATACAGCATAAAGCAGACACACTCGATGGGTTAATGTAGAAACACTGTTAAATCACAATCAAACCTTTACCTTTTGAGCCTGTGGACGCTACAAAGACAAAACACAAATTACCATCAAATGAGTGTAAACACACACACACACACACACACACACACACATCACTGCTCGTCTTCATTGCTGAAAGTCCCTACTGATGTCCATGTCACTGGGTTTGGTCTGTAATGTCCAGAACGTGACGTTTGGTATCATTATTTACACAGCATAGCTTGATTCTCCAAGTTGTTGATTCATCATTTAAGCAAAAATAGGTTATTTGTTAACTTCATTGCAGTTCGATATTACTTCAATACATTCTTTCCCAACGGTTACAGCGTTTCGGGGGTTAGGCTGTTTCGAACAGGACACTTAGGCTTTACTAAACAGGGACACTTAGCGTGAGACCGCATGATGAAGCAGAAAGATAAAATAATAAAAAATATTATTGATCTCCAGCATTATATGAGAACTGAACTGAGCTGGACGATGACATCACGGTTTACTCCAGAGCGGCTGTATATATATAAATTAACTAAATTAATAACTTTTTTACAACAGAAATTAACCATCACTGAACTTACTTAATAAGCTGGACTGACGCTCTTTTCTTCTGGAAATAAACTTTGTTGCATTATTTCCCTGTTATCTCTGTAAAGCTGCTTTGAAACACTCTGTATTGTAAAAAGCGCTGTATAAATAAAGGTGACTTGACTTGAATGCGCAATTAAAGAACAGATGCAGTTATGTCAAGTGCAAAGTGGGTTAAGACATGCTTTTTACCAGTGTTAAATAATGCTGCAAATACCAGTAAACTGACTACCACAAAATAAGTAAATCACCTTGTGTGATAGTAGTTCTACAAATATGAGCATCTTTTGTATGACAACCTGAACATGATAAAAACATGTATGTGATAAGTGGAATAACTGCAAATCAAACATAACAACCTGTAGTGGAATGACATTTTTAAGAGAATGCATTATCATTTAAACCAGTACAGATATTGTAGCATGCACAATTAATTCTTCTGTGTGCATGGGGTTCAAAGGGTTAAAAACCATTTATATGTGGATCCCACTCACATTAAAACATGGAAATGTCAGATCACTCACAGTGTTGTCGGCGTAGGCTTCTGTCCACACCATGTCATGCTCCCGATCGATGACCTTGGGGCGACTGAGCACATGCAGATACTCCATCACGTTCTCCTGAACGTCTGCCAGTGTGGAGATCTGGGTAAAATAACCTGACAGCACAGAACACCAGCACAATAAGCACAAACATTCACTGATATGCGTATGCATACATGCCCTACTGAAAAAAAAAACTATTTATTTCATACTAAGTATACTACATTTACTTATTTACTGACATATTGCTTGATAATTACTGATATAAATATTATAATTAAACATTATTTGGAATACTTCATTGCACAATACACATTTCCTAATATTAAGCCTAAAATGTGTTTTAATATCACTCTTAGTAAGGATAGTATGATCTCTGTATAATATCAGTCTTTAAATGCAAAATATTTAAAGTGTACCTAAAGTACAGTATTTCCACTTTAGCACTATCAAATATACTTCAGTATATCTTTAGTTGAACTTCAGCACTGTTTCTGGATAACTAACATATATTAAGTACAACATTTGTTGTTCTAATTTAGCAGACTTTAAGTATACAAATTTAGTATACTAAAAGTACAATTGCATGGTATTTATATTAAGTACATAAATATTTAAATGTATTTGCAGTATTCTTAGCATAAAATAAATGTATTTCAAATACATTTTTAGTAAATAAATTTTTTACTAGGGTGTGCATGCTGTAATTTGAAATTAAAAATGATTTCCAGCGTCATTAATGTAAGCAAGAAATGTGTTAAATGAAATTGATGAAACTGATGAAATTCTGTTTAAATGTTAATTCCATGTTAACATATGAAAGCTTTAGGCAAATGTGTGTGACCCAGTGCATAACACATCCTGAACACATGCCAACCTACAGAAAGAGTAACACACACACACAAACTACAAGATAAGCAATCAAAGTATGATTATTCATAATGTATAAAAAATTATAATTCATATACAAGCCATTACTTTAACTTGAAGAAACACTGAACAGAGCAACTTTACACAAGTGTAGGATCTGTTTCACTATACACTCGTGTGGAGATCAGGTTATTCGGTAACACTTTACAATGATGATCATTAGTTAACATTAGTCAACATTACAGTATTTTTAAATCTTTATGTTAGTTAATAAAAATGTTAGTTAATAAAAATCCAGCTGGTCATTGTTTGTTCATGTTAGTTCACAGAGCATTAACTAATGCTAACAAATACAACCCTTGATTTAATAACGTATTAGTAAATGTTGAAATTAATATCATCTAAGATTAATAAATGCTGAAGAAGTATTTTTGATTCTTAAGTCCCTAACCCTCGTTCCCTGAAGCGTGTCACGTGCCCCGCCGGGCCGGTATAAACACGGAAGCGTACGCGCACCAGATTCAGCTGAGGAGCCGAGACCGTGACGGCCGTACAGCGATGGTCAGCAACACTGGCGACGGGACATAACGTGTCCCATTCCCTCCTTCAGGGAACGAGGGTTACATACTTACAGTCACATACTTACATACTGTAAGTTCCCTTACAGTCGCTCACGTTCAACGTTACGTCGGCGTGATGACGTAATTGGGATGCCTATGGAAAACGCCATGTTTTCTTCCCCATCCCCCCACTGGGCTGGAAGACCTGCGTACAGGGAGTACAGGTGTATAACCCACGCAGTAGACCTCTTGGATAACACCGGGAAAGCGAGCATTTCCAGAGGAGAGGGACGCTGCGGAGCCACATCCCAACGGAGTCGCAGCTGATCATGGAACAATACGCCTATGGGATCACATTTACATTTTACATTTATTAATATAGCTGACGCTTTCATCCAAAGCGACTTACAATTGCTATATATGTCAGAGCACGCCTCTGGAGCAACTAGGGGTTAAGTGTCTTGCTCAGGGACACATTGGTGTCTCACAGTGGATTCGAACCCGGGTCTCTCACAGGCATATGTCTTATCCACTGCGCCATCACCACCACAACATATGGAACCAAGTTACACAACCATACGAGCACTAGACCTGGCGTTGGAGACTCCTGAGGAACTCTACAGGGTTTGCCTGGTGGGGAACTCGACTGGAGCAGAAAGCGCATGTGTCCGACACTAGAGTGGGACCTTCGGTGTTACCGGCTGGTTGAAGCTACAAAACCTAGCGAACATGTCGCCCAGCCCGCAGCTCTACAGATATCTATCAGCGAGGCTCCGTGTGCCAGCGCCCAGGAAGAAGCAACAGTCCTAGTGGAGTGGGCTCTCAACCCGAAATCGTAAGCCAAGGCGATGGCATCCACTATCCAGTGGGCCACCCTCTGCTTGGAGACAGCCTTTCCCTTCGGCTGGCCCTGTAACAGACGGAGAGCTGGTCTGAGGTCCTGAGGCTTTGCGCTCTGTCCACTTATAGGTGCAGAGCGCAAATGGGACAGAGAAAAGCCAGGCCTGGGTTTGCCTCAGGGGCAATGCTTGCAGGTTCACCACCTGGTCCCAGAATGGAGTGGTGGCAACCTTGGGCACGTATCCGGGCCAGGGTCTCAGGATCACGTGAGAGTTGGTTGGGCAAAATTCTAGGCACGTTGAATGCGAAAATGAAATGCAGGTCCCCTACCCTCTTAATGGAGGCCAATCCAATCAGGAGTACTGTCTTCCAGGACAGGATTTTTAACTCTGCTGACTGCAAAGGCTGAAAGGGTGGTCTCTGAAGTGCGGTAAGCACCAGAGACAAGTCCCAAGAGGGTATAGAGAAAGGGCAAGGCAGATTTACTCTCCTCGCCCGCCGTAGGAGCCTGACGACCAGGTCGTGCTATCTCTGATGTTTCCAGAGGTCTGGACGCGGGTGCTATACGGTGCCCCGTCTCTGAGAGAGCAATGGGCCACGGAGGGGCTGTCGAGAGGAGAGATAGTTCCGGCAAGACCTGCTCCTCGTCCTCCCTGACTTTGAACAAGGTCTGTGCAAGAAGGCTCACAGAGGGAAACGCATACTTGCGAAAGCCCGGGGCTAGTTGTGTGCCAGTGCATCCGTGTCGAGGGTGCCCATGGTCAGGGAGAAGAACAACAGTAGTGGGACGTGTCCGGGGCGGCAAACAGATCTACCTGAGCTGTAAGGCTCGAGGCCAGCGCTGATCGCACCATCACGTTCTTGATTTCCAACCTTGCAGAGTCTCTATTGCAGCACTCGTGAAGTCAAGTGAAACCACTCGACTCCGAAGTGAAAGACAAAGGTGCGTGCGGCCGCTTACGTACTTATACCCGCTGCGGGGCGCGTGACGCGATTCACGTACACCAACGTTCATTGGCTTGTTCTGTAGACACTCGAAGATAATAGTTCTCCCTAGAGTGATCCCAATTATGTAACGTCGAACGTGAGTGACTGTAAGGGAACTAATGTTAACTAATGAACTTTATTGTAAAGTGTTACCGGTTATTCTTTCAAAGTTCAATATTCAGCAGATAAAATGGAATACAGATCTGCATGAATTAGAATGATCTAGACTAACCTTTATTAGCACAAGCCATCCATTTGAGATTATCAGCAAAGGCAGACTCTCGACCGATCAGGTACGGGAACACACGCACCTGCAGAGAGAGAGAGAGAGAGAGAGAGAGAGAGAGAGAGAGGAAGCGAGAGGAAGAGAGAGGAAGAGGAAGAGAGAGAGAGAGAGAGAGAGAGAGACAGAGAGAGAGAGAGAGACAGAGAGAGAGAGAGACAGAGAGAGATTTTTTTTTTTTTTTTTTTTGATTTTACAAATACTTTATTAAAACAGTTGTAAAAACAACACTCAAGTAAAATCACATTAAATCAACACACTCTTGAAAACTAGATTATTCTCTACAACAGAGCAGAGCACATCCTTGTGACACCAAATATTGGAAAATTTTCCAAGATCATTCATCAAACTGTAATAATTAAAATCTATTCTTATACGTGATTTCAACATTTTGACAAATACAAAAACAGCATCATCATCTGTAGATCCTTCAACCTTATTTCGTCTACTCATATACACTGCCATCTTTGCTCTTCCCAGAATGAAATTAAAGAGTTGACACTGCTCCCTCTTTTTTTGGGAATACCTGTAACCTAAAATAAACATCTGCTTGGAAAAAACTACACCAAACAATTTAAAAAGATCTTCCAACATAGCGAACAGCGGCAAAAGACGACAACAGTCCATAAAACAATGAAAAACTGTCTCACGAAGAGTACAAAAAGGACAGTCATGATTAACATCAGGGTTCAACACAGAGATAAAAGAATTAACAGCCACAGCTGTATGTAAAACTCTCCATTGCAAGTCAGCGACCTTCTTCAACAATGGTGGTTTGTACAGCGATCTCCATTCAGGTCCAACACCATCTATCAGACCCAAGCAAGCTCTCCATGGAGTGTCAACTCTACAGTTTAATTTATCTTTGTTCAAAATTTTAACAATCAATCTGTATAACAATTTCTTGTCAGCGTTATGAATAGAAACGCAGAAATTATTGGTTTCCAAAAAAAAACCTGTACAGTCCTTAAAGTCTGGGAGAACCTTCACCAAAGGAAAAGTATCATCCACACTATATTGAACAGAACCATCACAATACAAATGCAACAATGTGCATTCAGCATCTGTTAAATCCTCTTTCCACTTTTTGAGCAACAACTCAATTATGCGAACAGAATGCACTTTTAAATGAGAAGCAAGGAGAAAAGCATTGTCCATGTTTGCACCTGTAAAGTGAATCACATGTCCCAAAGTCACAACATTAGACGAACAGAACTGTTTGAGCAAACTGGGACCTATGTGGCAGGTTGCACTCAAACGGGTCCCATACACAACTGGCTCTTGGAGAAGCCAATACAGTGAACTGTGATGTTCTGTCCTCTCCGTTTTAAACAGATTCCAGACTTTCAACAGTCCACGATAGAAACTTGGCAATCCACTGGTGTTGAGCTGCTTTAAGTCCATCAGAAACAATGTTCTGTTTAGGCCCAGTCCACCTAGCTGGTTCAGAATAGTGCATGCCAACGGTCTCCACACCAGGTCTGCGGGACCACAGAGAAACCTCTGCACAAACTGAAAGCGGAAAGTTGCCCCTCTACTGTTCAGATGAATTAATCCTTGTCCTCCTTCATCTCTTGGCAAAAATAACACACTTTGAGGTGTCCAGTGCAGACGATCCCAAAAGAAATCAACAAGAAGTGCCTGGATCTTTGACAGCAAATCTGGAGGAGGATCAACACATGCTAGACGATGCCATAAAGTGGATGAAATCAGGTTGTTAATGACAAGAACTCGACCTCGATAAGACATTTTTGGTAAAATCCACTTCCATCTAGCAAAACAACCTTTAGTCTTTTCAAGAACATTATCCCAATTTTTAAGGACAAAAGTTTCCTCACCTAAAAAAACACCTAAGTATTTTAACCCCCCCTCTGACTTCCAATTTAGACCCACTGGCAATTGAAACTTTTTTTCCATCACTCCTATCCAGAGAGCTTCGCTTTTGCTCCAGTTTACTCTGGCTGAAGAAATTATCCCAAATTGAACTATAACATTTGCCAGCATATCAATATCTTGTTGATTATCCACCATGATGACTAAATCGTCTGCATATGCAGATAACTTTAAAGGTATATTGCACCCTGGTAAAATCACACCTTGTAAGACAGATCTAAGTCTATGTAATAGGGGTTCAAAAGCCAAAGAGTATAACATGCCAGATAGGGGACAACCCTGTCTGATTCCCCGCTGGACCTGAAAAGGAGCGCTCAAAACACCATTGATTTTTAAAACACTCTGAACATCACAATACAAAGTCTTAATTTGATTGATAAAACCAGAAGTAAACCCAAAAGCACACATTGTCTGCCATAAATATTTGTGCTCAACACGGTCAAAAGCTTTTTCCTGGTCAATAGAAACAATCCCCATTTTAAGACCAAAAAGCTTGGAGATTTCTAACAAGTCTCGAATGAGAACGATGTTATCATAAATCAGCCTACCCGGGATGCAGTAGGTCTGATCAGGCAAAACCACTTGTTCCATCACCTTACTAAGTCTACTTGCCAAGACTTTGGAGAGTAGCTTATAGTCAGTACAAAGCAGGGACACCGGTCTCCAGTTTTTTATGAGCTGCAGGTCACCTTTCTTTGGCAGCAGAGTAAGAACTGCCCTTCTGCAACTTAAAGGCAGACACCCAGTGGCTAGGCTATCCTTCTGCACTGCCAGAAGATCTTCTCCAATTAAAAACCAAAAAAACTTATAAAAATCAACAGGAAGACCATCTATTCCAGGAGTTTTCCTGCTCTGCATACTCTGCAAAGCGACATCAGTGTTGGGAAGGATACTTTCAAAACGTATTTCGTTACAGAATACAGAATACATGCCCCAAAATGTAATTTGTAACGTATTCCGTTACGTTACTCAATCTGAGTAACGTATTCTGAATACTTGGATTACTTCCACATTGAATTGCATTTTATAAGTGTAGGAATGCGGAATGGTGATGCGATGGTGACGCGTTGTAACATGTAGGGATGGCGCTGCCAATAAAGCAGCTAAAAGCTGTCACAAAGAACCGGAAAATGTATTGATTATTGTATATGTCAAATTATAGCAAGGACATATTTTAATTGTTTATTAATAAACAAATGTTTTCTGTCTGTGTCACTGTCTCCTGCAAAGATGACGTTGATGATGCTTACTCGCGATCTTTGCAGTAGCCTATGCCAGTGAACGCGCCAGAGAGAAATGCGCATTTCATAAGGATTAGGCTACATAAGCAGAAAGCAGTCTGTTTCGTTTTGAATTTGTTCTGTTTAACTGTAGACATGTCTGTGACTGTGAGGCAAGTATAATCTTACGCTAAGTTTCGGTTCGTTTAAGACACAAGCTCCAGTTCACGCGCCGGCGCCTCCATGCCGTGATATATTTAGCCTACTTCTTATTTATTAAATCCAGGCAATTGGTTGATGAAACATGTATTAAAATTAAGATACAATTAATACAAAATGAAATTCCCTTTAAAGAAATGCTTTGTGCTTTCTGTTTGAGGTCTCTGTGACCGTTTTAAAGCAGTCTTTTAGTGCCGCTTTCAGAGTGGTCACGTTCGTAACATTGTTTTTTCGTCATAAAGGCGAACGCGAAAAAATTTATAAAATTAATATTTTATGTTCTGTGGAGAGCCAACCCTTCTTCATCCGGTGGGTAGTATTACTTTTGGTTTGAGCAGAGTGTAATTCACAGAAGTAGGCTACTAAAAAATATTTTGCCACCTAAAAGTTAAAGTCACGTTTTTGTGTCACGCATGTTTATTTCCCTCATATTAAATAGAAAACGCATGTGTAGACAGATATTTTTCTAATGTCTGAACTCCTTTATTACGGGAGTATATGGATAGGCCTATATAAACAGACGTTTTTAAATATAGGCTATTCGTATTAAATGCATTTTCTGAGAATTTCTATTTCAAGTTTAGACGGCAAATGTCGCGTCCATAATGCTGGAATTGCTCCATTTTAAAGTATTTATTACGTGGTGTAGGTCTACATATTTTATAATGTTAACTTCAAATAATTCTTATAGTAATTTAAAGATGTGGTAGCATTGGATCTGGACGGGAAGGATAACTTAGGCTACTTTAAGATGCTTCTTCAGGTTGGAGGTGGAGTCTTTGGACGCTGAAAGGAGGTTGGTTGCTGGCAAGCAGAGGTTGCACTGCACAGTTAGGCTATATTCCATTCTCCCTTCTCTTTCTTTAATGTGAAATGCTGTTTGAATTTCCAAGATAGAAACGCATTCTTGCGCTGGCTCTGTTGTTCCGGCTCCATCTCTACTCTAGCTCCCACTGCTCCTCTTCTGACTCCATTGTGACGGATCACGCAAACCGCGCATTTTTTCGTTTTCACATTGGGGCTTCTGGGAAATGCTGAGTTGCCTTAATTTATTTAGAGAGTGAATAAACTCGTGAAACAGAGAAGTATCGTAATGTAATCCATTGATTTCAGCAATGTAACTGTATTCTAAATACCAACTATTTAAATTGTAACTGTAACGGAATACAGTTACTCATAATTTGTATTCTGAATACGTAACGCCGGTACATGTATTCCGTTACTCCCCAACACTGAGCGACATACAGTTCACCCAGGGAAATATCTGCTTCCAGCACCACATTATTTTCTTGTTTAACCTGGGGAAGACTAGAATAAAAACTCTGAGCTAACATTTGCTCCTCTTGGTGTTCACATTTATACAAATCACAGTAAAAACTGACAGCATGCTTATGAATATCACACATGTCCAGAGTCAGACTTTAAACTATGGATGAATCTCTTTTGACCATTTTTCCGCTCCAAACCAAAAAAAAAGTGTGATGGAACATCCATTTCTGCCACATTTTTAAAACGGGACCTAATAAGAGCCCCTTGTGCTGATACCCCAAGCATGTTCGCTAACACAGACTTCTTGCCCTCAAGAGCTTCAAGATAACATGGATCTTTAGTGGCTTCAGCCAAAACCTGGAGCTCCTCTACTTCAGACTCCAGAGCTTTCACTGACTTCAATAAGACTTTGGTAACATTACAATTATATTGCTGACACAACTGTTTTGTTTGAACTTTTCCAAAGTCCCACCATTGTTGCAAGGAAATAAAATAATTTCTTGTACTTTGATGGTTTTTCCAAAAAGATACAAACACTTCTTTAAAATTGTTATCTTCTAGTAAAGCTGTATTAAAATGCCAAAAAGCACTACTAGGCTTTACACACTTCAGAAAAAGACAAATCACAACGAGTGAGTGATCAGAAAACCCAACAGGGCTAATAAAGCAGTTTTTAACAACATTAGAATGATATTTAAAACAATAAAAGCGATCAAGTCTGGCCATAGACAATAAATTGTCTTTACAGTGAGTCCAGGTGTACTGACTTTGATTATCATGTAACCCTCTCCACACATCATGTAACTCATGCGTCTCTAACAGCTGGATCAGACGAGTGCGAGAGGCAGGGTGAGGCTCAACATGATTCCTGTCAAGTCTACTCTCTGTACAATTCCAGTCTCCGCCTATAAATAAAAACTCTTTATCATTGCAATCTCTAACAACATCATTTGCATTTTCCAAAAAAGTCAATCTCTCTTTACCAACAGCTGGAGCATACACAGTGATGAATACAAGTTGTACATTTTCATATATTACTCTCACTTTTAACAATCGACCTTTAATAATTTCTTCACACTCAACAGATTGAGGATTAAAACTTTTGGAGAAAAGAACACCCACTCCACAACTATTACTAGTTTTGTGACTGAAAAAAACATCACCCTCCCATTCTCTCTTCCAATCAACTTCGTTATCAAAAGTACTATGTGTCTCTTGTACAAAGATAACGTCCAATTTTTTAAGGGAGCACAGTCTGAAAAATGAAGCTCTTTTTCTTTCATCTCTTGCTCCATTCAAATTCAGACTGCCTATTTTTAACTCACACATAAAAAAGGGAAAAAGGAAACCAAAAGAGAAACAAAGAAAAAACATCTTGCCATCTTCTAGCTGTCTTTTAACTTTTAAAACAAGTTTCTTTAAGCGATAAAATTCTTGGTCAGTAAACACTTTCTCCCCAGCACTTTCAGAACTTTTTTGAAAATTCTTAACTGAATCAATGAAAAGTTGCAGATCAGGAAACGCACACTCAAGTTTAACATTCCTAGCCCCTTTAGTACTCCTACGAAACTTCTTAATACTCAACATAGAGTAGCCACTTCCTTCCAGGGGCAACGACTGCGAGGACACTATAGAGTCTGCCTCAGAGTCTACCTCAGCATCACTAGAAGGAGTCTGGGAGCAACCATGAAGAGGAAATTTACCCATTTTTCCAGAGAATTGAAAACTATCTCTAGTTTTTCTTTTCTTAACATTACCGGTATCTTTGTCAGATTTGTCATCAACTAGCATCTCACCTTCTTCAGCCAAAGGAAACTCTACTTCCTCTACTTCTCTCTGAGTGCCATTACTAGCCTCCTCTTCCATAACACACTGCTGACTGCTCTCAACTGGAGAGGGAACCTGAAAAAGCTCCGCATTCTTCGGTGTTGACCCTTTATTTTGTTCAAGCTTCTGAGCTTTGTGTGACTTGTTCGATTTTATTCCTTCTGATTCAATCCGTTTTTGTCCCTGAGAATGTTTTGATTCAATCTGTTTTTGTCCCTGAGTTTCATCTGATTCACTCTGTTTTTGACCCTGAGTTTCATCTGATTCACTCTGTTTTTGTCCCTGAGTTTCATCTGATTCACTCTGTTTTTGACCCTGAGTTTCATCTGATTCACTCTGTTTTTGTCCCTGAGTTTCATCTGATTCACTCTGTTTTTGTCCCTGAGTTTCATCTGATTCACTCTGTTTTTGTCCCTGAGTTTCATCTGATTCACTCTGTTTTTGACCCTGAGTTTCATCTGATTCACTCTGTTTTTGACCCTGAGTTTCATCTGATTCACTCTGTTTTTGACCCTGAGTTTCATCTGATACACTCTGTTTTTGACCCTGAGTTTCATCTGATACACTCTGTTTTTGTCCCTGAGTTTCATCTGATTCACTCTGTTTTTGACCCTGAGTTTCATCTGATTCACTCTGTTTTTGACCCTGAGTTTCATCTGATACACTCTGTTTTTGACCCTGAGATTCATCTGATACACTCTGTTTTTGACCCTGAGTTTCATCTGATTCACTCTGTTTTTGTCCCTGAGTTTCATCTGATTCACTCTGTTTTTGACCCTGAGTTTCATCTGATACACTCTGTTTTTGACCCTGAGTTTCATCTGATACACTCTGTTTTTGTCCCTGAGTTTCATCTGATTCACTCTGTTTTTGACCCTGAGTTTCATCTGATACACTCTGTTTTTGACCCTGAGTTTCATCTGATACACTCTGTTTTTGTCCCTGAGTTTCATCTGATTCACTCTGTTTTTGACCCTGAGTTTCATCTGATACACTCTGTTTTTGACCCTGAGTTTCATCTGATTCACTCTGTTTTTGTCCCTGAGTTTCATCTGATTCACTCTGTTTTTGACCCTGAGTTTCATCTGATTCACTCTGTTTTTGTCCCTGAGTTTCATCTGATTCACTCTGTTTTTGACCCTGAGTTTCATCTGATTCACTCTGTTTTTGTCCCTGAGTTTCATCTGATTCACTCTGTTTTTGACCCTGAGTTTCATCTGATACACTCTGTTTTTGACCCTGAGTTTCATCTGATTCACTCTGTTTTTGACCCTGAGTTTCATCTGATACACTCTGTTTTTGTCCCTGAGTTTCATCTGATTCACTCTGTTTTTGACCCTGAGTTTCATCTGATTCACTCTGTTTTTGACCCTGAGTTTCATCTGATTCACTCTGTTTTTGACCCTGAGTTTCATCTGATTCACTCTGTTTTTGACCCTGAGTTTCATCTGATTCACTCTGTTTTTGTCCCTGAGTTTCATCTGATTCACTCTGTTTTTGACCCTGAGTTTCATCTGATTCACTCTGTTTTTGACCCTGAGTTTCATCTGATTCACTCTGTTTTTGACCCTGAGTTTCATCTGATTCACTCTGTTTTTGACCCTGAGTTTAATCTGATTCACTCTGTTTTTGACCCTGAGTTTCATCTGATTCACTCTGTTTTTGACCCTGAGTTTCATCTGATTCACTCTGTTTTTGACCCTGAGTTTCATCTGATTCACTCTGTTTTTGTCCCTGAGTTTCATCTGATTCACTCTGTTTTTGTCCCTGAGTTTCATCTGATACACTCTGTTTTTGTCCCTGAGTTTCATCTGATTCACTCTGTTTTTGACCCTGAGTTTCATCTGATACACTCTGTTTTTGACCCTGAGTTTCATCTGATACACTCTGTTTTTGTCCCTGAGTTTCATCTGATTCACTCTGTTTTTGACCCTGAGTTTCATCTGATACACTCTGTTTTTGACCCTGAGATTCATCTGATTCACTCTGTTTTTGACCCTGAGTTTCATCTGATTCACTCTGTTTTTGTCCCTGAGTTTCATCTGATTCACCCTGTTTTTGACCCTGAGTTTCATCTGATACACTCTGTTTTTGTCCCTGAGTTTCATCTGATACACTCTGTTTTTGACCCTGAGTTTCATCTGATTCACTCTGTTTTTGTCCCTGAGTTTCATCTGATTCACTCTGTTTTTGACCCTGAGTTTCATCTGATACACTCTGTTTTTGTCCCTGAGTTTCATCTGATTCACTCTGTTTTTGACCCTGAGTTTCATCTGATTCACTCTGTTTTTGTCCCTGAGTTTCATCTGATTCACTCTGTTTTTGACCCTGAGTTTCATCTGATTCACTCTGTTTTTGACCCTGAGTTTCATCTGATTCACTCTGTTTTTGTCCCTGAGTTTCATCTGATTCACTCTGTTTTTGACCCTGAGTTTCATCTGATTCACTCTGTTTTTGACCCTGAGTTTCATCTGATACACTCTGTTTTTGACCCTGAGTTTCATCTGATTCACTCTGTTTTTGTCCCTGAGTTTCATCTGATTCACTCTGTTTTTGACCCTGAGTTTCATCTGATTCACTCTGTTTTTGACCCTGAGTTTCATCTGATACACTCTGTTTTTGACCCTGAGTTTCATCTGATTCACTCTGTTTTTGACCCTGAGTTTCATCTGATACACTCTGTTTTTGACCCTGAGTTTCATCTGATACACTCTGTTTTTGTCCCTGAGTTTCATCTGATTCACTCTGTTTTTGACCCTGAGTTTCATCTGATACACTCTGTTTTTGTCCCTGAGTTTCATCTGATACACTCTGTTTTTGTCCCTGAGTTTCATCTGATTCACTCTGTTTTTGTCCCTGAGTTTCATCTGATTCACTCTGTTTTTGACCCTGAGATTCATCTGATTCACTCTGTTTTTGTCCCTGAGTTTCATCTGATACACTCTGTTTTTGACCCTGAGTTTCATCTGATTCACTCTGTTTTTGACCCTGAGTTTCATCTGATACACTCTGTTTTTGTCCCTGAGTTTCATCTGATTCACTCTGTTTTTGTCCCTGAGTTTCATCTGATTCACTCTGTTTTTGACCCTGAGTTTCATCTGATTCACTCTGTTTTTGACCCTGAGTTTCATCTGATTCACTCTGTTTTTGTCCCTGAGTTTCATCTGATTCACTCTGTTTTTGACCCTGAGTTTCATCTGATACACTCTGTTTTTGACCCTGAGTTTCATCTGATTCACTCTGTTTTTGACCCTGAGTTTCATCTGATTCACTCTGTTTTTGACCCTGAGTTTCATCTGATTCACTCTGTTTTTGACCCTGAGTTTCATCTGATTCACTCTGTTTTTGTCCCTGAGTTTCATCTGATTCACTCTGTTTTTGACCCTGAGTTTCATCTGATTCACTCTGTTTTTGTCCCTGAGTTTCATCTGATTCACTCTGTTTTTGACCCTGAGTTTCATCTGATTCACTCTGTTTTTGTCCCTGAGTTTCATCTGATTCACTCTGTTTTTGACCCTGAGTTTCATCTGATACACTCTGTTTTTGACCCTGAGTTTCATCTGATTCACTCTGTTTTTGTCCCTGAGTTTCATCTGATTCACTCTGTTTTTGTCCCTGAGTTTCATCTGATTCACTCTGTTTTTGACCCTGAGTTTCATCTGATTCACTCTGTTTTTGACCCTGAGTTTCATCTGATACACTCTGTTTTTGTCCCTGAGTTTCATCTGATTCACTCTGTTTTTGTCCCTGAGTTTCATCTGATTCACTCTGTTTTTGACCCTGAGTTTCATCTGATTCACTCTGTTTTTGACCCTGAGTTTCATCTGATTCACTCTGTTTTTGTCCCTGAGTTTCATCTGATTCACTCTGTTTTTGTCCCTGAGTTTCATCTGATTCACTCTGTTTTTGTCCCTGAGTTTCATCTGATACACTCTGTTTTTGACCCTGAGTTTCATCTGATTCACTCTGTTTTTGACCCTGAGTTTCATCTGATTCACTCTGTTTTTGACCCTGAGTTTCATCTGATTCACTCTGTTTTTGTCCCTGAGTTTCATCTGATTCACTCTGTTTTTGACCCTGAGTTTCATCTGATTCACTCTGTTTTTGACCCTGAGTTTCATCTGATTCACTCTGTTTTTGACCCTGAGTTTCATCTGATTCACTCTGTTTTTGTCCCTGAGTTTCATCTGATTCACTCTGTTTTTGTCCCTGAGTTTCATCTGATACACTCTGTTTTTGACCCTGAGTTTCATCTGATTCACTCTGTTTTTGACCCTGAGTTTCATCTGATACACTCTGTTTTTGTCCCTGAGTTTCATCTGATTCACTCTGTTTTTGTCCCTGAGTTTCATCTGATTCACTCTGTTTTTGACCCTGAGTTTCATCTGATTCACTCTGTTTTTGACCCTGAGTTTCATCTGATTCACTCTGTTTTTGTCCCTGAGTTTCATCTGATTCACTCTGTTTTTGACCCTGAGTTTCATCTGATACACTCTGTTTTTGACCCTGAGTTTCATCTGATTCACTCTGTTTTTGACCCTGAGTTTCATCTGATTCACTCTGTTTTTGACCCTGAGTTTCATCTGATTCACTCTGTTTTTGACCCTGAGTTTCATCTGATTCACTCTGTTTTTGTCCCTGAGTTTCATCTGATTCACTCTGTTTTTGACCCTGAGTTTCATCTGATTCACTCTGTTTTTGTCCCTGAGTTTCATCTGATTCACTCTGTTTTTGACCCTGAGTTTCATCTGATTCACTCTGTTTTTGTCCCTGAGTTTCATCTGATTCACTCTGTTTTTGACCCTGAGTTTCATCTGATACACTCTGTTTTTGACCCTGAGTTTCATCTGATTCACTCTGTTTTTGTCCCTGAGTTTCATCTGATTCACTCTGTTTTTGTCCCTGAGTTTCATCTGATTCACTCTGTTTTTGACCCTGAGTTTCATCTGATTCACTCTGTTTTTGACCCTGAGTTTCATCTGATTCACTCTGTTTTTGACCCTGAGTTTCATCTGATTCACTCTGTTTTTGACCCTGAGTTTCATCTGATTCACTCTGTTTTTGTCCCTGAGTTTCATCTGATACACTCTGTTTTTGTCCCTGAGTTTCATCTGATTCACTCTGTTTTTGTCCCTGAGTTTCATCTGATTCACTCTGTTTTTGTCCCTGAGTTTCATCTGATACACTCTGTTTTTGACCCTGAGTTTCATCTGATTCACTCTGTTTTTGTCCCTGAGTTTCATCTGATTCACTCTGTTTTTGTCCCTGAGTTTCATCTGATTCACTCTGTTTTTGTCCCTGAGTTTCATCTGATTCACTCTGTTTTTGACCCTGAGTTTCATTTGATTCACTCTGTTTTTGACCCTGAGTTTCATCTGATTCACTCTGTTTTTGACCCTGAGTTTCATCTGATACACTCTGTTTTTGACCCTGAGTTTCATCTGATTCACTCTGTTTTTGACCCTGAGTTTCATCTGATTCACTCTGTTTTTGTCCCTGAGTTTCATCTGATTCACTCTGTTTTTGTCCCTGAGTTTCATCTGATTCACTCTGTTTTTGACCCTGAGTTTCATCTGATACACTCTGTTTTTGACCCTGAGTTTCATCTGATTCACTCTGTTTTTGACCCTGAGTTTCATCTGATACACTCTGTTTTTGTCCCTGAGTTTCATCTGATTCACTCTGTTTTTGACCCTGAGTTTCATCTGATTCACTCTGTTTTTGACCCTGAGTTTCATCTGATTCACTCTGTTTTTGACCCTGAGTTTCATCTGATTCACTCTGTTTTTGACCCTGAGTTTCATCTGATTCACTCTGTTTTTGTCCCTGAGTTTCATCTGATTCACTCTGTTTTTGACCCTGAGTTTCATCTGATACACTCTGTTTTTGACCCTGAGTTTCATCTGATTCACTCTGTTTTTGACCCTGAGTTTCATCTGATTCACTCTGTTTTTGACCCTGAGTTTCATCTGATTCACTCTGTTTTTGACCCTGAGTTTCATCTGATTCACTCTGTTTTTGACCCTGAGTTTCATCTGATTCACTCTGTTTTTGACCCTGAGTTTCATCTGATTCACTCTGTTTTTGACCCTGAGTTTCATCTGATTCACTCTGTTTTTGTCCCTGAGTTTCATCTGATTCACTCTGTTTTTGACCCTGAGTTTCATCTGATTCACTCTGTTTTTGACCCTGAGTTTCATCTGATTCACTCTGTTTTTGACCCTGAGTTTCATCTGATTCACTCTGTTTTTGACCCTGAGTTTCATCTGATTCACTCTGTTTTTGACCCTGAGTTTCATCTGATACACTCTGTTTTTGACCCTGAGTTTCATCTGATACACTCTGTTTTTGTCCCTGAGTTTCATCTGATTCACTCTGTTTTTGACCCTGAGTTTCATCTGATACACTCTGTTTTTGACCCTGAGTTTCATCTGATACACTCTGTTTTTGACCCTGAGTTTCATCTGATTCACTCTGTTTTTGACCCTGAGTTTCATCTGATTCACTCTGTTTTTGACCCTGAGTTTCATCTGATTCACTCTGTTTTTGACCCTGAGTTTCATCTGATTCACTCTGTTTTTGTCCCTGAGTTTCATCTGATTCACTCTGTTTTTGACCCTGAGTTTCATCTGATACACTCTGTTTTTGTCCCTGAGTTTCATCTGATACACTCTGTTTTTGACCCTGAGTTTCATCTGATACACTCTGTTTTTGTCCCTGAGTTTCATCTGATACACTCTGTTTTTGACCCTGAGTTTCATCTGATACACTCTGTTTTTGACCCTGAGTTTCATCTGATACACTCTGTTTTTGACCCTGAGTTTCATCTGATTCACTCTGTTTTTGTCCCTGAGTTTCATCTGATACACTCTGTTTTTGTCCCTGAGTTTCATCTGATTCACTCTGTTTTTGACCCTGAGTTTCATCTGATTCACTCTGTTTTTGTCCCTGAGTTTCATCTGATACACTCTGTTTTTGACCCTGAGTTTCATCTGATACACTCTGTTTTTGACCCTGAGTTTCATCTGATTCACTCTGTTTTTGACCCTGAGTTTCATCTGATACACTCTGTTTTTGACCCTGAGTTTCATCTGATACACTCTGTTTTTGACCCTGAGTTTCATCTGATTCACTCTGTTTTTGTCCCTGAGTTTCATCTGATACACTCTGTTTTTGTCCCTGAGTTTCATCTGATTCACTCTGTTTTTGTCCCTGAGTTTCATCTGATTCACTCTGTTTTTGTCCCTGAGTTTCATCTGATTCACTCTGTTTTTGACCCTGAGTTTCATCTGATTCACTCTGTTTTTGTCCCTGAGTTTCATCTGATTCACTCTGTTTTTGACCCTGAGTTTCATCTGATTCACTCTGTTTTTGTCCCTGAGTTTCATCTGATACACTCTGTTTTTGACCCTGAGTTTCATCTGATACACTCTGTTTTTGTCCCTGAGTTTCATCTGATTCACTCTGTTTTTGACCCTGAGTTTCATCTGATACACTCTGTTTTTGTCCCTGAGTTTCATCTGATACACTCTGTTTTTGACCCTGAGTTTCATCTGATTCACTCTGTTTTTGTCCCTGAGTTTCATCTGATTCACTCTGTTTTTGACCCTGAGTTTCATCTGATACACTCTGTTTTTGTCCCTGAGTTTCATCTGATACACTCTGTTTTTGACCCTGAGTTTCATCTGATTCACTCTGTTTTTGACCCTGAGTTTCATCTGATACACTCTGTTTTTGTCCCTGAGTTTCATCTGATTCACTCTGTTTTTGTCCCTGAGTTTCATCTGATTCACTCTGTTTTTGACCCTGAGTTTCATCTGATTCACTCTGTTTTTGACCCTGAGTTTCATCTGATTCACTCTGTTTTTGACCCTGAGTTTCATCTGATTCACTCTGTTTTTGACCCTGAGTTTCATCTGATTCACTCTGTTTTTGACCCTGAGTTTCATCTGATTCACTCTGTTTTTGACCCTGAGTTTCATCTGATTCACTCTGTTTTTGACCCTGAGTTTCATCTGATTCACTCTGTTTTTGACCCTGAGTTTCATCTGATTCACTCTGTTTTTGACCCTGAGTTTCATCTGATTCACTCTGTTTTTGTCCCTGAGTTTCATCTGATTCACTCTGTTTTTGACCCTGAGTTTCATCTGATACACTCTGTTTTTGACCCTGAGTTTCATCTGATTCACTCTGTTTTTGACCCTGAGTTTCATCTGATTCACTCTGTTTTTGACCCTGAGTTTCATCTGATTCACTCTGTTTTTGACCCTGAGTTTCATCTGATTCACTCTGTTTTTGTCCCTGAGTTTCATCTGATTCACTCTGTTTTTGACCCTGAGTTTCATCTGATTCACTCTGTTTTTGACCCTGAGTTTCATCTGATTCACTCTGTTTTTGTCCCTGAGTTTCATCTGATTCACTCTGTTTTTGTCCCTGAGTTTCATCTGATTCACTCTGTTTTTGACCCTGAGTTTCATCTGATTCACTCTGTTTTTGTCCCTGAGTTTCATCTGATTCACTCTGTTTTTGTCCCTGAGTTTCATCTGATTCACTCTGTTTTTGTCCCTGAGTTTCATCTGATTCACTCTGTTTTTGACCCTGAGTTTCATCTGATTCACTCTGTTTTTGACCCTGAGTTTCATCTGATACACTCTGTTTTTGACCCTGAGTTTCATCTGATTCACTCTGTTTTTGACCCTGAGTTTCATCTGATTCACTCTGTTTTTGACCCTGAGTTTCATCTGATTCACTCTGTTTTTGACCCTGAGTTTCATCTGATTCACTCTGTTTTTGTCCCTGAGTTTCATCTGATTCACTCTGTTTTTGACCCTGAGTTTCATCTGATTCACTCTGTTTTTGACCCTGAGTTTCATCTGATTCACTCTGTTTTTGTCCCTGAGTTTCATCTGATTCACTCTGTTTTTGTCCCTGAGTTTCATCTGATTCACTCTGTTTTTGTCCCTGAGTTTCATCTGATTCACTCTGTTTTTGACCCTGAGTTTCATCTGATTCACTCTGTTTTTGACCCTGAGTTTCATCTGATTCACTCTGTTTTTGACCCTGAGTTTCATCTGATACACTCTGTTTTTGACCCTGAGTTTCATCTGATTCACTCTGTTTTTGACCCTGAGTTTCATCTGATTCACTCTGTTTTTGACCCTGAGTTTCATCTGATTCACTCTGTTTTTGTCCCTGAGTTTCATCTGATTCACTCTGTTTTTGACCCTGAGTTTCATCTGATTCACTCTGTTTTTGACCCTGAGTTTCATCTGATTCACTCTGTTTTTGACCCTGAGTTTCATCTGATTCACTCTGTTTTTGTCCCTGAGTTTCATCTGATTCACTCTGTTTTTGTCCCTGAGTTTCATCTGATTCACTCTGTTTTTGACCCTGAGTTTCATCTGATTCACTCTGTTTTTGACCCTGAGTTTCATCTGATACACTCTGTTTTTGACCCTGAGTTTCATCTGATACACTCTGTTTTTGACCCTGAGTTTCATCTGATACACTCTGTTTTTGTCCCTGAGTTTCATCTGATACACTCTGTTTTTGACCCTGAGTTTCATCTGATACACTCTGTTTTTGACCCTGAGTTTCATCTGATACACTCTGTTTTTGTCCCTGAGTTTCATCTGATTCACTCTGTTTTTGTCCCTGAGTTTCATCTGATACACTCTGTTTTTGTCCCTGAGTTTCATCTGATTCACTCTGTTTTTGACCCTGAGTTTCATCTGATTCACTCTGTTTTTGACCCTGAGTTTCATCTGATTCACTCTGTTTTTGTCCCTGAGTTTCATCTGATTCACTCTGTTTTTGACCCTGAGTTTCATCTGATACACTCTGTTTTTGACCCTGAGTTTCATCTGATTCACTCTGTTTTTGTCCCTGAGTTTCATCTGATTCACTCTGTTTTTGACCCTGAGTTTCATCTGATTCACTCTGTTTTTGACCCTGAGTTTCATCTGATTCACTCTGTTTTTGTCCCTGAGTTTCATCTGATTCACTCTGTTTTTGACCCTGAGTTTCATCTGATACACTCTGTTTTTGTCCCTGAGTTTCATCTGATTCACTCTGTTTTTGTCCCTGAGTTTCATCTGATACACTCTGTTTTTGACCCTGAGTTTCATCTGATTCACTCTGTTTTTGTCCCTGAGTTTCATCTGATTCACTCTGTTTTTGTCCCTGAGTTTCATCTGATTCACTCTGTTTTTGACCCTGAGTTTCATCTGATTCACTCTGTTTTTGACCCTGAGTTTCATCTGATTCACTCTGTTTTTGACCCTGAGTTTCATCTGATTCACTCTGTTTTTGACCCTGAGTTTCATCTGATTCACTCTGTTTTTGTCCCTGAGTTTCATCTGATTCACTCTGTTTTTGACCCTGAGTTTCATCTGATTCACTCTGTTTTTGTCCCTGAGTTTCATCTGATACACTCTGTTTTTGTCCCTGAGTTTCATCTGATTCACTCTGTTTTTGTCCCTGAGTTTCATCTGATTCACTCTGTTTTTGTCCCTGAGTTTCATCTGATACACTCTGTTTTTGACCCTGAGTTTCATCTGATTCACTCTGTTTTTGTCCCTGAGTTTCATCTGATTCACTCTGTTTTTGTCCCTGAGTTTCATCTGATTCACTCTGTTTTTGTCCCTGAGTTTCATCTGATTCACTCTGTTTTTGACCCTGAGTTTCATCTGATTCACTCTGTTTTTGACCCTGAGTTTCATCTGATTCACTCTGTTTTTGACCCTGAGTTTCATCTGATACACTCTGTTTTTGACCCTGAGTTTCATCTGATTCACTCTGTTTTTGACCCTGAGTTTCATCTGATTCACTCTGTTTTTGTCCCTGAGTTTCATCTGATTCACTCTGTTTTTGTCCCTGAGTTTCATCTGATTCACTCTGTTTTTGACCCTGAGTTTCATCTGATACACTCTGTTTTTGACCCTGAGTTTCATCTGATTCACTCTGTTTTTGACCCTGAGTTTCATCTGATACACTCTGTTTTTGTCCCTGAGTTTCATCTGATTCACTCTGTTTTTGACCCTGAGTTTCATCTGATTCACTCTGTTTTTGACCCTGAGTTTCATCTGATTCACTCTGTTTTTGACCCTGAGTTTCATCTGATTCACTCTGTTTTTGACCCTGAGTTTCATCTGATTCACTCTGTTTTTGTCCCTGAGTTTCATCTGATTCACTCTGTTTTTGACCCTGAGTTTCATCTGATTCACTCTGTTTTTGACCCTGAGTTTCATCTGATTCACTCTGTTTTTGACCCTGAGTTTCATCTGATTCACTCTGTTTTTGACCCTGAGTTTCATCTGATTCACTCTGTTTTTGACCCTGAGTTTCATCTGATACACTCTGTTTTTGACCCTGAGTTTCATCTGATACACTCTGTTTTTGTCCCTGAGTTTCATCTGATTCACTCTGTTTTTGACCCTGAGTTTCATCTGATACACTCTGTTTTTGTCCCTGAGTTTCATCTGATTCACTCTGTTTTTGACCCTGAGTTTCATCTGATACACTCTGTTTTTGACCCTGAGTTTCATCTGATTCACTCTGTTTTTGACCCTGAGTTTCATCTGATTCACTCTGTTTTTGACCCTGAGTTTCATCTGATTCACTCTGTTTTTGTCCCTGAGTTTCATCTGATTCACTCTGTTTTTGTCCCTGAGTTTCATCTGATTCACTCTGTTTTTGACCCTGAGTTTCATCTGATACACTCTGTTTTTGACCCTGAGTTTCATCTGATTCACTCTGTTTTTGACCCTGAGTTTCATCTGATACACTCTGTTTTTGACCCTGAGTTTCATCTGATTCACTCTGTTTTTGACCCTGAGTTTCATCTGATTCACTCTGTTTTTGACCCTGAGTTTCATCTGATTCACTCTGTTTTTGTCCCTGAGTTTCATCTGATTCACTCTGTTTTTGTCCCTGAGTTTCATCTGATTCACTCTGTTTTTGACCCTGAGTTTCATCTGATACACTCTGTTTTTGACCCTGAGTTTCATCTGATTCACTCTGTTTTTGACCCTGAGTTTCATCTGATTCACTCTGTTTTTGACCCTGAGTTTCATCTGATACACTCTGTTTTTGTCCCTGAGTTTCATCTGATTCACTCTGTTTTTGACCCTGAGTTTCATCTGATTCACTCTGTTTTTGACCCTGAGTTTCATCTGATACACTCTGTTTTTGACCCTGAGTTTCATCTGATTCACTCTGTTTTTGACCCTGAGTTTCATCTGATACACTCTGTTTTTGACCCTGAGTTTCATCTGATACACTCTGTTTTTGACCCTGAGTTTCATCTGATTCACTCTGTTTTTGACCCTGAGTTTCATCTGATTCACTCTGTTTTTGACCCTGAGTTTCATCTGATTCACTCTGTTTTTGACCCTGAGTTTCATCTGATTCACTCTGTTTTTGTCCCTGAGTTTCATCTGATTCACTCTGTTTTTGACCCTGAGTTTCATCTGATACACTCTGTTTTTGTCCCTGAGTTTCATCTGATACACTCTGTTTTTGACCCTGAGTTTCATCTGATACACTCTGTTTTTGTCCCTGAGTTTCATCTGATACACTCTGTTTTTGACCCTGAGTTTCATCTGATACACTCTGTTTTTGACCCTGAGTTTCATCTGATACACTCTGTTTTTGACCCTGAGTTTCATCTGATTCACTCTGTTTTTGTCCCTGAGTTTCATCTGATACACTCTGTTTTTGTCCCTGAGTTTCATCTGATTCACTCTGTTTTTGACCCTGAGTTTCATCTGATTCACTCTGTTTTTGTCCCTGAGTTTCATCTGATACACTCTGTTTTTGACCCTGAGTTTCATCTGATACACTCTGTTTTTGACCCTGAGTTTCATCTGATTCACTCTGTTTTTGACCCTGAGTTTCATCTGATACACTCTGTTTTTGACCCTGAGTTTCATCTGATACACTCTGTTTTTGACCCTGAGTTTCATCTGATTCACTCTGTTTTTGTCCCTGAGTTTCATCTGATACACTCTGTTTTTGTCCCTGAGTTTCATCTGATTCACTCTGTTTTTGTCCCTGAGTTTCATCTGATTCACTCTGTTTTTGTCCCTGAGTTTCATCTGATTCACTCTGTTTTGACCCTGAGTTTCATCTGATTCACTCTGTTTTTGTCCCTGAGTTTCATCTGATTCACTCTGTTTTTGACCCTGAGTTTCATCTGATTCACTCTGTTTTTGTCCCTGAGTTTCATCTGATACACTCTGTTTTTGACCCTGAGTTTCATCTGATTCACTCTGTTTTTGTCCCTGAGTTTCATCTGATTCACTCTGTTTTTGTCCCTGAGTTTCATCTGATTCACTCTGTTTTTGACCCTGAGTTTCATCTGATACACTCTGTTTTTGTCCCTGAGTTTCATCTGATACACTCTGTTTTTGACCCTGAGTTTCATCTGATTCACTCTGTTTTTGTCCCTGAGTTTCATCTGATTCACTCTGTTTTTGTCCCTGAGTTTCATCTGATTCACTCTGTTTTTGTCCCTGAGTTTCATCTGATTCACTCTGTTTTTGACCCTGAGTTTCATCTGATTCACTCTGTTTTTGACCCTGAGTTTCATCTGATTCACTCTGTTTTTGACCCTGAGTTTCATCTGATACACTCTGTTTTTGACCCTGAGTTTCATCTGATTCACTCTGTTTTTGACCCTGAGTTTCATCTGATTCACTCTGTTTTTGTCCCTGAGTTTCATCTGATTCACTCTGTTTTTGTCCCTGAGTTTCATCTGATTCACTCTGTTTTTGACCCTGAGTTTCATCTGATTCACTCTGTTTTTGTCCCTGAGTTTCATCTGATTCACTCTGTTTTTGTCCCTGAGTTTCATCTGATTCACTCTGTTTTTGTCCCTGAGTTTCATCTGATTCACTCTGTTTTTGACCCTGAGTTTCATCTGATTCACTCTGTTTTTGACCCTGAGTTTCATCTGATACACTCTGTTTTTGACCCTGAGTTTCATCTGATTCACTCTGTTTTTGACCCTGAGTTTCATCTGATTCACTCTGTTTTTGACCCTGAGTTTCATCTGATTCACTCTGTTTTTGACCCTGAGTTTCATCTGATTCACTCTGTTTTTGTCCCTGAGTTTCATCTGATTCACTCTGTTTTTGACCCTGAGTTTCATCTGATTCACTCTGTTTTTGACCCTGAGTTTCATCTGATTCACTCTGTTTTTGTCCCTGAGTTTCATCTGATTCACTCTGTTTTTGTCCCTGAGTTTCATCTGATTCACTCTGTTTTTGTCCCTGAGTTTCATCTGATTCACTCTGTTTTTGACCCTGAGTTTCATCTGATTCACTCTGTTTTTGACCCTGAGTTTCATCTGATTCACTCTGTTTTTGACCCTGAGTTTCATCTGATACACTCTGTTTTTGACCCTGAGTTTCATCTGATTCACTCTGTTTTTGACCCTGAGTTTCATCTGATTCACTCTGTTTTTGACCCTGAGTTTCATCTGATTCACTCTGTTTTTGTCCCTGAGTTTCATCTGATTCACTCTGTTTTTGACCCTGAGTTTCATCTGATTCACTCTGTTTTTGACCCTGAGTTTCATCTGATTCACTCTGTTTTTGTCCCTGAGTTTCATCTGATTCACTCTGTTTTTGTCCCTGAGTTTCATCTGATTCACTCTGTTTTTGACCCTGAGTTTCATCTGATTCACTCTGTTTTTGTCCCTGAGTTTCATCTGATTCACTCTGTTTTTGACCCTGAGTTTCATCTGATTCACTCTGTTTTTGACCCTGAGTTTCATCTGATACACTCTGTTTTTGACCCTGAGTTTCATCTGATACACTCTGTTTTTGACCCTGAGTTTCATCTGATACACTCTGTTTTTGTCCCTGAGTTTCATCTGATTCACTCTGTTTTTGACCCTGAGTTTCATCTGATTCACTCTGTTTTTGACCCTGAGTTTCATCTGATACACTCTGTTTTTGTCCCTGAATTTCATTAGAATCACTCAGTTTTTGTCCCTGAATTTCATTTAGCTTACTTTGCCTTAGTCCCTGAGATTAATTTACTCCATTCTGTTTTTGTCCTTGTAATTTGTTTGTTTTGCCCAATTTTTGTCCCTGAAGTTCGTTTAATTCATTTTGTTTTTGTCTCTGAGATGTACTTGACTCACCCTGTTCTATGGTCTTATTTATTTCAGCAGGGAATTTTTCTGGACACGATCGTATGAGGTGACCCTCCATTCCACATCCAAAACATTTCATTTTCTCTGACGTCACATAAACATTGTAGTCATAATCATCCACTCTGAACTTGAACACTAAATTTAATTCTTCATTGTTGTTTTTAAGAATCATAAAAACCTGCCTTCTAAAAGAAACAACATGTCTCAAATGCGGGGATTTACAGCCAAGGCCAATTTTGATCGGTGACATCAGCTGTCCATGTCTTGAAAGTTCCCTCACTAACATTTCGTTACTAATGAACGGAGGGACTTGCGACAAAATGATCTTTTTTGCCGGATTAACGAGCGGCACCGCTTGAACCAAGATATCTTTGACTGTTACACCTTGTTCAACAATTGTTGCAACTTTGTCAAAACTATCAACAAAAATCACAACTCCGTTGTTCATCCTAGACGCGGATTTAACGCTATCATATCCAACTTTTAGAGTTTAGATCCAACTTTGCGAGCGATCCTGAAGGGCTTGATTAGCTGGATTGTGTGTTGGATCAGGGTTGGTTTTTAATGTTGTTTATGTGTCTATGTGGTGTTTTTAATAAGCTTTAACACAAAGCATGTGTAAGTTCATAAGTCGACAGCATTGCTGAGTATTTTCTGCAGTGAACCAAAGACAGTCTCAAAAACACGGTGTGAAATCGCTGGTGTTTCTGACGTCACAAACGACCTTGTAACCAATCAGATCAACGTGTGATCGTCAACCAGTGGATCTCTGAGTGAGGGAGTGAGTGGAGGCGGGGCTCATTTGCATATTCATAGAACCGCGCATACTAAATGAGGCAAGGGTGTCGGGTTACTTTCAAGATATTTTAAGGCATGCATGAAGAATTTTTTTTTAATGAAAAAACAATTAAATATGTAATTTTAGTGATCAAAGATGAGTTTTAAGGGATAACATTATTATTGACTACAGGGGGACTTTAAAGTCGATTTAAACGTGTCATTGCATGGCAAATTGGATTAATGAAGGTTTTCATTGGTTTAATGTAGAATACAAAGAACCACTAGCACTACAACCAATCAGTGTGAAGCATTTACTGGAAGTAGAAGTATATTCAGAGCACGAGGACATTACTCATGCCGAGCGAGGGATGCATTATCAGTGTTGCACGTGAAGGGAACAATAACAGCGTGATTGAGGGAGATGAACAAAAGAACTCAATACTGGCTCACACCGGGAAGCCTTTTTACCAGGCTATGTGTTTAAACATCAGTTCATGAATTGTTTGGAGAAGTTTCTCTCCCCATAAAACAGTAACGCAGATGTGCTCTGGATGAAGGGAATATTTTCCTGCAATCTACTGAAACAACCTGCAAAGTGTATTAAAGCACACAAACACACTGAGAGAACCATGTCATCACTGATTTACTTGCTGGACATTGAAATACCATGGTTTATGAATATGGCAATAATTCAACAAAATGTCCAGTACCATGGTATCGTTTCATTCCATAACTGTACTGTAGTACTACCACAATAAGCTACAGTTTCGAATGGTGTTTTTCGGTGTTCACTCAACCCTTGTGAGGATATGGCAGAAAGTTAGACTCAATGTTGGCCATAAACACACCATTTCCTCCATTCCAACAGTGTGTATGCGCGTGATGTCCCTGTCGGACGGAGAGACTGCGGTCACACCAAGCGGCAACATTCTAATCTGAGAAATGAAGCCGACCCGGAAGTGCGAAGAACTGCACTCCATCTAAACTCCTCTAGGGGCCGGTCCCAGAAGGGACAGATGTCCACAGACCCCCATGTTAAAGTGTCCGGTTTCCCAGTATAAATTCATGTCTTTACAGGTTGGTCCCATGGACTTTTATTGTATTTTTTGATAGGCTCCGAGTGCCTGACAACTGTGAGGGGGGTGAATTATTTTCTAACTCGTTAGTTAGATCATATTTAGATATAAAATGTATGACAAATAAGGGCGTGGTTAACTTTAATTGACAGCTTGATTGACAGCTGATAACGGGCTGCGCCGAGTGGAATTCCTGAAATGTGACGTCTGGGCCATGATCTGACACACACAACACACCACCTCTGGATCCTTTATGAACATTTGGATTTTGGATTTTCCAAGATGGCGCCGCCCATACCCCCCATAAACAGCCTCAAAACCGCTTTATCCATATTTTTTACAGTCTATGGGTCACACACACTGAGCGGCTGCTAAGGTTTTCAGCGTGAATGCCACGAAAAACACACAAAACACATCTAAACCGGGAGAGAGTTTTGAGATCGACTGATCAACTTGATTTGACAAGAAATCTGAGGTATATTTTTATAGACTGCTAAAAGCTACAGAACAGAGAAGCAAATTAAAGCAAATTTGCTTTATTGTCGAAATCAGGCTCATATAAACAGTGTTGGGGAAAGTTACTAGTAATGCATTACAATATTGCATAACTCCCTTAAAAAGTAACTAATTGCGTTACTTTTTCAGAAAAGTAATGCGTTACGTAACTTTTCCGCAACTTTTTTTTCACCTGTACTGGGCTTGTTTTTTTACAGCAAAAAAGTTATATTTTTGGGCAAATGTAAAGACCCTTTCACACCAAACGTGAAATAATAATCGTCAGGCTGAAGGAGATGCAGATTCCCGCATGTACAGTAGAGGGCGCCGCTCAAGCAAGTACATTGGTCAATCAAGTGAGAGTTTTATTTAACTTATTTAGTTATTGGAGGTTTGCATAGTATTCTGATTCTGCATTTCACTGATTTTATTTATGTATTATAAATATTGAAATTTTTTCGATTTGTCTCAACATGTAGACAGGAGAGCTGTCAGTCAATAAATGTGTTACTTATTTGAAAAGTAACTCAGATATTTTATTGTAAATTTTAAAAGTAATGCTTTATTTTACTAGTTACGTGAAAACGTAATCTGATTACGTAACTCAAGTTACTTGTAATGAGTGACACACAACACTGCTGTGAGTAAACATGATTCCTGCTGCATGTCCATATCCACGATCACTGGATCTTTGGTGAGTTGTAAGGAACACTATATCAAGTCCAAACGTTAGTTTAAACTGATAATCGTTTGTTTTACTGGTGTTTTCACAGTTTCCTCTATTAACTCAGTCACGCAGACGCTCTTGTGCCTCAGTCCGGCTGGGGAGTGTGTTCCGCAGTGCAAGCCCACTACAGTCTCATGTGTTTCAGCTGTGCTCTCGAGCTCTCAAAACACCTTCAGGAAGACATACTTTCAACCTTTGGAAATGTATTTAGAGTTAGAACGTTTTTTAAATACCTAGAGGTTCGCAAACACCAGAGATGGATAAAAGAGAGTAAGAGTCTTAACCCCTATTTGGAGGGCAGAGTTTATGAATACTGGGGAACAAGAAATGGAAACAATCTCTTATAAAATCTGTCAGTCTGCAATTGAGAAAATACATAAAACTTCTGTGTGAGTCAAGGATTGTTCCTACATTTGAAGCATTCCAGTCAGTCAGATCATTGGCAAACACTCTTCTTACCTTTCTGTCGGGCCAGTTGTACGCGGCAAACACCGCGTCATACGTTTCCACGGCTCCATCCGTCACTAACATGATGGCCTGACTGCACACACTGCCTCTGCCCGTCTGATTAAACTGAACACACACACACACACACACACACACACACACACACACACATCGTGAGAGGTTGGGATTAAGAATCAACAATAAAAGCTAGCTGAGGAGGGTTTGAATACACAGGGTAGTGATGAACTAAACAAGACACAGGTGAAGAACCTAAACCGTAACTATAGCGACACATGAGAACATACTTAGTTACCGAAGAAACACAGGAAATTATAACTTACATCACAGACACATCAGAACGAAATGAATATCAAAATAAAAGTCCTTGGACAGAAATTAACTGTGTGTGTGTGTTTTTGTGTGTGCGTGTGTGTGCGTGTGCGTGCGTGTGTGTGTGTGTGTGTGTGTGGTCATGTTTATATTACATTGTGGGGACCAAATGTCCCCACAAGTATAGTAAAACCTGAGATCACCTACATTGTGGGGCCCAGCCAGCGGTCCCAATGAGGAAAACAGCGTATAAAGGGACAGAATATATAGTTTGTACAGTATAAAAACCATTACGCCTATGGAGAGTCCCCACAAAGATGTGTGCGCCTGTTTGTGTGTGTGTGTGTGTGTGTGTGTGTGTGTGTGTGTGTGTGCTCACATTACTGAGGAGCTCGAAGGCCTCAGTCAGAGCCAGGTCCAGCATGCCGATGCCTTTAGCGAAGAGCTTATCAAGACGCTGACGGAAATGCTGAGGAGAAAAACACAAAAGAAAGTCTGTAAGAAACTCTACAATACCGGTGTGAAGTGTGTGTAATGTTTTAAGTTGCAAACCTTGTTTCAGATAAGGTCCAACAACATTTCAAATTCATAAAAAAATAATAATTGATTAGAAAAACACTAAAATAGTTTAGAATACTATTTTCATTTGAATTTTAATATGGGGATATTTAATATTCAACAATAATATTGTAATAACAATAAAAATGCTCTGTCTGCATTGACAGCATTATATGAGAACTGAACTCAGCTGGACGATGACATCACGGGTTTCTCCAGAGCGGCTATATATATATAAATGAACTAAATTAATAACAGAAATTAACCATCACTGAACTTACTTAAGCTGGACTAACACTATTTTCTTCTGGAAACAAACTTGCATCTACTGTACAAGCCAATTTTATCCAGACAATATTTAAAGTGTTGCTAATAGGCTCAAAGTCAACAGTACACATGGATGTGAGTAGTTTTTGCAGCTGGTTCTGGCTCTTGCTAGAGCCAGAACAAGAGCAAGAGCCAGAACAAGAGCAAGAGCAAGAGCAAGAGCAAGAGCAAGAGCAAGAGCAAGAGCAAGAGCCAGAACAAGAGCCAGAGCCAGAGCCAGAGCAAGAGCCAGAGCCAGAGCCAGAGCAAGAGCAAGAGCAAGAGCAAGAGCAAGAGCCAGAGCAAGAGCCAGAGCCAGAGCAAGAGCAAGAGCAAGAGCCAGAACAAGAGCAAGAGCAAGAGCAAGAGCAAGAGCAAGAGCAAGAGCAAGAGCCAGAACAAGAGCCAGAGCAAGAGCCAGAGCCAGAGCAAGAGCAAGAGCAAGAGCAAGAGCAAGAGCAAGAGCAAGAGCCAGAGCAAGAGCCAGAGCCAGAGCCAGAGCAAGAGCAAGAGCAAGAGCCAGAACACAAGAGCAAGAGCCAGAACAAGAGCCAGAGCAAGAGCCAGAGCCAGAGCCAGAGCAAGAGCAAGAGCAAGAGCAAGAGCCAGAGCCAGAGCCAGAGCCAGAGCAAGAGCCAGAGCAAGAGCAAGAGCAAGAGCAAGAGCAAGAGCCAGAACAAGAGCAAGAGCCAGAACAAGAGCCAGAGCAAGAGCCAGAGCCAGAGCAAGAGCAAGAGCAAGAGCAAGAGCAAGAACAAGAGCCAGAGCAAGAGCAAGAGCCAGAGCAAGAGCAAGAGCAAGAGCAAGAGCCAGAACAAGAGCAAGAGCAAGAGCCAGAACAAGAGCCAGAGCAAGAGCCAGAGCCAGAGCAAGAGCAAGAGCAAGAGCAAGAGCAAGAGCAAGAGCAAGAGCCAGAGCAAGAGCCAGAGCAAGAGCAAGAGCAAGAGCCAGAACAAGAGCAAGAGCCAGAACAAGAGCAAGAGCAAGAGCAAGAGCAAGAGCAAGAGCCAGAGCAAGAGCAAGAGCAAGAGCAAGAGCCAGAGCAAGAGCAAGAGCCAGAACAAGAGCCAGAGCCAGAACAAGAGCCAGAGCAAGAGCAAGAGCAAGAGCAAGAGCAAGAGCAAGAGCAAGAGCCAGAACAAGAGCAAGAGCCAGAACAAGAGCCAGAGCAAGAGCCAGAGCCAGAGCAAGAGCAAGAGCAAGAGCAAGAGCAAGAGCAAGAGCAAGAGCCAGAGCCAGAGCAAGAGCCAGAACAAGAGCAAGAGCAAGAGCAAGAGCAAGAGCCAGAACAAGAGCAAGAGCCAGAACAAGAGCAAGAGCCAGAACAAGAGCCAGAGCAAGAGCCAGAGCCAGAGCAAGAGCAAGAGCAAGAGCAAGAGCAAGAGCAAGAGCAAGAACAAGAGCCAGAGCAAGAGCAAGAGCAAGAGCAAGAGCCAGAGCCAGAGCAAGAGCAAGAGCCAGAACAAGAGCAAGAGCCAGAACAAGAGCCAGAGCAAGAGCAAGAGCAAGAGCAAGAGCAAGAGCAAGAGCAAGAGCAAGAGCAAGAGCCAGAGCCAGAGCAAGAGCCAGAGCAAGAGCAAGAGCAAGAACAAGAGCCAGAACAAGAGCAAGAGCAAGAGCCAGAACAAGAGCCAGAGCAAGAGCCAGAGCCAGAGCAAGAGCAAGAGCCAGAGCAAGAGCAAGAGCCAGAGCAAGAGCCAGAGCAAGAGCCAGAGCAAGAGCCAGAGCAAGAGCCAGAGCAAGAGCCAGAGCAAGAGCAAGAGCCAGAGCAAGAGCCAGAGCCAGAACAAGAGCCAGAACAAGAGCCAGAGCCAGAACAAGAGCTAGAGCCAGAGCCAGAGCCAGAGCCAGAGCCAGAGCAAGAGCCAGAGCCAGAGCCAGAGCCAGAGCCAGAGCCAGAACAAGAGCCAGAACAAGAGCCAGAGCCAGAACAAGAGCCAGAGCCAGAGCCAGAGCCAGAACAAGAGCTAGAGCTAGAGCTAGAGCTAGAGCCAGAGCCAGAGCCAGAGCCAGAGCAAGAGCCAGAGCAAGAGCCAGAGCAAGAGCCAGAGCAAGAGCCAGAGCCAGAACAAGAGCCAGAACAAGAGCCAGAGCCAGAACAAGAGCTAGAGCCAGAGCCAGAGCCAGAGCCAGAGCCAGAGCCAGAGCCAGAGCAAGAGCCAGAGCCAGAGCCAGAGCCAGAGCCAGAGCAAGAGCCAGAGCCAGAACAAGAGCCAGAACAAGAGCCAGAGCCAGAACAAGAGCCAGAGCCAGAGCCAGAGCCAGAACAAGAGCCAGAGCCAGAGCCAGAGCAAGAGCAAGAGCCAGAGCCAGAGCCAGAGCCAGAGCCAGAGCCAGAACAAGAGCCAGAGCAAGAGCCAGAGCCAGAGCCAGAGCCAGAGCCAGAGCCAGAACAAGAGCCAGAGCCAGAGCCAGAGCCAGAACAAGAGCCAGAGCAAGAGCCAGAGCCAGAGCCAGAGCCAGAGCCAGAGCCAGAACAAGAGCCAGAGCCAGAGCCAGAGCCAGAGCCAGAACAAGAGCCAGAGCCAGAGCCAGAACAAGAGCCAGAGCAAGAGCCAGAGCCAGAGCCAGAGCCAGAGCCAGAACAAGAGCCAGAGCCAGAGCCAGAACAAGAGCCAGAGCCAGAGCAAGAGCCAGAACCAGCTGCACAAACTACTCACATCCATGTGTACTGTTGACTTTGAGCCTATTAGCAACACTTTAAATCTTGTGTGGATAAAATTGGCTTGTACAGTAGATGCAAGTTTGTTTCCAGAAGAAAATAGTGTTAGTCCAGCTTAAGTAAGTTCAGTGATGGTTAATTTCTGTTATTAATTTAGTTCATTTATATATATATAGCCGCTCTGGAGAAACCCGTGATGTTTCCGTGATTGCTCTTGTATCCCTTTTCCACCAGCAAGAACCAGGTGCTAGTTCAGAGCTAGTGCTAGAGCCGGTTCGGAGTTGGTTCGACTGACAAGCTTTCAAAGAACCTGTTTGCCTTTCCACAGGCCAGAGAGCCACCACAGAGCCAGGTCTTACGTCACTGTATACATCTCATGTTGTCCAGCAACGCTAGCGCCAAACACAAACACACCAGGCTTGTTCGAGATGCATTGGCTTCTCGCAGACCGATTGGCACATGACATCAAAGAACTGCAAAAGCGACCCAAAAGCACAAGGAGTCGTATGCTCTCCACACACTACCGCAGCTCCGATCGGTCCGCGCTGCTCCGATGTATCTTGAACAAGCCTTCTATCAACAATGGCGGCCGTTGCGTTACTATTGATGCTCATGACTTTGCGAACCTAACGTACATCGGCATCCATACACGGCGAATACAACGTGTTCGTGCAGCTCGCCGTAACTTGCATAAACGGAGATTACAATCGAGCTGCTATTAGCTCGATTAGCTGCTAATTCAAAAATGGCGGTCACAAGTTTCTGTTCATCTTGTTGGCCACGGTAACCCCGCCCCCAGCCGCTGACGTAAGCGGTTCTTACTTCTAGACCAGCAATGATTTGGTGCTACTAAAGAACCACTTTTACTGGTTCGGAGCTGGTGCTTTGGTGGTCGAAAACCAAAGAACCGATTTGAAACTAGGCTCTGGCTCCGAACCAGCACCAGCTCTGCCTCGGTGGAAAAGGGGTATCGCTCTTGCTCTGGCTCTGGCTCTGGCTCTGGCTCTTGCTCTTGCTCTTGCTCTTGTTCTGGCTCTTGCTCTTGCTCTTGTTCTGGCTCTTGCTCTTGCTCTTGTTCTGGCTCTTGCTCTTGCTCTGGCTCTTGCTCTGGCTCTGGCTCTGGCTCTGGCTCTGGCTCTGGCTCTGGCTCTGGCTCTGGCTCTGGCTCTGGCTCTGGCTCTGGCTCTGGCTCTGGCTCTGGCTCTGGCTCTTGCTCTGGCTCTTGCTCTGGCTCTGGCTCTGGCTCTGGCTCTGGCTCTGGCTCTGGCTCTGGCTCTGGCTCTGGCTCTGGCTCTTGCTCTGGCTCTTGCTCTGGCTCTTGCTCTGGCTCTTGCTCTGGCTCTTGCTCTGGCTCTGGCTCTGGCTCTGGCTCTGGCTCTGGCTCTTGCTCTGGCTCTTGCTCTGGCTCTTGCTCTGGCTCTGGCTCTTGCTCTGGCTCTGGCTCTGGCTCTGGCTCTGGCTCTGGCTCTGGCTCTGGCTCTGGCTCTGGCTCTGGCTCTGGCTCTTGCTCTGGCTCTTGCTCTGGCTCTTGCTCTGGCTCTGGCTCTTGCTCTGGCTCTGGCTCTGGCTCTGGCTCTGGCTCTGGCTCTGGCTCTGGCTCTGGCTCTGGCTCTTGCTCTGGCTCTTGCTCTGGCTCTTGCTCTGGCTCTTGCTCTGGCTCTGGCTCTGGCTCTGGCTCTTGCTCTGGCTCTTGCTCTGGCTCTTGCTCTGGCTCTTGCTCTTGCTCTGGCTCTTGCTCTGGCTCTGGCTCTGGCTCTGGCTCTTGCTCTGGCTCTTGCTCTGGCTCTGGCTCTGGCTCTGGCTCTTGCTCTGGCTCTTGCTCTGGCTCTGGCTCTGGCTCTGGCTCTGGCTCTGGCTCTTGCTCTGGCTCTTGCTCTGGCTCTTGCTCTGGCTCTGGCTCTTGCTCTGGCTCTGGCTCTTGCTCTGGCTCTTGCTCTGGCTCTTGCTCTGGCTCTGGCTCTTGCTCTGGCTCTGGCTCTGGCTCTGGCTCTGGCTCTGGCTCTGGCTCTGGCTCTTGCTCTGGCTCTTGCTCTGGCTCTTGCTCTGGCTCTGGCTCTGGCTCTGGCTCTGGCTCTGGCTCTGGCTCTGGCTCTGGCTCTGGCTCTGGCTCTTGCTCTTGCTCTGGCTCTTGCTCTTGCTCTTGCTCTTGCTCTTGCTCTTGCTCTTGCTCTTGCTCTTGCTCTGGCTCTGGCTCTGGCTCTGGCTCTGGCTCTGGCTCTGGCTCTGGCTCTGGCTCTGGCTCTGGCTCTGGCTCTGGCTCTGGCTCTTGTTCTGGCTCTGGCTCTTGCTCTTGCTCTTGCTCTTGCTCTGGCTCTGGCTCTGGCTCTGGCTCTGGCTCTGGCTCTGGCTCTGGCTCTGGCTCTGGCTCTGGCTCTGGCTCTTGCTCTTGCTCTTGCTCTTGCTCTTGCTCTGGCTCTGGCTCTGGCTCTGGCTCTGGCTCTGGCTCTGGCTCTGGCTCTTGCTCTTGCTCTTGCTCTTGCTCTTGCTCTGGCTCTGGCTCTGGCTCTGGCTCTGGCTCTTGCTCTGGCTCTTGTTCTTGTTCTAGCCCGTCAGTCTCTGGCGTCGAGCTTGTGTTTCCCTCTGGTCTCGGGTCATCAGTCTTTCTCACTCTCTCTCCTGCTTCTTCTGTCCTTGTACGCCCGAAAACTTGAACTGAGTTTATTATGCCTTTCCAGTTATGGGCTTCAGAAAAGCTATTTTGAGTTTATTCCATTATTGATTCCTCTGTTGCCAGACCTGACACTAACAAGCAGGCCAAAAACAGTTATTTTTGGTTTATATACAGGTATAGCAGAAAATGCACTTACATTTTTGTTGGTAATGTCAGCCTGAACCAATGTTCCATTCAGACACGGCTCCACATAATGCAGCTCCTCGTTGTACTGACACACAGAACACAGGCATTGTGGGTTATGTTTCACAGAGGACTTTTAACTTAACCCTCATCCTTCCCTCGCGGGTCAAAATGACCCGAAGCCCTAACATTACACTTTTTTTCTGTTATTTTATTTCATTTTGATAATATTTTTTCTATTTTTAATGCAATTTGTTTGTTGGTTTTTTATTTTATTTACATTTATATTACTATATTTTATAAATAAATAATAAATAAATAGTAATTTAAGCACATTCCTCACATTCTTTCAACTTAAATTCAAAATAACTCATACAATTTCATGCATAACCCTTTTAATTCAGCACTAAATATCTTACATTGGGAGTCTTTGCCGACCTCTTGTGGGAAATAATAATATAAGATGATATTTCATGAGTCTAGATGGGCTTATAGCTCTATATGGAGCAAATTAGCTGTTCCGCTGTTTTTATTTTTATTTTTTATGTGCAAACAGAAAGTCCTTGAGTCTTGACCATTGAGTTGATGAACACTCAATTTAACAAAAAAATACAAAATAAATGTCCGGGTCAAAATGACCCTAGGGAAGGTTAATACTGATATTGTGATAAAATGCAACCACTATGATATTTGATATTGATCTAAACTCACAGCAATAATGTTGAAGAAGTCGTCATCCCCGAGCGTATCCAGTATGGAGGAGACGGTCTGCCTCGCGATGGTAAGCCGCAGACCCTTCATACTGCCACTCACATCCACCAGGACCACCACATCTTTAGGAGACGTCGCTGCCTGGATGTACCTGGGACAGAGATGAGCGCACGATATCAGCGTCATGCTGACAATCTTGAGCCGCGTTTCCATTTCAGATTTGCGCACAAAATGCGCTATTTTCTAAATGTCAATATAAAACTATTACGAAATGACAGCGTTTCTATTAACCGATGTTATGCGACTGAAACATGTTTTTTTATAAATATATAATCATTATATATAATCATTCCAACAATCATGGCGACGGATGTTAGTAGGATTACGTATATGTGTGTGTGTGTGTGTGTGTGTGTGTGTGTGTGTGTGTGTGTGTGTGTGTGTGTGTTATCCAGCATTAATGGCCAGGAAAGACCCTTATGTGAGCGGCTCATATGAGGTTTAGAATCCAGTATTCCTGTAAATCTTTTGTCTTTTATTAATTTAATAAAACTGTTTCCATTGCAGTTTTGCCGAAATATTTCTTTTTTGAATTGCCTGAAAAACCTCCTCATGCGAGCGTAAAAACTTTTTTGCGATAAATGGGAGTTTCTACAAAATTGATGTGTTTCCATTGGGTGCATTTTCAATTCGCAATTTCAATTTGCGCAGTTTGAAGGGTAATGGAAACGCGGCTTTAGTTTTTAAAATTTCATTAACTGTTAAAAAGACATTAAAGAATTAACACTTTAGCAGCTTTTCCACTGTTGGCCAGTGGGTCTAAGAACAGTAAGGAATGGTTCCAGTTATATTTCCAGCCTAGTTCAGTCCACTCAGGATTGGTCACTTGTCTGTCGCCTGGCCAAAGGTCCTCGCACTCTGAGTTAGAAAATTTTGCACGTTAATAAATAAATAGGACCACACGTTGAGTCACTCGCGAAACTTTCGTCCAAATAAAATAATTAATTATCAGTTAAATAATAAATTTTCTGTGTTTTTCGCATTCCCGAGCATTTTGAGAGTGTTTTGACAATTCAAAGCCACCGTACAAGCGAACGCCAAAATCCAGAACTGTTCAGGATCAATTGGTTCACAGAAATTGGTGGTCTTGTTTTTAATATGTGTCTCCAGTATCGCTAGCAAAGCATCAAACTGAGCCGCTGACATCCTGAATAAACGTTGACTCTCTCGGGATAACTCTCCTTCTTCTCTGCGCAATCTCAGGATTGTTGGATGGACCAATATTTCCTCTTTACTTTTTTCTTTTTAAGAAGAGAGAGGACAACAAAATCATTCTCACTGCTTGAAGACTCAATTTTGTATTGTTTTGTGTTGTATTGTGTTATACTTGTTGGGATGACGAATAGGCTACGAAAAAACGCACATGAAGATTTTGTATGCAAGGACCTTAACAGCTGCTCTGTAGCCAAGCATGCTATTTGAGCGAAGATATAACACAAGTTAATAATAAAATTATAAGAAATATCTGATCATCCTCGAAGTCCATGACTGAGGCATTTGTATTACATTCCAAAGAGCTCCATATTTGTACCGGATCGTAACAGTCAAGAAAAAAGGGAACGGTTCAGCCCGAAAGGGGAAAAGCAGCTTTTGTTACAATCAATTTAAATCCATAAGTCTCTGTATGGATAAGAGGTACACATCCTTATACAGGTTAACAGGTTTCAAAGGCTGAGGGTAAAAAATAACTCACCATTTCCGATTTCGACAGTCAAACTCTAGAACGCCGTGTTCATCGGGTGTCCACTTTATCCCTGTGAAGGTAGAGATCGTGAAAATGATCGTATTACACGACTGATACACACGACCGCAAGCTTCTCTGAGCTGACCCACGTTAGGGCAGTGGAGCAGGTTCGGGTCTGTAAGGAAGGGCAGTGGAGCAGGTTCGGGTCTGTAAGGAAGGGCAGTGGAGCAGGTTCGGGTCTGTAAGGAAGGGCAGTGGAGCAGGTTCGGGTCTGTAAGGAAGGGCAGTGGAGCAGGTTCGGGTCTGTAAGGAAGGGCAGTGGAGCAGGTTCGGGTCTGTAAGGAAGGGCAGTGGAGCAGGTTCGGGTCTGTAAGGAAGGGCAGTGGAGCAGGTTCGGGTCTGTAAGGAAGGGCAGTGGAGCAGGTTCGGGTCTGTAAGGAAGGGCAGTGGAGCAGGTTCGGGTCTGTAAGGAAGGGCAGTGGAGCAGGTTCGGGTCTGTAAGGAAGGGCAGTGGAGCAGGTTCGGGTCTGTAAGGAAGGGCAGTGGAGCAGGTTCGGGTCTGTAAGGAAGGGCAGTGGAGCAGGTTCGGGTCTGTAAGGAAGGGCAGTGGAGCAGGTTCGGGTCTGTAAGGAAGGGCAGTGGAGCAGGTTCGGGTCTGTAAGGAAGGGCAGTGGAGCAGGTTCGGGTCTGTAAGGAAGGGCAGTGGAGCAGGTTCGGGTCTGTAAGGAAGGGCAGTGGAGCAGGTTCGGGTCTGTAAGGAAGGGCAGTGGAGCAGGTTCGGGTCTGTAAGTTAGGGCAGTGGAGCAGGTTCGGGTCTGTAAGTTATGGCAGTGGAGCAGGTTCGGGTCTGTAAGGAAGGGCAGTGGAGCAGGTTCGGGTCTGTAAGGAAGGGCAGTGGAGCAGGTTCGGGTCTGTAAGGAAGGGCAGTGGAGCAGGTTCGGGTCTGTAAGGAAGGGCAGTGGAGCAGGTTCGGGTCTGTAAGGAAGGGCAGTGGAGCAGGTTCGGGTCTGTAAGGAAGGGCAGTGGAGCAGGTTCGGGTCTGTAAGGAAGGGCAGTGGAGCAGGTTCGGGTCTGTAAGTTATGGCAGTGGAGCAGGTTCGGGTCTGTAAGGAAGGGCAGTGGAGCAGGTTCGGGTCTGTAAGGAAGGGCAGTGGAGCAGGTTCGGGTCTGTAAGGAAGGGCAGTGGAGCAGGTTCGGGTCTGTAAGGAAGGGCAGTGGAGCAGGTTCGGGTCTGTAAGGAAGGGCAGTGGAGCAGGTTCGGGTCTGTAAGGAAGGGCAGTGGAGCAGGTTCGGGTCTGTAAGGAAGGGCAGTGGAGCAGGTTCGGGTCTGTAAGGAAGGGCAGTGGAGCAGGTTCGGGTCTGTAAGGAAGGGCAGTGGAGCAGGTTCGGGTCTGTAAGGAAGGGCAGTGGAGCAGGTTCGGGTCTGTAAGGAAGGGCAGTGGAGCAGGTTCGGGTCTGTAAGGAAGGGCAGTGGAGCAGGTTCGGGTCTGTAAGGAAGGGCAGTGGAGCAGGTTCGGGTCTGTAAGGAAGGGCAGTGGAGCAGGTTCGGGTCTGTAAGGAAGGGCAGTGGAGCAGGTTCGGGTCTGTAAGGAAGGGCAGTGGAGCAGGTTCGGGTCTGTAAGGAAGGGCAGTGGAGCAGGTTCGGGTCTGTAAGGAAGGGCAGTGGAGCAGGTTCGGGTCTGTAAGGAAGGGCAGTGGAGCAGGTTCGGGTCTGTAAGTTAGGGCAGTGGAGCAGGTTCGGGTCTGTAAGTTATGGCAGTGGAGCAGGTTCGGGTCTGTAAGGAAGGGCAGTGGAGCAGGTTCGGGTCTGTAAGGAAGGGCAGTGGAGCAGGTTCGGGTCTGTAAGGAAGGGCAGTGGAGCAGGTTCGGGTCTGTAAGGAAGGGCAGTGGAGCAGGTTCGGGTCTGTAAGGAAGGGCAGTGGAGCAGGTTCGGGTCTGTAAGGAAGGGCAGTGGAGCAGGTTCGGGTCTGTAAGTTATGGCAGTGGAGCAGGTTCGGGTCTGTAAGGAAGGGCAGTGGAGCAGGTTCGGGTCTGTAAGGAAGGGCAGTGGAGCAGGTTCGGGTCTGTAAGGAAGGGCAGTGGAGCAGGTTCGGGTCTGTAAGGAAGGGCAGTGGAGCAGGTTCGGGTCTGTAAGGAAGGGCAGTGGAGCAGGTTTGGGTCTGTAAGGAAGGGCAGTGGAGCAGGTTCGGGGATCTCCACGAAGCCCTCGTGTCTGTGAGGAAAGCTCTTAGTATTTTAAGCAGTGTAAATTGTTCGGGCGGTGGAGAAAGTTTAATCCTCACTTCAATATAATCTTTATTATGCTTATTTTCTGTTTATGTTTCAACATTTCTTGCATTTAAAAAAAAAAAAAAAAAAATTGAATGTAATTTGCAGTTACATCAAAAAAAGTAATCTCATTACGCAATTCCCGTTACATTTAATGCATTACTTTTCTCTTTATATCAAAAAAGTAATCTGATAACCTAATCCATGTTACTTGTGATGTGTTACTTTACTCGTGGCATCAAAACGTAATCCATACTAATTTGTTGCTACACTGCTGAGCTCAAACTGTCATGAAAACATTTTCAATGATTATTATGGGAGCATTCAATTATACTTGTGTTCCTGGAGTTTTGTTTTCATGCTGAACATCACAAGTCATTTGCACAGAAGCCCAAATAATTCTACAGACAGAGACAGTTTCTTCACTGCACAATTCTGAAAAGTCTGATGCCTCTTATGATGGACAGGAGGATTATCAATGTTGATCATCAGCTGTTATTAAGCAATTAGCACTGTCTATAAGTGTAGATTATTACTTTAACTGGCAGATATTGATATATGATACACTGGCACATCGCTAATATGGACCAATTATTTCCACAGACACAAGGGAGAAAATAAAGCAGTACATTTAGATTTAACCTGCAAAATTCTGCCACACAATGTAAATGTGATCACGGCTTTATAGCTCTCGTGTTGTTGCTCCTCGACATAGCCATATTTTACACTTCTCTCCCTGTCGGCTGTCAATGAAACAGTGTCATGAAGAATCTGGTGTGTACTTCCATCACGTGTACTTCTACATGCCAGGACTACATCCAGGCAATGAGACTCCACATGTGCAAGCGTTACTTATTCTTAATCACACTAGAGATGCTAACGTACAAATATAAAGCATTTCCAAAGTACATATTCAAAATTCAAGCGCATTTCAAACCTTGAAATCTTATCAGGTAATATTAAGCATTTTCCAAACCCTCTATGAACTCTGCCAGCCTATGAGAAACAAATAACAACAACAACAACAACAACAACAACAACAACAACAACAACACCATACCTGGATACTGTCTGAAGAAGCCTTTGGCGCTACCAAAGTACTGCCATATGAGAGATGGGTCTCTATTAAAGTTGTCCACAAACACCGTATTGAGAGCCTCTGACCAGTACACCCCATTCATGATGGCTGAGTCTGCAACAGAAGAATTGGTTTGTACATTTTTAACGGTGAATCCAGTATTCTGAAATCACAATACATTCTGGCATGATATCTGGAAGCCGAAGTACGTTATAACAGCGGTTATGGAACAACATGCAATGTGTCATGGAGCGGCCAAGACTGAACATGAGATTCCTCAGAGTCAGGAATAATATACATATATTTATAAAACAGAGTTCTGGTCCTCAAATCTGATTGGACGAGAGGCCTTCAAGAGCGCTGATATTCCACCGTCACTCCACTCGTGTCTGTGCGTATACTTGATTTGTGTTTGGGCTTCTATGTTTAGTCTGATTTAAGTTTCCTGCTTCTGCTTCATCCGTTCTCTCGTTCCTCTCGTCTTTACTCCCTGATTTGCACATGTCTTGTTATCTAGTGGTTCCTGTGTAAATAAGCCACGGACTGCATCCGAAACCGCATACGTCCCTACTATATAGTGTGTGAAAAACAGTATGTGACGAGCAGTATGTCTGAGCTCACAGCACTCATAAAGGAGTCGAGGAAAAGTCCTCTGAGGACATATTACTTCAGGACAGATCCTGATGGACACTTTACTATCCCATAATGCCACGGGAGAGGATTTATGAACGACTGTGAAGCGACTCAACTGACGCTGTCGGTCATGAGATAATTAACAAATGAAGTGTACTAATAATATGTTATTTTTGATTAATCAGCCTAATAAGGGATTATTAAATACATCTCTTCATTTTGTTATACAAATGCATCTTTAAAATAGATACAGATTTATAGAACTGATCTGAGATCAGATAAATATCCATATAGACCATATAGTATATAGACCATAAACCATAAAGACACTGGTTCTTGGGTTCACTGAGATCGCCCCCTAGTGGCAAACCATTGCAGTTTCAAATATTTTCATAATGAAGTCTTGTTTAATGAAATCACGTGACTTTGGCAGTTTGATACACGCTCTGAATCTCTCATTCAGAACAAATGATTTACAGAGGCTTCGAATGATGTGAACTCTGAACACCGCCTTCATGGTTAAATCAATACTGCTAAAGCTGATTCTGCACTTCATGGAAACAGTGATGGAAACAGTGCATTGGCCAGTTTATTTTGTAAGAACAAGGACATTTTTGGAAAACTATAAAAGAGAAAACATTCTGTGATCACTTTGTCTTCTGAAGCAATCGATCAGATTGCTTCCTCTCAATTGCTAAAAAATAAAAACTCATTGAATCTACACAAATCATGTTACAACATTTTTTATTTAAAAAAAAAGCCAAATAAAACAGAAAAATTAACAGTTTCCATCCTTGACTTTGATTTATTGTACCATGCTAACTCCTATCCCATGCTAACTCCTATCCCATGCTAACTCCTATCCCATGCTAACTCTTATCCCATGCTAACCCCTATCCCATGCTAACTCTTATCCCATGCTAACCCCTATCCCATGCTAACCCCTATCCCATGCTAACTCCTATCTCATGCTAACACCTATCCCATGCTAACTCCTATCCCATGCTAACCCCTATCCCATGCTAACCCCTATCCCATGCTAACTCTTATCCCATGCTAACTCCTATCTCATGCTAACACCTATCCCATGCTAACTCCTATCTCATGCTAACCCCTATTCCATGCTAACTCCTATCCCATGCTAACTCCTATCCCATGGCCTCGTGGGTAACGGACCCTACCTGCAAAATCTGACCCAAAAGCTCAATTACACATCAGTATTATGAGATGAACATTGAGGAATTAGGTACGGCAAGAGACCATTATAACACAACACTAATGTGATGTACTAGCTCAAGCATGGATTTTGTAATCCAAGCAAATAATCTTCAGTACTGCAGCTTTAAAGTGCAGTACAAATAAAACAAAAACCCAATGCAAATACTCTCACTCAAAATGATTAATATCCCCTAGCTGACCAGTCCATTGATAAAAGTGCTTCATTTTTATACAATTAAGCAAGCGTCGTTCCCTAGAGTGTATTTTGCATTTGAAAGAGGAGAGAGGGATAGCTCTCAGCAGAATCGGGAATAAAGTGCTGCTTTATCCACACAATAAAGGAAATAATCCTTCAGTGTAAATGGAGCAAGGCATTCTGGGTTGCATTGGGGACTCCTTATGCTTGTTATGTCTTCCTTCTTCTGGTGTTAGAGTATAGATCCTTCATTGAGAAGATTTTTATTAATTATATTAACCATCGATATTCCAGTGGTGTAGTACTCGGATTCGGCTCGGACTCGATATTCCAGTGGTGTAGTACTCGGATTCGGCTCGGACTCGATATTCCAGTGGTGTAGTACTCGGACTCGATATTCCAGTGGTGTAGTACTCGGACTCGGCTCGGACTCAATATTCCAGTGGTGTAGTACTCGGACTCGATATTCCAGTGGTGTAGTACTCGGACTCGGCTCGGACTCGATATTCCAGTGGTGTAGTACTCGGACTCGATATTCCAGTGGTGTAGTACTCGGACTCGGCTCGTACTCAATATTCCAGTGGTGTAGTACTCGGACTCGATATTCCAGTGGTGTAGTACTCGGACTCGGCTCGGACTCAATATTCCAGTGGTGTAGTACTCGGACTCGATATTCCAGTGGTGTAGTACTCGGACTCGGCTCGGACTCGATATTCCAGTGGTGTAGTACTCGGACTCGGCTCGGACTCGATATTCCAGTGGTGTAGTACTCGGACTCGATATTCCAGCGGTGTAGTACTCGGACTCGGCTCGGACTCGATATTCCAGTGGTGTAGTACTCGGACTCGATATTCCAGTGGTGTAGTACTCGGACTCGGCTCGGACTCGATATTCCAGTGGTGTAGTACTCGGACTCGGCTCGGACTCGATATTCCAGTGGTGTAGTACTCGGACTCGATATTCCAGCGGTGTAGTACTCGGACTCGGCTCGGACTCGATATTCCAGTGGTGTAGTACTCGGACTCGATATTCCAGTGGTGTAGTACTCGGACTCGGCTCGGACTCGATATTCCAGTGGTGTAGTACTCGGACTCGATATTCCAGTGGTGTAGTACTCGGACTCGGCTCGGACTCGATATTCCAGTGGTGTAGTACTCGGACTCGATATTCCAGTGGTGTAGTACTCAGACTCGGCTCGACTCAATATTACAGTGGTGTAGTACTCGGACTCGATATTCCAGTGGTGTAGTACTCAGACTCGGCACGGACTCAATATTCCAGTGGTGTAGTACTCGGACTCGATATTCCAGTGGTGTAGTACTCGGACTCGAGTCGGACTCGATATTCCAGTGGTGTAGTACTCGGACTCGGCTCGGACTCGATATTCCAGTGGTGTAGTACTCAGACTCGGCTCGGACTCAATATTCCAGTGGTGTAGTACTCGGACTCGATATTCCAGTGGTGTAGTACTCGGACTCGGCTCGGACTCGATATTCCAGTGGTGTAGTACTCGGACTCGGCTCGGACTCGATATTCCAGTGGTGTAGTACTCGGACTCGAGTCGGACTCGATATTCCAGTGGTGTAGTACTCGGACTCGAGTCGGACTCGATATTCCAGTGCTGTAGTACTCGGACTCGAGTCTGACTCGATATTCCAGTGGTGTAGTACTCGGATTCGGCTCGGACTCGATATTCCAGTGGTGTAGTACTCGGATTCGGCTCGGACTCGATATTCCAGTGGTGTAGTACTCGGACTCAATATTCCAGTGGTGTAGTACTCGGACTCGATATTCCAGTGGTGTAGTACTCGGACTTGAGTCGGACTCGATATTCCAGTGGTGTAGTACTCGGACTTGAGTCGGACTCGATATTGCAGTGGTGTAGTACTCGGACTTGAGTCGGACTCGATATTGCAGTGGTGTAGTACTCGGACTTGGACTCAAAATTCCAGTGGTGTAGTACTCGGACTTGGACTCAATATTCCAGTGGTGTAGTACTCGGACTTGAGTCGGACTCGATATTGAAGTGGTGTAGTACTCGGACTTGAGTCGGACTCAATATTCCAGTGGTGTAGTACTCGGACTTGAGTCGGACTCGATATTGCAGTGGTGTAGTACTCGGACTTGAGTCGGACTCGATATTGCAGTGGTGTAGTACTCGGACTTGGACTCAATATTCCAGTGGTGTAGTACTCGGACTTGAGTCGGACTCGATATTGCAGTGGTGTAGTACTCGGACTTGAGTCGGACTCGATACTGCAGTGGTGTAGTACTCGGACTTGAGTCGGACTCGATATTGCAGTGGTGTAGTACTCGGACTTGGACTCAATATTCCAGTGGTGTAGTACTCGGACTTGAGTCGGACTCGATATTGCAGTGGTGTAGTACTCGGACTTGAGTCGGACTCGATATTGCAGTGGTGTAGTACTCGGACTTGGACTCAATATTCCAGTGGTGTAGTACTCGGACTTGAGTCGGACTCGATATTGCAGTGGTGTAGTACTCGGACTTGAGTCGGACTCGATATTGCAGTGGTGTAGTACTCGGACTTGGACTCAATATTCCAGTGGTGTAGTACTCGGACTTGAGTCGGACTCGATATTGCAGTGGTGTAGTACTCGGACTTGAGTCGGACTCGATATTGCAGTGGTGTAGTACTCGGACTTGAGTCGGACTCGATATTGCAGTGGTGTAGTACTCGGACTTGGACTCAATATTCCAGTGGTGTAGTACTCGGACTTGAGTCGGACTCGATATTGCAGTGGTGTAGTACTCGGACTTGAGTCGGACTCGATATTCCAGTGGTGTAGTACTCGGACTTGAGTCGGACTCGATATTGCAGTGGTGTAGTACTCGGACTTGAGTCGGACTCGATATTGCAGTGGTGTAGTACTCGGACTTGGACTCAATATTCCAGTGGTGTAGTACTCGGACTTGAGTCGGACTCGATATTGCAGTGGTGTAGTACTCGGACTTGAGTCGGACTCGATATTGCAGTGGTGTAGTACTCGGACTTGGACTCAATATTCCAGTGGTGTAGTACTCGGACTTGAGTCGGACTCGATATTGCAGTGGTGTAGTACTCGGACTTGAGTCGGACTCGATATTGCAGTGGTGTAGTACTCGGACTTGGACTCAATATTCCAGTGGTGTAGTACTCGGACTTGAGTCGGACTCGATATTGCAGTGGTGTAGTACTCGGACTTGAGTCGGACTCGATATTGCAGTGGTGTAGTACTCGGACTTGGACTCAATATTCCAGTGGTGTAGTACTCGGACTTGAGTCGGACTCGATATTGCAGTGGTGTAGTACTCGGACTTGAGTCGGACTCGATATTGCAGTGGTGTAGTACTCGGACTTGGACTCAATATTCCAGTGGTGTAGTACTCGGACTTGAGTCGGACTCGATATTGCAGTGGTGTAGTACTCGGACTTGAGTCGGACTCGATATTGCAGTGGTGTAGTACTCGGACTTGAGTCGGACTCGATATTGCAGTGGTGTAGTACTCGGACTTGAGTCGGACTCGATATTGCAGTGGTGTAGTACTCGGACTCGGACTCAATATTCCAGTGGTGTAGTACTCGGACTCGACTACAACACTGCTCTATTTCCACTGGTCCAGACATTAGGAACCGGCTCACACACCTGGTCTAACTCTGGCTTGCTTCCGTCTCTGGGACTCGCTCATTATAACTAATAAAAATGTGCATCCCAAATGTGTTTATTTTTAGACATCTAAAATTAACTTATAAATATCTGTAGTTTAATGTAGACTAGTCAAAAACAAATGGTAGATTCCTGTTAGAATTACAGTAGAATTATACATTTCTACTAGCAATTAAAAGTTGTATTTACCATCAAAATATGAAATATATATTTTATATAGTTTAAATATGAGGGAAGAACATAACACTAAAGATTTTAGTTAATTTATCAATTTACCACATTTTTTGGCAAAAAAGGCAAACTACATTTACATGTTTATTTTACTATGCAGACAAGCATAGAAAAACAAACAGCAAATAATCTGTTATTAATATTTTGTCAGTTCTCTCTTTTGCTTTGCATGTATTTATAATTTCTTTGTATGTCAGCCTGCCCAAAAATTATGTCACTCTTTTTTTTTCATTGCGTTATAACAAATAAAACAACTCCGAGAACAACTACGCAATATGCTTACAAAATCTTTATCACATTTTTAATAATATTTGAATAAAGATTGAAGATCACTACAAGGTCAGACACTACATTATATATAATCTTGACTCATAAAAATAGAATTAGTAAAAGTAGTCATTTATTTTTAGATTTTTACACGTGAAATGATGAATGTTGGTAATAGCATTACAGCTTCTCCACCTGTTCCTCGTACTTTGCATATGTACACTTCAATGATTTGCCAAATAATTTGCATGCAAAATTAATGGAAATTATCAAGTCAGGAGAATGACTACAATTTATAAATCCATTTCTGAGTGAGATCCATAATATGTTATATTGTTAATACTACAAATGTGTGTAGTGGCACTAATGATTTTCCCTATTTTCAAATGTAATTCTTACTTAAGGTGAGTTGCACATATCTTGATTTGAATTAAGACTAATAATGCTGTGTAATCAGATCTAGTGATTTGGGAAAGGGACTTTATTAAGCGCACCCCAATCTTTTGCATATTTTTTGTGTTGCTTTTTCTTGTATAATACTGCTTGCATTTGATTTATTCATCTCTTACATTTTAAATTCTTATCCATTCTCAAACAGTTGTGTCTTTGTAAAACAGCGTATATATAGGGTTATATACACTATAACACATGATCACAAACAGTGAAACATTCCAGTATTGTTATATGAGATATCAGCAGTATTTGAACATTGCTTGGCCAATCCTATTAGGGGACTGGAACTAACTACTAAATAAACGTGTATATAAACGTAGAGCCCCTAAAAGATGCTCTTGCTGTCCGTCATCTGTGAGTGAGTGATGTGTCTAGCCTCCTGGGACCCATGAAGAGACTTATATTTTAGTTTTAGACACAGCTGTGTGTCCTGTACGAGCACATCAGGGCTTCACAGAGAGGCCAAATGTTTGGAGGTTTCACAATGAAAACAACCTCTCCTTGGTCTTTAAAAATGTCTGACATTAATTTAGTGACCAAATGTACCACTCTAATGGAAATATGATAATATATTCTAATAATAATTTAAATCGGACTACTTTTCAAATTGTATTTCATAAACCAACATCTCAGGAAATATTACGGGGTTTCAAATAAAAAATTACTTTCTGTGACAGAACAGGACATTGGTGTCACACATGTCCACTGTAGAGGACAGCAGGACGTGTTTATCAGGCATTCTGGGACACACAACAACTGAATATGGAAATAAATTATACATCAATATTCCTATCAAATATTAGATATTACTACTACAATTATTACACTTCTTTTTTCATTAAATGTTGCTCCAAGAACACATTAATGTGCAAATTGGATACAGTGTATAGATACATTGCACTGAATGGGAATATTAATTAATGGCCATTTACCCACATATTGCATAAAGTAAAATGGTGTATCAATTACTTCCATTAAATCTTTCATAAAAAAATCCTGAAACCCCAAATTTTATTGGTGATTGAAAAAAAATCCCGTTATTTTTGCCTAGACATATAATTTCTTGTCATTTTTTTTTTAAACAACTGAGTCCCGGTGTCCACTACACATAACATATGAATAAAATATTTTTCAACAATGTTTTTTTACCGTTCGTTCCTTGTGCTCTAAACAATGTGATAACATGAAAAAACCTAAATTCAGACCCTGGCCCGGAGTGGGCTGAACTCACCTCGGTTGTACATGTTCGTGGGCACCTGGACGACGCTGAGGCTGAGGTTCACGGACAGGTTGTTGAAATGTTCGTTGGGCTGCAGGATGAACTCTCCACCCAGCTCCACGCTCTTGCCCTCTTCATCCACCTCGTTGATTAACACTGCATTAAAGTACTCGTACTGTCAGGGAAGAGAGAGACAGACACGCGTGAGGTCATCTCAAACTGGTGATGGTGATCCAACTCAAGAAACCTCTGAAAGCAGATGCAGAAATATTGACTGTACGTGAGTAAATATTGCCTAATCATCATTTATTGACAAAATTCCTTTTGAGTCAGTATCGCACACCCTACAGTACAGTCTCACAGCATTCTCTGCAGGAGGGAGATCAGTTTCTTTTTCTGCTCCTAAACTCAGGTATTCTGTATTCAGACACACTGTCAAATTGATTCTAGACTAAAAACTCATGTTTATAGTTGTTACATAATTCATAACCTAAACACATGATGTTAGGTCTACCAGAAACATAAACATCGTGATTGTTATGTTAATGCCACACTCTAAAAAATCTTTTTGGGGTTATTTTATTATAGTGTTTGGGTAGTTTTTGTGTTACCCAGATCCTGGGTCAGGCGTAACAACCCAGTGTTTGAGTTATTGATATTGTGACCTCTTGAGGAGAGAGCTGTGCAGCTTTGTCAAAATAATGTCTTCAGTAAAATAGTCAAGTCACAGTTATTTTACAGTACAGAGTGTTTCAAAGCAGCTTTACAGAGATAACAGGGAAATAACGCAACAAAGTTTGTTTCCAGAAGAAAATAGCATCACAGTCCAGCTTAAGCCCAACAAACACAGAACGTTGCCACAACATAACCAACCTTCTAACAACGTTTTAACAACGTGGCCAAAAGGTTGCTATAACTACGTTGTGTGGTGAAGGTTGTCACAATGTTGACACTGAACCAGCGTTCAGGGCCGTTGCTTAGGGTTGCAAAGGGGCTGAACATTTCCGGTAAATTTCCAGAAACTTTCCAAAAATCCTGGAATGTTTCCCCAAAATCCTGGAAATTTTCGGAAAATCCTGGAAAGTTTCCGGAAATCCTGGAAAGTTTCTGGAAACTTTGCAACCCTACCGTTGCTTAAGGTTGATGCTTCATTTTTGTACAAATGTTATTAATTTAGTTCATTTATATATACAGCTGCTCTGGAGAAAACCGTGATGTCATCTTCATCAGTCATCGTCCAGCTCAGTTCAGTTCTCATATAATGCTGTCAATGCAGGAGAGCAATAATATTGTTGAATATTAAATTAAATATTACATTTTATGTCCCCAACTAAGCAAGCCAAGCCAATGGCAAATTGCTAAAATACAGGTTTGTGTACATTACATGAATTCATTATTGTTCTGTTTAATGTTTAATTGTAGGCTGAGCAACACAGGGGCGATGTGTCAGGGTCACTCCTGTCTAGGCCACTTCTGGGTTTTGTGACAGAGCCCTGACGCTCCTGCTGTGTCTTGTCTGTCTTGTTTCATGTGCGTTCATGTCATGTGTGCTGTGTCATGCAGCTTGTGTTTATCACTGGCTGTGTGTTCGTCATGTTTGGTGTGAGCACAGGGCTTGTCGTGTTTCCTTGGACCATGTGCTCTCATGTCGATCGTCTTGTTACCTGATTATTGATTCCTTTGCCCCACCTGTCCTCCCTCGTTCCCTGCTTTGTTTGCTCTCCCTGGTTCTTCTCCTTGTGTTTTCAGTCCTGTGCTGGTTCATCATCATTCTACCTTGTATGTGCCTCAAGTCAAGCCTAGCCTGTCTTGTTTTCCCCCTCGGGTAGTTTCTGTTGCCTGTTTTGTTTTGTTTGATTAATAAAGAAGCCCTTGTTTCCTGCACTGGAGTCCTCTCCTCAACTCCTCAACCCCACTCCTGACACGATGTGAGTCTCGTCAGTCTTTTTTCACGTGATGGAAACGCCTGATGCTTTGCATAACATTTTATGATTTTATTAAAAAAGATACAGATCATAAATGGGGGGGTACTCTGGGTTCGGGCTCCCCCCGGACAGCACGCATGACCATTTACTCTCTGATCACTCGTAAGTGTGAAATCGTGAAATACTTAGAATGTTAAATATGTTCTCAGAACTGTACATGGATTGTTTATGGACAGGTTATGGAGTCAGTCATGTTTTCGCTGAACACGACACAAGCTCCAGTGCGTTACAGTGGAAACAAGACAACACAGACTGGGCATTACTCTCGAATTACTTATGTTACATGTTTTACTTCTAATATTTGTTAAACGAGCTTAAATGTTTGCAAAATGTATCCAAAACGAATATGCTATAAAATATGCTATACTGTAAAATATAACAAATAAAGCAATTACCATGCAAACCAGTGGTTGTGTGGAGTTTTTCTTAAAAAAAAAAAAAAAAAGTTTAGAGGATTTAAGTTAATTTGTAAACATTAATTAATGTATGAAGTAAAAAAATTAAATAAAATAAAAAACTACTACTATAGAAAACATTACTCAACCCAGTATGCTGGGTTAAATGAACAATCCAATTTTTCCTGTCCTATATTTACCCAACCTTTGGGTCAAAAACAACCTAAATTGTGTTGTTTTTATCCCAGTGTTTTTCAGGGTGCATGGCATGCTAATATGAGTCTGTTAATTTGAGACCGTTGGGAACATCCCGAGGATGAGCCAGAGAAGAACAGACTGACAGATCCAGCTGTGACCCGGCCAGATGTTACACACACACACACACACACACACACGACTGTAGCACCAACCAGACAGTGAGGTACGTCAGACACTCATGAGTTGCTGATGTTCATGAATACATCGGCCGCCCCGATCGTGAGAGCGATGTCTACATGACCTCTGCATGACCTCTGCATGACGCGATGATGGACTGTGGTGGATGCTATGATTCACATTTTTTAGGAATTTGTAGCAATGCAATCGATGTTAATACTTCTCCAGTATGTTTAAAGATAACTGAACATGCATATAAGCTCACTCATCATAACACAAAAGACTTTTTGATAAATGGATACAGAAGATTCAGGGATTAATCAAAACACGCATTGCTAACCTCGACATTTGTGTAATATCTGTTTTGCCATAAAGGCAAACAAATCCCATAAATACACCTTATTTCTATAGTCCAATGTAGACATTACACCAACTAAAAGTAACGTTGCAACCAGGGGCGGCTGGCCAATAGAGGGGGCCAATAGAGGGCGCTAGGGTGGCTGGCCAATAAAGGGGGCCAATAGAGGGCGCTAGGGCGGCTGGACAATAGAGGGGGCCAATAGAGGGCGCTAGGGTGGCTGGCCAATAGAGGGGGCCAATAGAGGGCGCTAGGGCGGCTGGACAATAGAGGGCGCTAGGGCGGCTGGACAATAGAGGGCGCTAGGGCGGCTGGCCAATAGAGGGGGCCAATAGAGGGCGCTAGGGCGGCTGGACAATAGAGGGCGCTAGGGCGGCTGGCCAATAGAGGGGGCCAATAGAGGGCGCTAGGGCGGCTGGCCAATAGAGGGGGCCAATAGAGGGCGCTAGGGCGGCTGGACAATAGAGGGCGCTAGGGCGGCTGGCCAATAGAGGGGCCCAATAGAGGGCGCTAGGGCGGCTGGCCAATAGAGGGCGCTAGGGCGGCTGGACAATAGAGGGCGCTAGGGCGGCTGGCCAATAGAGGGGCCCAATAGAGGGCGCTAGGGCGGCTGGACAATAGAGGGCGCTAGGGCGGCTGGACAATAGAGGGCGCTAGGGCGGCTGGCCAATAGAGGGGCCCAATAGAGGGCGCTAGGGCGGCTGGACAATAGAGGGCGCTAGGGCGGCTGGCCAATAGAGGGGCCCAATAGAGGGCGCTAGGGCGGCTGGCCAATAGAGGGCGCTAGGGCAGCTGGCCAATAGAGGGGGCCAATAGAGGGCGCTAGGGCGGCTGGCCAATAGAGGGCGCTAGGGCGGCTGGCCAATAGAGGGGGCCAATAGAGGGCGCTAGGGCGGCTGGCCAATAGAGGGGGCCAATAGAGGGCGCTAGGGCGGCTGGCCAATAGAGGGGGCCAATAGAGGGCGCTAGGGCGGCTGGCCAATAGAGGGCGCTAGGGCGGCTGGCCAATAGAGGGGGCCAATAGAGGGCGCTAGGGCGGCTGGCCAATAGAGGGCGCTAGGGCGGCTGGACAATAGAGGGCACTAGGGCGGCTGGCCAATAGAGGGGGCCAATAGAGGGCGCTAGGGCGGCTGGCCAATAGAGGGCGCTAGGGCGGCTGGCCAATAGAGGGGGCCAATAGAGGGCGCTAGGGCGGCTGGCCAATAGAGGAGGCCAATAGAGGGCGCTAGGGCGGCTGGCCAATAGAGGGGGCCAATAGAGGGCGCTAGGGCGGCTGGACAATAGAGGGCGCTAGGGTGGCTGGCCAAAAGAGGGGGCCAATAGAGGGCGCTAGGGCGGCTGGCCAATAGAGGGGGCCAATAGAGGGCGCTAGGGCGGCTGGCCAATAGAGGGGGCCAATAGAGGGCGCTAGGGCGGCTGGACAATAGAGGGCGCTAGGGCGGCTGGCCAATAGAGGGGGCCAATAGAGGGCGCTAGGGCGGCTGGCCAATAGAGGGGGCCAATAGAGGGCGCTAGGGCGGCTGGACAATAGAGGGCGCTAGGGCGGCTGGCCAATAGAGGGGGCCAATAGAGGGCGCTAGGGCGGCTGGCCAATAGAGGGGGCCAATAGAGGGCGCTAGGGCGGCTGGACAATAGAGGGCGCTAGGGCGGCTGGCCAATAGAGGGGGCCAATAGAGGGCGCTAGGGCGGCTGGCCAATAGAGGGCGCTAGGGCAGCTGGCCAATAGAGGGGGCCAATAGAGGGCGCTAGGGCGGCTGGCCAATAGAGGGCGCTAGGGCGGCTGGCCAATAGAGGGGGCCAATAGAGGGCGCTAGGGCGGCTGGCCAATAGAGGGGGCCAATAGAGGGCGCTAGGGCGGCTGGCCAATAGAGGGGGCCAATAGAGGGCGCTAGGGCGGCTGGCCAATAGAGGGCGCTAGGGCGGCTGGACAATAGAGGGCACTAGGGCGGCTGGCCAATAGAGGGGGCCAATAGAGGGCGCTAGGGCGGCTGGCCAATAGAGGGCGCTAGGGCGGCTGGCCAATAGAGGGGGCCAATAGAGGGCGCTAGGGCGGCTGGCCAATAGAGGGCGCTAGGGCGGCTGGCCAATAGAGGGGGCCAATAGAGGGCGCTAGGGCGGCTGGCCAATAGAGGGGGCCAATAGAGGGCGCTAGGGCGGCTGGCCAATAGAGGGGGCCAATAGAGGGCGCTAGGGCGGCTGGACAATAGAGGGCGCTAGGGTGGCTGGCCAATAGAGGGGGCCAATAGAGGGCGCTAGGGCGGCTGGACAATAGAGGGCGCTAGGGCGGCTGGCCAATAGAGGGGGCCAATAGAGGGCGCTAGGGCGGCTGGCCAATAGAGGGGGCCAATAGAGGGCGCTAGGGCGGCTGGACAATAGAAGGCGCTAGGACGGCTGGCCAATAGAGGGCGCAAGGGCGCCGCCCCCCCATTAGCCAGACCACAGTTCATGAGCCACATACATAAATAAATACATGTAAATACATTAATAAATCAAATATACAAATTGTCAATATTTGTGTGTTTGAGATATTAAATGCACCCAGTATATTTGAAAAATATGATAGAAATTCAAAATGTCGTTTTTTTCTACACATCCCCTCCAGCTCTGTGCCGTGATCAGCTCTGGGCGCTGGAGAAATCGCCCCAGAAAGGCGGGTCTCTGGAGCAGTTTAGCCAATGGCTGATTTAAGATATAAATGTTTGACATAAACTATAGCCAATCAGCGAGCTCAAATCAGGTCAGGTATGGGTGCTTCTTTTAGCGCCCCAAGCTGCGCGCACATCTCTATCAGACAGCGGACTGTCGGAGCTGTACACTAAAGCCCTGGCTAGCTGGATGCGGTCATGCTAATGCCTTGTTTTGGTGATTACTTTTTAAAACAACAGTGACTGATCCAGCATGGACAGTTACCGGAGTGAGGGAAGCAGCAACTATCTGAGAAAGTAACTATCTGAGAAAGTAACTATATCTGAGAAAGTAACTATTACTAAAAGTAAATTTTACAGAGTTAAATTTCAAATGCAAATGGAAAGTTTGTGCAATTTGTTTGTTTTTGTGTAAGAATGCCTCAGCCTTATAATATGGCATTAAATAATTACTGACTTTTTACAAAGCACTGGTATCATGCAGTTTGTGTTAAAATGTGTTTGGGTGGTTCATAATAATAATTATTATTATTATTTGTATTTATATAGTGTCTTTCCGACACCCAAGGTCGCTTTACAAAGATATGTAAAGGCAGTGGTTCTCAAACTGGGGTAACGTTACGTACGTGACAGAAGAGTGTACGGCCTCGAAGCCCTACACTAAAAGGCTCCCATGTTACCAGACTATAGAAACCGACAGAATATGACACAGCCCCACCTAAGATATTTTTCACCAGCCGCCACTGGTTGCAACTTCATTAGAGTATAAGTAGACTGTTGAGTTAAGGTTTGGGTTTATTGAAGAAGAATATGTCAAGTGGACTATCACAATATCTATAACACACATGTGGAACTGAGACGGTTCCCGTGTCTAACACTGTTACTGGGTTTAGCGGAGAAGGCTTACACACACACACACACACGCACACACACACACACACACACACACACACACACACACAGGGAATATGTGCTATCAGTTTTATTTAAGGTAAAATCTCACTACATGTTTTACACTACAGTCTCAAAAATTATTCATCACCAGCAAACTACATACTTTAATCAAGTAGTAAAAATATACAAGGTTTCAAGTAGGGGTGTCACAATATACGCACTACAGAAATGCATCTTTCCCTTTCAAGGGAACTCGAGCTGTGGGAACGCCCCTGCGTGTGTGCGTCCTGAAGCACGTATGGAATCAGTCCAATGGAGAGACGGAACGTTATAGGCGGGTGACATCATCGACCAGGAAACTATAAAGCACCCCAAAATCCCAACCGCGTCAGCTTCTGTGCCTTCAGCAAGCGCTCTGTGTGTGAATCATTGTCTGAAAGTTTTATTGTCTGTCCTTAGTTTCTCTATTAAGATGCTCCGTTCCCGCCGGGCACTCTTCGAGGAGAGTGGTTCGGCTCACGCTTCGCGTCCCGCATCTGCCGAGGAAGAGCGGCAACGTCAATCACGGGGATTGTGAATGGATCTAACAGCGGTTGAGACGGCCCGCCCTATCTCGGCTTTCATCTGTTAGATCCAGTGCCTCGGTTCAGGATTTTGAAGCACGCTCTGCGGTTTCTTCTGCCCACACTGAGGCTTCAATACTGCAGCTATCCAGTTCTTAGGATCTGGATGTTGTTTGTTTTGATGCGGGAGATCCTGAGGACTCGCCGCTTCAGTCTCCCGAGAGTGAGGAGCTTATGGAGGTGCTTACTCGTGTTGTATTAAAATTGAGCATTGAGTAGCCAGTAGCTAGGCAGGAGTTTAAATCTGTAAGTAAATTAGATGAACGATTTTTGCCTTCCCGCTTACAATCTCCACGCCGGTGCTTGCCGTTTTTTCCGGACCTCCACACTGAGGTGTCGAGGTCCTGGAAGAATCCTTTCTCATATTGAATTTTTTGTCCCCAGACGTCTATATATTCTAATATCGTTGGGGCTAATATTCATGGGTATGGGGCGATGCCTAAGCTGGAAGAGACGCTTGCGAGCTATCTCTCAGCTGATTCGGCATTGTATTTTAAAGCACCGGCGTTACCCTCCAAGCCTCTAAAAAATACCTCGGCTTTGGTGGGTAGAGCGTATTCTGCGGCAGGTCAGGCCGCGGCATGCCTACACACTATGTCTATACTGCAAGCATACCACGCCGACCTATTACAGGATGGGAGTGAGAGTGAGGAGATCAGCACTGACGTAGTTCGAGAACTGTTATTAAAGCCGATATTTCATTATTCCAAAGGAGGATGGGGGGTTGTGTCCAGTTTTAGATCTGCGCCCATTAAATCGCTCAGTAGGAGAGCTCAATTTCAAGATGCTCACTCTCAAGCAGATCGTGTTCAAAATCGGATCCGAGGACCGGTTTGTCACGATAGGTCTAAAGGATGCGTACTTCCATATTTCCATCCTTCTGCAACTCAGGAAGTTCCTGGGGCTCTCTTTCGAGGAAGCGTACCGTTACAGGGTTCTTCCGTTCGTGAACCACATTCACGAAGTGCATGGATGCAGCGCTAGTCCCTCTGCGGCTCCAGTGCATCTGCATTTTAAATTATATCGACAATTGGTTGATTCTAGCTCAATTGGAGCAGCTAGCGGTTCGGCATCGAGATGTCGTTCTCGCTCACATCATTAGGGTGGGGTTGAGGCTGAACGCAGAGAAATGTGTGTTATCCCCATCACAGAGGACCTCTTTTCTGGGTTCAGCCGTGAAACAAGTGAAGCTAGGCCAGTTGCTCACTGTAAAGCAGTTGAGACTGTTAGGTCTGATGGCAGCAGCACCCAACGTTATACCTTGCAGCCTGCTGTGCATGAGACAATTACAGTGATTGCTCAGGACCAAGGGGTTCTCCCTGAGGGGAAACCTACTCCGCACGATCAAAGTCCTGCGGTGATCCCTTCGTGCTCTGGTCATGTGGAGGGATCTTTGGTTCCTGTCACTAAGACCCGTGCTGGAAGCTCTTTGTCGTCATGTTACACTAACGACAGATGCTTCGCTCACAGGTTGGGGGGCGATCATGAGTGGTCGCCCAGCCCAGGGTCTGTGGCAGGACCATCATCTATCGACACTTAGATGTCTAGAAATGTTGGCTGTGTTTCAGGCTCTAAGACACTTCCTCCCAGACCTGAGGGGCCATCCTGTGCTCGTCCATTCAGACAACACAGCGGTGGTCTTTTATATAAACCATCAGGGGGTTCTGATGAGTGCACGCATCTTATACAAGCTGGCTCGCCAGATCCTCCTGAGGGCCCAGGGGAGGTTACTATCACTGAGAGCAATGTATCTCCTGTTTCAGGGGGCAGACTTCCTCTCGAGGCAGGGGCCGAGGCCCGGGGGATGGAGACACCCACCCGAGGTGGTGGAGCTCCTGTGGTTGAGTTTCGGTTGTGCCGAGGCGGACCAACTCACTTTCATGGAGACATCACACTGTCATCTGTGGTTCTCCCTCATTCATCCAGCCCCTCTGGGGTTGAATGCTATGTTACAGCCGTGGCCGAGATAACGTCTGTATACTCTTCCCCCGATAGCTCTGCTTCTAGGAGTTCTGGACAGGGTTCGCCGGGAAGGGGTAGCCCCGTCTTGCCCGGCCGAGTAGGGTCTGCGGACCTAGTGTCCCTCCTCGACAGCTCTCCCCTGGAGATTCTGATCAGGAGGGACCTAATTTGTGGATACTGTGGGCTTGGCCTCTGAGGGGGCCCATGCTCATAAGTTCAGGTCTCTCAACCGAGGTTGTTGAGACCCTCCTTCACTCCAGAGCTCCGTCCAAGAGGAAGTTATATGCCTTGAAGTGGAAATTATTCACTTCTTGGTGTGCAGAGCACCAGCTGGACCCAGTTAACTGCCCAGTGGGTGCAGTGCTGGAGTTCCTGCAGGAGCGTTTCTCCACTGGGTTATCCCCCTCCACACTAAAGGTGTACGTGGTGGCACTAGCTGCTTACCACGTCCCTTTGAGTGGAGTCTCTTTGGGGAGACACCCACTTATAACACGCTTTCTTCGTGGCACTTTGAGGCTGAGGTCTGCAGTTCGCACGAGGGTACCGACCTGGGATCTGGCCATCGTTTTAGAAGGTCTCTCCCTAGCTCCGTTCAAGCCTATTGAAGAAGTTTCTGAAAAGTTCATCTTTCAGCAAGATCTTTCTTCTTGCTATCTCATCTCTCAAGAGAATTGGAGACATTCAAGAACTCTCGGTGTCCCCCTCGTGCCTGGAATTTTCACCTGGTATGGTGAAGGCCTTTCTCCATCCTAGGCCAGGGTATGTTCCTAAGGTCCCTACTAATACTGTTAGACCTATAGTTCTGCAGGCTTTCTGTCCTCCTCCCTTTCAGTCGTCAGACCAGGAGAAACTTAATTTACTCTGCCCAGTGAGGGCTCTAGATGCTTATGTCCACAGAGCTGCCCTGTGGAGGAAATCTGAACAACTGTTTGTTTGTTTGTTTCAGGCCACTCAAGAAGGGGTGTCCTGCATCTAAACAGAGGATGAGTAAGTGGGTGGTTGAGGCCATCTCACTTGCTTACGAGTCGGCTGGTCAGCCTTTACCCTTGGCTGTCCGAGCTCACTCTACTAGGAGTATGGCTGCTTCCAAAGCATTATTGTCAGGAGTTTCCCTTCATGATGTTTGTGATGCGGCAGGCTGGTCCTCACCGCACATTCGTCAGGTTCTATAACCTGGACTTCAGCTCCACTCCAGGGGTGCAGGGTCTTTCGTCCGAATGCGCTCTGACTTCACACGGACGGACACTTGCTCTTATGGCGACGTGGGTATTAGCGTTCCCACAGCGTTTTACACAGCTCAAGTTCCCTTGAAAGGGAACGTCTCGGTTGCGTACGTCTCTATTGTCCTGCATTGTGTTATTATCACCACCAAGTCCAAATCTAGTTATTTACACACACAATGTAATATTAAATTTAACATTTTAATCAACGGTAAATTTTTTGACAACCTTTTATCATGTGTCTCTCGCAATAATATCGTATCGAGTTCAGTATCGTGATGTGTCTGGAGTCGTGACATGAGAAGATCGTAACACCGCTCTTTTCTAGTAATCAGGGCAAAGAGTAACAGTACACCAATGAAGAAGATGTCAAAATACAAGTAGAAAACACAACCCTGAAGGCTTGCAGGCACATCTTTGAATACAGGCAAGAGACATGGAAATCACTGCACTGAATCCTGAAATCCTCCCGAAAAGTTCTAGATCTACACATAGCAAACATTTGGGGAATATGGGGACCGAATTTGCTCTCGGGTTACACACAGAAGACTGAAACCTGAGAAACGCCAGCGCTATCAGAACACCAGAGAACAGCATTCTCTCTCAATCTCTCTCTCTCTCTCACACACACACACACACACACACACAAACACACGCACGAACAGACGCGCACACACACACACACACACACGCACACACATACACATAAACAGACACACACGCGCACACACACACACACACACACACACACACACATACACAGACACACACACACACCGCTATGCACCCAAAATCAAGTTATAATGGCACATTATGATAAAGATTGCTGACTATATATGAACACAGATGTACCCTTACTCTTGCACACACGCACACACACGCACATACACACACACACACACACACACACACACACACACACATGCGTACACACACACACACACACACACACACACATACACAGACACACACGCGCACACACACACACACACACACACACACACACAGACACACACACACCGCTATGCACCCAAAATCAAGTTATAATGGCACATTATGAAAAAGATTGCTGACTATATATGAACACAAATGTACCCTTGCTCTCGCACGCACACACGCACGCACGCACGCACACACACACATACACACCCTTTGCCCTTCTCCACTGTCAGGTTCATATTTTTAGCACTGCAGTGTACTGGAGGAGCTATTAATAAATCATTCAGCAGTATTATATTTACAGCAGCGCTGTCGTCTGCTCACTGTACGCTCTCAGCACTGCTGTACTGTCACACAAAAGGACAAAAGAAGTTGACAATAAATTTTCTTGTGTTATAAGATCCTATACCAAAAATTATGACCAGAAAAGCAGAATTTCGATCAGCAGAAGTTTCATGTGTTTAGCCTTTGGAGGCTTTAGTACAGAAAGTGTGGTTCTGAATATGTTTGAATAGTCACTAAACCATAACAAATATTGAATGTTGTATATGTTTGAGTTATATTTAGTTCTGTTAGTTCACTGTTAGTGTGGGTTTCCTGCGCCGGAGTTCTAGTTCCTCGTTTGTTTCCATGTTCTGTTTTCTGTTGGTTACTCCTTGTGTATTTAAGGCCCCCTGGAATCAAAATTTAATTTTTTTTAGCTTTTAGTATAAATATGCTAGCCTTAAGGTTATGAATAAGCTGGTGTGTTCCAAAACAATGACAAAATTCGATTTAGGAGATAATTAAGCATTCAAAACTTACAGTCTCTCACTTCCGCTTAAATGATCAGGGATTTTTATGACATCACCACAGACTTCAGCTTCTTCTGTCCAATCAAATGCTCTCTAGAATCTGAAGCTCCGCCCCCTCTGCTAAAAACACCACCTGACCACAGCGAGCGTTGAGTAATGTGAGTGTGTGTTCAACTGTTGAATTCAGCGTATCATCAGCGCTCGCTTCCATGTGCTGTCAGTCTGAGAGGGAAACTATCGCTATTGGCTATTTGAAAAGGGGGAGGAGCCAGTCAGTATGCCCCGCCTCAGCTTCCTGTGTCAGTGGAGATTACGTCAGCGCATCAAAGCTGTGGTCCAAGACCCTTCAGCTTCAGTGTGTTCTGTGTAATGAAGCGGGGCGAGGCGACACACACACCTGAGTCTGTGTTTACACACATGCTTCAGACACCGGCTCACATCGCTTCACTCCCACAGCATTACTTCCACTCGCAACAAGATAACCTTGACTTTTCACATATCACAAGCTCTGTTTACTCCGAAAGATAAAGGGTTTTATTGGCTTCATGAAGAACCTCTCCGATGCACAAAAGGAGGTTTTACAGTGGAACCAGTTCTTCTGCGAGCCTCGGCTGTAACCCACGCTGTGTAAAGAGACTGGCGCAGGGAGAATATGCTGACAGGCTCAGGACAGCAGCGTCAGCAGTCTGAGGAGCGTTCAGCACAAACTCCACTTTACAGGGAAAACTGCTGCTCAGTTTCATCTGAGAGGAGATGTTTCTGTAGTCCTGATGTCTTCACTTACAACCTCAACTTACAATCATCCATAACTTCAGCCACATTACAGTCATATTCTCTACTGTGCTATAATAGCCCCAGAAGGAGAAAGAGCCGTGGGCGTCGGAACCATTGTATATGGGTGGGACAAGACCCACTTTTAAGACCAATGACATTGGACCCACTCTTTTACCGTCTCTAATTCAATCCGCACATATGTGTGTTCGTTTCAGAGCGCCGTCAGTCAAATCTATTCCACTTGAGGAATGCCCTAATAAATTAAACTCCATTTCCACTGAATCGCTACAATATATTTCTCAACGAGCCGCAACTGACGAAGAAATAACCGCCCGTTTTACCCTTCCAGTCAAATATTGCGTTGCAAACATCAGTACCAACTTTATGTTATCATCGGGGTAATCCACGGATAGCTGTGCATTTAATACACGACGTGAAGCAGAGTTCAGTTTACTTGTTTAATTAAAAGGCACCAGAATACATGAAATGGCATTTACTCCAGGAGATTATTTTTAGGGGAGGACCCACACACTTTTATTGCTTCCGACGCCAATGAGAAAATAACATATCATTCCAAACTGTACGACACACAAACTGTTTCTCCTGTGAAACACAAAACAGGATATTTCCGAAGAATGTTTTGTCTTTGACTGTGTGTAAGGAGAGACATTAAAATTTCACTTTTTTGTGTCCTGCTGGTTGTGAGATATTATGGGTGGTTACACTTTTTTTCTGATAGTAACTTTACAAATACATGTCAACTGTAGTCATTAGAATATTAGTAAAAAAATATATACATTATAAATCCCTCTTTTAAATTCCTTCCTAAATCCACTTCTAGAATGCCTTAAAGGGATAGTTCATCCAACGATGAAAGTGCTGTGACAGATTATGTTGAGTTTCCACTGGTGTGTTTAAGCGGAGATATGTGGTGGAGAACAGAGACTGTGTTGATCTACACACATTTTAACAACTATATTTCACACAACTAACATTATATAGCAGATCCGCTTCTACTCCACAGCTTCAGCACAGTGAAGGACATCTGTTTCACATCTCCATTACACATATATTTCATTTCAGATTGAAATAAGGCAAGCTCACGCAACAGAACTACGAGACATGAATCCGGCCTTCTGTCGATGTCTGTTCAGCAACTACTGATGGTACATCAAATATATCATGGAGCAAAGACCACTTATTTACATTTTAAAAATATAAAAATGGGGAAAAAATGGTTCTCATGTTGATTAAACACAGACGGCAATTATGTTCCCTATACAGGACAATATTACTTAATTTACAATTACTATGGCAACCTTAGTTTATTCCCCCAAAGAAATTAGCAATACTTAATACATCAATTTAAAATGATATTCACTCAAATAATATGTTGACAGTCAAAAAAGAGCTAAAAAAGCCCCGGTCCCCCTCGTGTTCAGATGGAGGGAACACTCCAGACAACAACTACAATTCTTATAGGAGTGAAATAATGGCAAATGTTTTTGAAACAAAAAAGCTTGTTGGATTGTACTGATTGAAAAACATATGCATTTCATTATCCGTGCTGCATTTTAATATATCGTATTTTTAGGGCTTGCATTTTTATGGGCTGAACATCAACATGGGTTTAAGCTGTTAGTGCAATGCATTTTTTTTTTCATTTAGTTCAATTCAACAGGCTTTTTGGTTTCAAAAACATTTGCCATTATTTACTTCCATAAATTCTGATATCTTTTTTTTTTCATTTTTGTGTGCTTGATTGATTATCTCACACACGCTTCCTTTCAGTTCATCATCCGGTGTGTTTATGTTGTCTCTCAGTTCGTTGTCTAGAGTTGGTTGTGTTTTACGCACACCGTTTCGTGTTTCTGTATTGGATATAATTTTCTTGTTTTGTTTAATAAATGTTTATGCAGCGAGAGATCCGCATCTTCATCAAAACATTACAGTGACAGCCTCAATACTGAACATCCGAATCAATCCAAATCAGGCTCATTATATATCGCGCTTCATTCACAACATGCCTGGCTCGATTTGAGTCGCAAGCGGAGATGAACGTAACAGTCGCCAGAACTCGTGTTTAAGTGAAAGGGTATTTTGAACAGTGTCATTTTAGTATCATAGACACTATATATAGAGAGAGAGAGACAGAGAGACAATGTTAAAGTTCCCCTGTGGTGAAAATCCAGCTTTTAATATTGATTATGTGTGAAGTAATAAGTGAACCAAAGACAGTCTCAAAAACACGGTGTGAAATCGCTGGTGTTTCTGACGTCACAAACGACCTTGTAACCAATCAGATCAACGTGTGATCGTCAACCAGTGGATCTCTGAGTGAGTGGAGGCGGGGCTCATTTGCATATTCATAGAACTGCGCATACTAAATGAGGCAAGGGTGTCGAGTTAGATTCAAGATAGTTTAAGACATGAAAGAAAAGCATTTAAAATTATAATTTTGGTGATCAAAGATGAGTTTTAAGCGATAAAATGTTTGACTTTAATATCAGCAAACACTTTATTTTGATGCTCCCCAACAGACATTCTACTGACTATAATTAACTTATTCCACTGACCCTAACGGTCTACTAATACTCTAAAGACAGTTAGTTGACATGTATGGGCATGTTTGCAGCTTTGCCCGATCTACATAGCTCCTTTAGTGGACGATGGACGCTGAATCAGTCGGTGAATCTGCCCTGTCCTCTACTTTCCTCAGTACATCTGTTACGTGTGCGGTGTGTCCGTGTATCTGTGAGGGAGATGCTGGAGATCTGGAGCTCAACAGAAGTTACGCAGATTAAACCCAGCGGTGGAGATTCAGCACATAATCTGCTCTCCTTCTCACATCTCTGCAGTCGGGAGACATTCACTACGCCCAGGAAAATCTGCTCTCTGTAAGTGTGCAGAATTAAGCCTGAGAAAATCCCCAGCCAGAGGAACGATTTACTCAGAAAACTCTCTAGCATAAATATGGATGGATGAGGAGAAAAAAGGGAACCAGATTTTAACATCTTCTGAGTAGCATTTGCCAGTGCCAAACCCCCCACAATGTCTAGGAGTTGTAGATGGCGTCAGTGCACTTCTGCGGCGTTGTGGTTGCAGGACATTTCTAGGGTATTCCAGTGAAGAGTCCTCACTCATAAAAGTAACACTATGCAAGTAAATCTGTGACAGTCGAGTGCAATGAAGTGTTAATTAAGTGCATCAACCGGGTATTTTAAGTGCACTTTTTCTTTTTATTGCTTTCTATCTGCTTTTTTCCTCCATCACATATTTTAGTAATTATCATAAATTATCATAGAGTATCATTAAGAGATTCAAAGTTCATCCTGTGAGAAAGCATTTTGAAATTGGACATTGCATTACCATGGAAACTGTACTTTAAAAACCTTTTAACTTGATATCAAATTCAAATTTGCAACACAACTTGGTTAGATAATTGGCTTTGATTTTCTAGAGATTTTAGAGTCCAAATTATTTATTAAAACAATTAGTTAGCATAGGGCGTGATAGTTAACAGGTTAAATTATTTAAATGGTTTTAAGAGAATGAAAAATTATTCTAAAACAAAAACATTTATTCTGAAAAAAATATTGTTTTTAAAAAAAATATGCATACTCTTAATAATATGCCTAATATGCAAGAAATGTCTCTATGATTCTTGTCTCGTCACATTCAAAATTAAGTTTTTAGCAATCAAAATGGATTAGTTTACAAACAGTGGCGGTTCTAGAGGGGGGCCGGGGGGGGGGCAGTGCCCTCGTGTCAACAATAATAACGGTTTTGAAGCCGTTTATGGGGGGTATGGGCGGCGCCATGTTTGAAAATCTTGGGAAAGCCTAACCCCGCCCACCTTCTGGCCAATCCATATATTGGTAAAAGGGCGGACTTTGTGTGAGACTGAGCCGGCCGGTGGACGCGCCTGTTCAGTCAAGCAGCCTCAGCTATCTGTAACATTACTATTGCGAGTGTACACACAAATATAAGTAAACACTTTGCAGATTGAATGATGTCCTGTATGAACCAAAATGACGGAGTATGTTTTTATGTTTCCACTGTTTGCTCGATCGCGCCCGCGCCACATACACACACACACGGTTCGATCGTGCCTGCACCTCTCTCTCTCACACACACACACACACACACACACACACACACAGTTCGATCGCGCCTGCACCTCTCTCTCTCACACACACACACACACACACAGTTCGATCGCGCCCGATTTAATGCTAACTGTTGCAGTGCCACTGCCCACAAACACTGATGCTAAATACTGCTAACTACGTGAAGTAGTAGTGGAATGTCACTTACCAGAAAAAATGGAGAGAAGTACTCCTACAGTGTCGGTTAGCGCAGTTTATAGCAGAGCAACCCATTTTATGTACGGTATTTCAATACAAATGTTCAGAAAAGAATACAGAGGTGGTGTGTTGTGTGTGTCAGATCATGGCCGAGACATCAAATATCAGGAATTCCACTCGGCGCAGTCCGTTATCAGCTGTCAATCACGCTGTCAATCAAAGTTAACCACGCCCTTATTTGTCATACATTTTATATCTAAATACGATCTAAACTAACGAGCTAGAAAAAAATTCACCCCCCTCACAGTTGTCAGGCACTCATAACCTATCGAAAAATACAATAAAAGTTAATGGGACCAACCTGTAAAAACATGAATTTATACTGGGAAACCGGACATTTTAACATGGGGTCTATGGACATTTGCTCTAGAGTGCGGATCGGGCCGAATTTTTCTGTCCGAGCCCGGCCCGCGTCCGACAGGCATAAAGATATTTATGTCCCAGCCCGACCCGAGACCGACAGTTAAAATCCCATTTTTTTTCTCATACTAATGACACATGTACGTTTGTTTGTGTGGAAAGCCCGCTTTTTATTAAGCAAATGTAGGAAGGCATTCGGAAATGTCAACAGGACGAGCACATCAGCGCGTACGCAGAAACAAGCGCACTTAACACAGGCGCGCATGCACGTGTTTCGTTGTCACGGCTACATAAACAAATTTCCGCACACAGGAAGACAGATGTTATGGTAATATTTTACAGGTATTTTAATCACAAAAACGAACGTTTGCATCAAGTGAAAGCATCAGGCACATTTGCTACCTACATAAGCTGTTTTAAATAAAAAATGTTCAATGCCTTATCGCGCTGATGTGACCGAGCCCGACCCGAACATAATTTCTAAATATCTGTCCGAACCCGGCCCGGCCCGTCGGGTACCGGCGGGTCCCGTCGGGCTCGGGTCGGGTATCCATCCTCTAATTTGCTCCCTTTTGGGACCGGCCCCTAGAGGAGTTTCGATGCATTGCAGTTTTTCGCACTTCCGGGTAGGCTTCATTTATCAGATTAGAATGTTGCAGCTTGGAGTAAACAGACTGCAGTGATGCACGTCATGGTGAAAAATGACTTGAATTAATACTGAAAATTGGTTAAAATTAATGTTAAAGGTGTGTCCCCTAGAAGCACACGTGGCCCCTGCCTGGCCCCCCCAGTTACTGTGGTCTAGAACCGCCACTGTTTACAAATGATTCACTATTCAATTCAATTAAATTCAAATTTATTTGTATAGCGCTTTTCACAATACACATTGTTTCAAAGCAGCTTTACAGAAAGTGCATTAGAAATGTACATAGAAAAATAACAGTTAGTTAATCATGTATTAATTTAGGACATAACATATCACTATGCTAAAAGTATTTTGAGGTTATAACACAGTATTGTGCAAGGAATCACATTTATTAATTAATAATCTGAGGCTCTTATGATAAATTGTTTCCTTATTCGTGAGTCCCTTTGGATAAAGGCATCTGTTAAAGTCCCTCTGAAGTCAATACTTTTATCCCTTAAAACTCATCTTTGATCACCAAAATGACATTTTCAAATGTTTTTTCCTTGAAAATAATATCTTCAAAAACAAGAAAATATCTTGAATGTAACTCGACACCCTTGCCTCATTTAGTATGCGCAATTCTATGAATATTCAAATGAGCCCCGCCTCCACTCCCTCACTCAAAGATCCACTGGTTGATGATCACACGTTGATCTGATTGGTTACAAGGTCGTTTGTGACGTCAGAAACACCAGCGATTTCACACTGTGTTTTTGAGACTGTCTTTGGTTCACTGCAGTTTTAAGGAGGAAATACTCAGCAATGCTGTCGACTTATGAACTTACACATGTGTGTGTTAAAGCGTATTAAAAACACCACATAGACACATAAACAACATTAAAAGCTGGATTTTCACCACAGGGGGACTTTAAATTAAATTAATAAATCTAAATATGCACATAAATGATTTTGACAGAACAAAAAGTGGAAAAACAAGATGTGGAGGAAGCTGCCGGTCAGCTCTCTGGATAACTTATAGTTCTGTCTGAGAAATCACACGCGTATAATCAGCTCTCTGCTGTATGTCATTTTCCTGCATGGTTATTTCCATGAGGATTGGCGGCGTCAGACAGCGAGAGCGCTGGAACAGATTATGAAGCTGAGGAGTGCTCTGCTATGAGCAGATAAGGAAACACTCACTGCCAGCAGAAAGCCAACAAACAGCCAAAACCAGGAGAGACCGTCTCTGAGGAGGATTCACACTTCAGCGGCCTTCAGCCTTTATTTATTTATTTCTTGCTTCTAATGTTTGACTTCACCATATCATCACTACAGGCTAAATTCAATGTAAAGCAGCACCACTGGGTTCATATTCACGGTGAATAAACCCTCAGCACGTCAGAAGTCAGTGAGTCCAGACTCGAGATCTCGATTCATGCTTTTAGGATGTGAGTTTGGCTGGATTAAAACCAACTCTGTTAGTGCGGCTCATTTGAATAAGTGTGTCTTTAGTTTTCCTCCCAGAGTTGTTCCTGTGAAAGAAAAGGTGACATATTCTGTCAGCGCGCGTGCCAGGCTCCGACTACATCAGTTTTATGCTGATTTATCACAGATTTTCTCCTCTCTGGTTACGAGGATCGGCCCAAATGATCTGGTAATGTGAGCCATTTACAGATCAAATCTTAAAACTCCCGATCTGCTCACAGAGAGAACTGGGTCACCCTGATCATATCAAACATCTTTGAGATTTAGGATTTTAAATTGGGATGAATATAACTATGATTACATCAGTACTTTCACATTGCCGTCACTGTCCCGCAGGAACACACTCCGTCAGCCTGACTGAGGCAGAAGAGCTGATGCATGACAGGATTTAACAGGGGAAACTGTGAAAACTCCAGTAAAACAAACGATTATCAGTTTAAACTAACGGTTGGACTCGATATAGTGTTCCTTACAACTCACCAAAGATCCAGTGATCTGTGGATATTGACATGCAGCAGGAATCCTGTTTACTCACATTTATATGAGCCTGATTTCGACGCCGGGGAAATACATACAGTCAATTTTCCTGTGAACGCTTTATACAAATACAATATAGGTCTAAATCTATGTGATCACTAATATCAGTGTTATATATATCATCATATCGTCCAGCACTAAAACTTGTGTAGTTTTTGTCAGTGATTATTTAAAAACATAAAATTATGCAGTATATACGATAGTAAATATTTATTGATGAGTTGTCAATACAATGTATAACAATACAATATATAGGGTATGATTTTACCCCTAAATTCAGCATATTGACACAAAATGAAAACGTCTCGGTTACGTATGTAACCCTAGTTCCCTGAAGGAACGAGACGCTGCGTGAAAGCGCTGTGGGAACGCCCCTTGCGTTGTGCGTCATGAAGCACGTATGTAATCAGTCCAATGGCAAGACGGAACGTCATAGGCGGGTGACGTCATCGACCAGGAAACTATAAAGCACCCCAAAATCACAGCCACGACAGCTTCTGAAAAAAAGTCTGAAGCAAGTGATCTCGGGCATGCAGGGAGTATGGTAACGACACGCACCGTCTCGTTCATTCAGGGAACTAGGGTTACATATGTAACCGAGACGTTCCCTATCAGGAACTCGGGCTGCATGAAAACGCTGTGGGAACGCTAATACCCACGTCGCCATAAGAGCAAGTGACCGACTGTGTGAATTAGGAAGCACATTCAGCCGAAAGCACCTGCGCCCCAGGAGTGGAGCTAAGATCAAGGTCATAAAACCGGACAAATGTATGCGGAGAGGACCAGCCTGCCGCATCACAGACATCATGGAGAGAGTCCTGACAATAAGGCTTTGGAAGCCGCCATACTCCTAGTGGAATGAGCCCGAACAGCCAAAGGTGAAGGCTGACCAGCCGACTCATAGGCAAGTGAGATGGCCTCAACCACCCACTTGCTCATCCTCTGCTTAGACACTGGAGACCAGGTGGTCCAAAACAAATGAACAACTGTTCCGATTTTCTCCACAGGGCAGCTCTGTGGACATAAGCGTCTAAAGCTCTAACAGGGCAGAGCAGATTGAGTGTTTCCTAATCCGATGACGTAAACGGAGGAGGACAGAAGGCCTGCAGAACTATAGGTTGGCCACATTGGTAGGAACCTTAGGGACATAACAATGTGGCCAGACCTATAGTTCTGCAGGCCTTCTGTCCTCCTCCGTTTACGTCATCGGATATCGGAAATATATATATTTCTCCTCGCTAACTCATCTCTCAAAAGAATCGGAGATATTCAGGCTCTTTCTGTGTCTCCCTCATGCTTGGAATTTTCGCCTGGGATGGTGAAGATTCCTGCCGCTCAGTGTTTCTGCCCCTCAGTGTTTCTGCCTCTCAGTGTTTCTGCCTCTCAGTGTTTCTGCCGCTCAGTGTTTCTGCCTCTCAGTGTTTCTGCCTCTCAGTGTTTCTGCCGCTCAGTGTTTCTGCCTCTCAGTGTTTCTGCCTCTCAGTGTTTCTGCCCCTCAGTGTTTCTGCCTCTCAGTGTTTCTGCCTCTCAGTGTTTCTGCCTCTCAGTGTTTCTGCCCCTCAGTGTTTCTGCCGCTCAGTGTTTCTGCCCCTCAGTGTTTCTGCCCCTCAGTGTTTCTGCCTCTCAGTGTTTCTGCCTCTCAGTGTTTCTGCCGCTCAGTGTTTCTGCCTCTCAGTGTTTCTGCCCCTCAGTGTCTCTGCCCCTCAGTGTTTCTGCCGCTCAGTGTTTCTGCCCCTCAGTGTCTCTGCCCCTCAGTGTCTCTGCCCCTCAGTGTTTCTGCCCCTCAGTGTTTCTGCCTCTCAGTGTTTCTGCCTCTCAGTGTTTCTGCCTCTCAGTGTTTCTGCCGCTCAGTGTTTCTGCCGCTCAGTGTTTCTGCCCCTCAGTGTTTCTGCCCCTCAGTGTTTCTGCCCCTCAGTGTTTCTGCCTCTCAGTGTTTCTGCCTCTCAGTGTTTCTGCCCCTCAGTGTTTCTGCCGCTCAGTGTTTCTGCCGCTCAGTGTTTCTGCCGCTCAGTGTCTCTGCCCCTCAGTGTCTCTGCCCCTCAGTGTCTCTGCCGCTCAGTGTCTCTGCCGCTCAGTGTTTCTGCCTCTCAGTGTTTCTGCCTCTCAGTGTTTCTGCCTCTCAGTGTTTCTGCCGCTCAGTGTTTCTGCCGCTCAGTGTTTCTGCCGCTCAGTGTTTCTGCCGCTCAGTGTTTCTGCCGCTCAGTGTTTCTGCCCCTCAGTGTTTCTGCCGCTCAGTGTTTCTGCCCCTCAGTGTTTCTGCCCCTCAGTGTTTCTGCCCCTCAGTGTTTCTGCCCCTCAGTGTTTCTGCCCCTCAGTGTTTCTGCCGCTCAGTGTTTCTGCCTCTCAGTGTTTCTGCCTCTCAGTGTTTCTGCCTCTCAGTGTTTCTGCCCCTCAGTGTTTCTGCCCCTCAGTGTTTCTGCCTCTCAGTGTTTCTGCCTCTCAGTGTTTCTGCCGCTCAGTGTTTCTGCCCCTCAGTGTTTCTGTCGCTCAGTGTTTCTGTCACTCAGTGTTTCTGCCTCTCAGTGTTTCTGCCGCTCAGTGTTTCTGCCTCTCAGTGTTTCTGCCGCTCAGTGTTTCTGCCGCTCAGTGTTTCTGCCTCTCAGTGTTTCTGCCGCTCAGTGTTTCTGCCCCTCAGTGTTTCTTCCGCTCAGTGTTTCTGCCGCTCAGTGTTTCTGCCTCTCAGTGTTTCTGCCTCTCAGTGTTTCTGCCCCTCAGTGTTTCTGCCTCTCAGTGTTTCTGCCCCTCAGTGTTTCTGCCCCTCAGTGTTTCTGCCCCTCAGTGTTTCTGCCCCTCAGTGTCTCTGCCCCTCAGTGTCTCTGCCCCTCAGTGTCTCTGCCGCTCAGTGTCTCTGCCGCTCAGTGTTTCTGCCGCTCAGTGTCTCTGCCCCTCAGTGTCTCTGCCCCTCAGTGTCTCTGCCTCTCAGTGTCTCTGCCTCTCAGTGTCTCTGCCGCTCAGTGTCTCTGCCGCTCAGTGTCTCTGCCGCTCAGTGTCTCTGCCGCTCAGTGTCTCTGCCGCTCAGTGTCTCTGCCTCTCAGTGTCTCTGCCGCTCAGTGTTTCTGCCGCTCAGTGTTTCTGCCCCTCAGTGTTTCTGCCCCTCAGTGTTTCTGCCCCTCAGTGTTTCTGCCGCTCAGTGTTTCTGCCTCTCAGTGTTTCTGCCCCTCAGTGTTTCTGCCCCTCAGTGTTTCTGCCCCTCAGTGTTTCTGCCCCTCAGTGTTTCTGCCTCTCAGTGTTTCTGCCTCTCAGTGTTTCTGCCTCTCAGTGTTTCTGCCTCTCAGTGTTTCTGCCTCTCAGTGTTTCTGCCTCTCAGTGTTTCTGCCGCTCAGTGTTTCTGCCGCTCAGTGTTTCTGCCGCTCAGTGTTTCTGCCGCTCAGTGTTTCTGCCGCTCAGTGTTTCTGCCGCTCAGTGTTTCTGCCCCTCAGTGTTTCTGCCGCTCAGTGTTTCTGCCCCTCAGTGTTTCTGCCCCTCAGTGTTTCTGCCCCTCAGTGTTTCTGCCCCTCAGTGTTTCTGCCCCTCAGTGTTTCTGCCGCTCAGTGTTTCTGCCTCTCAGTGTTTCTGCCTCTCAGTGTTTCTGCCTCTCAGTGTTTCTGCCCCTCAGTGTTTCTGCCCCTCAGTGTTTCTGCCTCTCAGTGTTTCTGCCTCTCAGTGTTTCTGCCGCTCAGTGTTTCTGCCCCTCAGTGTTTCTGTCGCTCAGTGTTTCTGTCACTCAGTGTTTCTGCCTCTCAGTGTTTCTGCCGCTCAGTGTTTCTGCCTCTCAGTGTTTCTGCCGCTCAGTGTTTCTGCCTCTCAGTGTTTCTGCCCCTCAGTGTTTCTGCCCCTCAGTGTTTCTGCCCCTCAGTGTTTCTGCCCCTCAGTGTCTCTGCCCCTCAGTGTCTCTGCCCCTCAGTGTCTCTGCCGCTCAGTGTCTCTGCCGCTCAGTGTTTCTGCCGCTCAGTGTCTCTGCCCCTCAGTGTCTCTGCCCCTCAGTGTCTCTGCCTCTCAGTGTCTCTGCCTCTCAGTGTCTCTGCCGCTCAGTGTCTCTGCCGCTCAGTGTCTCTGCCGCTCAGTGTCTCTGCCGCTCAGTGTCTCTGCCGCTCAGTGTCTCTGCCTCTCAGTGTCTCTGCCGCTCAGTGTTTCTGCCGCTCAGTGTTTCTGCCCCTCAGTGTTTCTGCCCCTCAGTGTTTCTGCCCCTCAGTGTTTCTGCCGCTCAGTGTTTCTGCCTCTCAGTGTTTCTGCCCCTCAGTGTTTCTGCCCCTCAGTGTTTCTGCCCCTCAGTGTTTCTGCCCCTCAGTGTTTCTGCCCCTTAGTGTTTCTGCCGCTCAGTGTTTCTGCCGCTCAGTGTTTCTGCCGCTCAGTGTTTCTGCCGCTCAGTGTTTCTGCCGCTCAGTGTTTCTGCCGCTCAGTGTTTCTGCCCCTCAGTGTTTCTGCCCCTCAGTGTTTCTGCCCCTCAGTGTTTCTGCCCCTCAGTGTTTCTGCCGCTCAGTGTTTCTGCCTCTCAGTGTTTCTGCCTCTCAGTGTTTCTGCCCCTCAGTGTTTCTGCCCCTCAGTGTTTCTGCCCCTCAGTGTTTCTGCCGCTCAGTGTTTCTGCCCCTCAGTGTTTCTGCCTCTCAGTGTTTCTGCCGCTCAGTGTTTCTGCCGCTCAGTGTTTCTGCCCCTCAGTGTTTCTGCCGCTCAGTGTTTCTGCCGCTCAGTGTTTCTGCCTCTCAGTGTTTCTGCCTCTCCGTGTTTCTGCCCCTCAGTGTTTCTGCCCCTCAGTGTTTCTGCCGCTCAGTGTTTCTGCCCCTCAGTGTTTCTGCCCCTCAGTGTTTCTGCCGCTCAGTGTTTCTGCCGCTCAGTGTTTCTGCCTCTCAGTGTTTCTGCCGCTCAGTGTTTCTGCCGCTCAGTGTTTCTGCCTCTCAGTGTTTCTGCCCCTCAGTGTTTCTGCCCCTCAGTGTTTCTGCCGCTCAGTGTTTCTGCCCCTCAGTGTTTCTGCCTCTCAGTGTTTCTGCCTCTCAGTGTTTCTGCCGCTCAGTGTTTCTGCCTCTCAGTGTTTCTGCCTCTCAGTGTTTCTGCCGCTCAGTGTTTCTGCCCCTCAGTGTTTCTGCCTCTCAGTGTTTCTGCCGCTCAGTGTTTCTGCCGCTCAGTGTTTCTGCCTCTCAGTGTTTCTGCCTCTCAGTGTTTCTGCCCCTCAGTGTTTCTGCCCCTCAGTGTTTCTGCCCCTCAGTGTTTCTGCCCCTCAGTGTTTCTGCCGCTCAGTGTTTCTGCCGCTCAGTGTTTCTGCCGCTCAGTGTTTCTGCCGCTCAGTGTTTCTGCCCCTCAGTGTTTCTGCCCCTCAGTGTTTCTGCCCCTCAGTGTTTCTGCCTCTCAGTGTTTCTGCCGCTCAGTGTTTCTGCCGCTCAGTGTTTCTGCCTCTCAGTGTTTCTGCCGCTCAGTGTTTCTGCCCCTCAGTGTTTCTGCCTCTCAGTGTTTCTGCCCCTCAGTGTTTCTGCCCCTCAGTGTTTCTGCCGCTCAGTGTTTCTGCCGCTCAGTGTTTCTGCCTCTCAGTGTTTCTGCCGCTCAGTGTTTCTGCCGCTCAGTGTTTCTGCCTCTCAGTGTTTCTGCCGCTCAGTGTTTCTGCCCCTCAGTGTTTCTGCCCCTCAGTGTTTCTGCCCCTCAGTGTTTCTGCCGCTCAGTGTTTCTGCCGCTCAGTGTTTCTGCCCCTCAGTGTTTCTGCCGCTCAGTGTTTCTGCCCCTCAGTGTTTCTGCCCCTCAGTGTTTCTGCCCCTCAGTGTTTCTGCCGCTCAGTGTTTCTGCCTCTCAGTGTTTCTGCCTCTCAGTGTTTCTGCCGCTCAGTGTTTCTGCCCCTCAGTGTTTCTGCCCCTCAGTGTTTCTGCCCCTCAGTGTTTCTGCCGCTCAGTGTTTCTGCCGCTCAGTGTTTCTGCCCCTCAGTGTTTCTGCCCCTCAGTGTTTCTGCCGCTCAGTGTTTCTGCCGCTCAGTGTTTCTGCCCCTCAGTGTTTCTGCCGCTCAGTGTTTCTGCCCCTCAGTGTTTCTGCCCCTCAGTGTTTCTGCCCCTCAGTGTTTCTGCCGCTCAGTGTTTCTGCCTCTCAGTGTTTCTGCCTCTCAGTGTTTCTGCCGCTCAGTGTTTCTGCCGCTCAGTGTTTCTGCCCCTCAGTGTTTCTGCCCCTCAGTGTTTCTGCCCCTCAGTGTTTCTGCCGCTCAGTGTTTCTGCCGCTCAGTGTTTCTGCCCCTCAGTGTTTCTGCCCCTCAGTGTTTCTGCCCCTCAGTGTTTCTGCCGCTCAGTGTTTCTGCCGCTCAGTGTTTCTGCCTCTCAGTGTTTCTGCCTCTCAGTGTTTCTGCCTCTCAGTGTTTCTGCCGCTCAGTGTTTCTGCCCCTCAGTGTTTCTGCCACTCAGTGTTTCTGCCTCTCAGTGTTTCTGCCCCTCAGTGTTTCTGCCTCTCAGTGTTTCTGCCTCTCAGTGTTTCTGCCGCTCAGTGTTTCTGCCGCTCAGTGTTTCTGCCGCTCAGTGTTTCTGCCCCTCAGTGTTTCTGTCACTCAGTGTTTCTGCCCCTCAGTGTTTCTGCCTCTCAGTGTTTCTGCCTCTCAGTGTTTCTGCCTCTCAGTGTTTCTGCCGCTCAGTGTTTCTGCCCCTCAGTGTTTCTGTCACTCAGTGTTTCTGCCTCTCAGTGTTTCTGCCCCTCAGTGTTTCTGCCCCTCAGTGTTTCTGCCTCTCAGTGTTTCTGCCGCTCAGTGTTTCTGCCGCTCAGTGTTTCTGCCGCTCAGTGTTTCTGCCCCTCAGTGTTTCTGCCCCTCAGTGTTTCTGCCTCTCAGTGTTTCTGCCCCTCAGTGTTTCTGCCCCTCAGTGTTTCTGTCACTCAGTGTTTCTGCCCCTCAGTGTTTCTGCCCCTCAGTGTTTCTGCCCCTCAGTGTTTCTGTCACTCAGTGTTTCTGCCCCTCAGTGTTTCTGCCGCTCAGTGTTTCTGCCGCTCAGTGTTTCTGCCTCTCAGTGTTTCTGCCTCTCAGTGTTTCTGCCGCTCAGTGTCTCTGCCTCTCAGTGTCTCTGCCCCTCAGTGTTTCTGCCTCTCAGTGTTTCTGCCTCTCAGTGTTTCTGCCTCTCAGTGTTTCTGCCTCTCAGTGTTTCTGCCTCTCAGTGTTTCTGCCTCTCAGTGTTTCTGCCCCTCAGTGTTTCTGCCTCTCAGTGTTTCTGTCACTCAGTGTTTCTGCCCCTCAGTGTTTCTGCCTCTCAGTGTTTCTGCCTCTCAGTGTCTCTGCCTCTCAGTGTTTCTGTCACTCAGTGTTTCTGCCCCTCAGTGTCTCTGCCTCTCAGTGTTTCTGTCACTCAGTGTTTCTGCCCCTCAGTGTTTCTGCCCCTCAGTGTTTCTGCCTCTCAGTGTTTCTGCCCCTCAGTGTTTCTGCCCCTCAGTGTTTCTGCCGCTCAGTGTTTCTGCCTCTCAGTGTTTCTGCCCCTCAGTGTTTCTGCCCCTCAGTGTTTCTGTCACTCAGTGTTTCTGCCCCTCAGTGTTTCTGCCTCTCAGTGTTTCTGCCGCTCAGTGTTTCTGCCACTCAGTGTTTCTGCCCCTCAGTGTTTCTGCCGCTCAGTGTTTCTGCCGCTCAGTGTTTCTGCCACTCAGTGTTTCTGCCCCTCAGTGTTTCTGCCGCTCAGTGTTTCTGCCTCTCAGTGTTTCTGCCCCTCAGTGTTTCTGCCCCTCAGTGTTTCTGTCACTCAGTGTTTCTGCCCCTCAGTGTTTCTGCCTCTCAGTGTTTCTGCCGCTCAGTGTTTCTGCCACTCAGTGTTTCTGCCGCTCAGTGTTTCTGCCTCTCAGTGTTTCTGCCCCTCAGTGTTTCTGCCCCTCAGTGTTTCTGTCACTCAGTGTTTCTGCCCCTCAGTGTTTCTGCCTCTCAGTGTTTCTGCCGCTCAGTGTTTCTGCCACTCAGTGTTTCTGCCCCTCAGTGTTTCTGCCGCTCAGTGTTTCTGCCGCTCAGTGTTTCTGCCACTCAGTGTTTCTGCCCCTCAGTGTTTCTGCCGCTCAGTGTTTCTGCCTCTCAGTGTTTCTGCCCCTCAGTGTTTCTGCCCCTCAGTGTTTCTGTCACTCAGTGTTTCTGCCCCTCAGTGTTTCTGCCTCTCAGTGTTTCTGCCGCTCAGTGTTTCTGCCACTCAGTGTTTCTGCCCCTCAGTGTTTCTGCCCCTCAGTGTTTCTGCCCCTCAGTGTTTCTGCCTCTCAGTGTTTCTGCCCCTCAGTGTTTCTGCCCCTCAGTGTTTCTGCCTCTCAGTGTTTCTGCCCCTCAGTGTTTCTGCCCCTCAGTGTTTCTGCCGCTCAGTGTTTCTGCCTCTCAGTGTTTCTGCCCCTCAGTGTTTCTGCCCCTCAGTGTTTCTGTCACTCAGTGTTTCTGCCGCTCAGTGTTTCTGCCTCTCAGTGTTTCTGCCCCTCAGTGTTTCTGCCCCTCAGTGTTTCTGTCACTCAGTGTTTCTGCCCCTCAGTGTTTCTGCCTCTCAGTGTTTCTGCCGCTCAGTGTTTCTGCCCCTCAGTGTTTCTGCCCCTCAGTGTTTCTGCCCCTCAGTGTTTCTGCCTCTCAGTGTTTCTGCCTCTCAGTGTTTCTGCCCCTCAGTGTTTCTGTCCCTCAGTGTTTCTGCCTCTCAGTGTTTCTGCCCCTCAGTGTTTCTGCCCCTCAGTGTTTCTGCCCCTCAGTGTTTCTGCCCCTCAGTGTTTCTGTCACTCAGTGTTTCTGCCCCTCAGTGTTTCTGCCCCTCAGTGTTTCTGCCTCTCAGTGTTTCTGCCGCTCAGTGTTTCTGCCACTCAGTGTTTCTGCCTCTCAGTGTTTCTGTCACTCAGTGTTTCTGCCCCTCAGTGTTTCTGCCGCTCAGTGTTTCTGCCTCTCAGTGTTTCTGCCCCTCAGTGTTTCTGCCCCTCAGTGTTTCTGCCCCTCAGTGTTTCTGCCCCTCAGTGTCTCTGCCTCTCAGTGTTTCTGCCGCTCAGTGTTTCTGCCACTCAGTGTTTCTGCCACTCAGTGTGTTTAACCGCAGTCATCCCAGTCACACGCATACCCTCTATAGCCAATGAGAGACCATCCTAAAAGGAGAAGGAGGTGAATGAGGGAACTTTTGAAACAGCGACCGCAAAACAAGCTGCTGTACGGTTCCGTTGGACAGCAGAGATGAGTCAAAGCAAGAGTGGCTTCAGTGACTCGAGTGAAACTGGGATAAACACTGAATCTATGCAAACTAGACCATCCATGTGATCAGAGTCTACTCTAATCTGGGTCTAGGATGCTTGTTCAACAACACTGAAAGCGTTTCTATATCTAAATAGCTTTTGCATTTTTGTTTCATAAAGAAAGTCATATGTATTTTTATCGCAAAGTTAGTACATTTGACTGTGAGTCAGAAGGTTTCATGGCTGTGAGAGTTACAGTAATGGTGTTGATCTGACTGTAGTTTATGGCTGTGAAATGTGCAGTGTTGCATCGAGCTCATGTGAAGACTGAGACCACCTGGGGCTTTCACTGGGAAGAAATAAATGGCTTTTTACGGTAGATTAACCTTCGACCTTTACGTGTGCAGTGACAGAGGGTGTCTCAGTAATGCATGCCCTAGTACAGTGCACTCAGAATGATAAACAACTAAACTTCGACAAATATGCTTCATTTAAATTGCTTTGTACAATGAATTTAATTATTATGAGATTTAGGTGCATTCAAACATTATATATGTTTAACATGAGATCAAGGGAAGGTCATATAATTGATGCTAAGATCAACAGAAGTTTCAATACTAAGCAGTTAAAGCTGAACATCAGTCGTTAAGTGCTGTCGCCCTGCTGAAGAGATGCGGTTGCCATGGTAACTGCTGTTGATGCTCACCTGTAGGTCAGGATCCTCCTCGTGATTCAGGTGGGCTTCCTCTGCTGCTTCCACCAACCGCTGGAGGACAAGACAGACCGATATTAATGTCTTTATCACACACACACACACACACACACACAGGTGGGCTTCCTCTGCTGCTTCCACCAACCGCTGGAGGACAAGACAGACCGATATTAATGTCTCTATCACACACACACACACACACACACACAGGTGGGCTTCCTCTGCTGCTTCCACCAACCGCTGGAGGACAAGACAGACCGATATTAATGTCTCTATCACACACACACACACACACACACACAGGTGGGCTTCCTCTGCTGCTTCCACCAACCGCTGGAGGACAAGACAGACCGATATTAATGTCTCTATCACACACACACACACACACACACACACAGGTGGGCTTCCTCCGCTGCTTCCACCAACTGCTGGAGGCCAAGACAGACCGATATTAATGTCTCTATCACACACACACACACACACACACACACAGGTGGGCTTCCTCCGCTGCTTCCACCAACTGCTGGAGGCCAAGACACACAAAGATTATTGAATCTCTCTCTCTATCTCTATCTCTCACTCACACTCACACTATAATGGAGAAGACTAATTTGTTGTCTCTTACAAATATCTTTGCATTATAAATGAAAACAGAAAACACTTAAATCCAGGGCTGGCCATTGATTTCGCTGACGATGATTAATGTGTTTTTAATCACAATCCCTCCATGTTAATATAATAATAATAATAATTTGTTACATTTATATAGCGCTTTATCTGGGACCTCAAAGTGCTTTACAAGGAAGGGGGGAATCTCCTCAACCACCACCAATGTGCAGCATCACCTGATGATGCGACGGCAGCCATATTGCGCCAGTACGCCCACCACACACCAGCTGCCAAACAATATAGAGATGTTTAAATAGATTCTGATTTACATTTCAGGAGGTTCTCTTAAAAATAAAGGTTCTTTATCTGCATATTTGGTTCTATTATAAAGCATTAATAACCTTGGAATATTTTCTTGTAAGAAAACGGTTCTTTAGATTTTTTTAATGTTCTTTTTAAGAACTGATCACTGAAAGGTTCTTGAGTTATATGCTATGGAAGCTTATTTCCGCACAAAATAAAAAATAAAAAGGTAATTGTGACTTTTTATCTCACAATTCTGACTTTTTATCTCAGAATTGCGTGATATAAGTCGTAATTGTGTTATAAACTCGCAATTGTGCGCAATTAAACCTTTTACTTTTTTTCTCAGAATTGCATGTTTATATCTCGCAATTCTGACTGTATAACACGTAATTTGGGGGAAATATAAAGACAGAATTGCATGAACGACAGAAGTCGCAAATGCGTATTAGCCAGAATTGCGAGTTTATTTCCCAAGGACCAAACTTCATGCTGATAAAGTCTGATGAAGAGTCTATGTGAGAATAGCCCTATAATACAGACTCTCTCTCTCACACTCACCTTTATGGCCTCAGCCTTCTTGTGAAACATCTGCTCCATTTCCTTAGCAAGTCTCTTCACCAGTTTGATTCCATCAATCTCCTCCACCCTCACCGACTGCTCAAACTCCTTGTACTTCTACAGGAACAGAGACATTTGACAATGACAATCATAAAACAAATAATTCCGGTGCTTGTTGCTCATTGGCTCATCTAGTACAGCTGTAGAAACAGATGTGATGTCAATCTCACAGCACAGCACCCATAGACAAGGTCATTGCCTTTTCTATAAAGCTGCTTTGAAACAATAAGTATTGTGAGAAAAAAAGTAAAATATTAAATGTTTAGCTACTTCCGTCTTACCACACACTCTTTCGCCGTTAAAACCAAAGTAGTAAGCCCCGCCTCCTTTGATCTGATTGGCCATCGCACTAATTCTGATATTGAGGAGCACTGTTTGTCTTCTGAGGCAGACCAGGCTACAAATGTAGCATTTAAAACTTTTTGTCATCCAAACAACATACAGAGCGGTGCATTATAGAGTGACAAAACCCAGTCATTTCAACAGGAATCTACAATTGTAACGACTGAGACAATTAGACACATTACTATTTGTTACATTTAATAAAAAAGCTTCAAAGCCCACTCTTAGGAATGAAACATCCCCCCAAAAGAGACAAGAGAGCAGTAAAGGTTTCAGTCGCCAGGGCGAAGCTGCACATGCAAGTGAACACACTTGAAACAAAAGATTCTCAAAAGAGACTCAGGGTTTATTAGCTATACTGGGACCAGCCACCGGGGGGCGATCGAGACTCAGTGTTTATGAGCTATACTGGGACCAGCCACCGGGGGGAGATCGAGACTCAGTGTTTATTAGCTATACTGGGACCAGCCACCGGGGGGAGATCGAGACTCTGGGTTTATGAGCTATCCTGGGACCAGCCACCGGGGGGAGATCGAGACTCTGGGTTTATGAGCTATACTGGGACCAGCCACCAGGGGGCGATCGAGACTCTGTGTTTATTAGCTATACTGGGCCCAGCCACCGGGGGGCGATCGAGACTCAGTGTTTATGAGCTATACTGGGACCAGCCACCGGGGGGGCGATCGAGACTCAGTGTTTATGAGCTATACTGGGACCAGCCACCAGGGGGCGATCGAGACTCAGGGTTTATGAGCTATTCTGGGACCAGCCACCGGGGGGCGATCGAGACTCAGTGTTTATGAGCTATACTGGGATCAGCCACCGGGGGGAGATCGAGACTCTGGGTTTATGAGCTATACTGGGCCCAGCCACCGGGGGGCGATCGAGACTCAGTGTTTATGAGCTATACTGGGACCAGCCACTGGGGGGGCGATCGAGACTCAGTGTTTATGAGCTATACTGGGACCAGCCACCAGGGGGCGATCGAGACTCTGGGTTTATGAGCTATCCTGGGACCAGCCACCAGGGGGCGATCGAGACTCTGGGTTTATGAGCTATCCTGGGACCAGCCACCGGGGGGCGATCGAGACACTGGGTTTATGAGCTATCCTGGGACCAGCCACCGGGGGGAGATCGAGACACAGTGTTTATGAGCTATACTGGGATCAGCCACCGGGGGGAGATCGAGACACAGTGTTTATGAGCTATACTGGGATCAGCCACCGGGGGGCGATCAAGACTCTGACCCCGCCTCCACTCACTCACTCACTCACTCACTCAGCTCAGAGATCCACTGATTGATGATCACACGTTGATCTGATTGGTTATAAGGTAGTTTGTGACGTCAGAAACACCAGCGATTTCTGTCTTTGGTTCACTGCAGTTTTAAGGAGAAAATACTCAGCAATGCTGTCGACTAATGAATTTACACATGGTTTGTCTTAAAGCATTTTAAAAACACCACATAGACATATAAACTACATTAAACACTGGATTTTACCACAGAGGGACTTTAAGTATTTAAATACTGTATAATAATAGCACCTGCTGACAATAATAGCCTATTTTGAACTAAGGAATGCTTTTTTTTATTTATTTGAACTTCTGGTTAGATCTAAATTTCACTGCATCTGTACTCTGCAGAACAATAACAAATATTGAATCTAACTAATGTGCATGATGTTTTATGATTTACTAACTAAAGCATGATGTTTTATGATTTAAAATTTTATTAATTTTGTTTATATTTATTCTGATGAGTAGTGTTTAGTTTGTTTACTGTTAGGACAGAGAAGGAAGAGACCGTCAGATGTGTTCATAGCTTAGGCTATGTGGGGATGAAACTGAATCTAATCCTTTTCCTGCTCTCATAACCTCACTCTCAAAGCCCTTCAATCCACTCCAGTCCACCCGAGGCCAAACGTTATCTCCAAGGCTAGAGACGTGGCTCTTCACTCGACTAGCCAAGCATCCGTGTGTGTCTTCCCAACTAACAGGGAACATTTTCAGAACTCTGGGTAATGTTTTCTCAATTATGAACTAGGGATGGGCACAGTAATCGATCACTCGAGTACACGAACGTGACAGCAACGATCGATCACAAAAACGATGATCTGAGTTTTAAAAAAAAAAATTTTTTCTGATTGGTTATTGCAGCATTTTGGGCGGCACCAATTGGTTAGCATTGACAGAGCGCGGTTCAAAATCCAAGATGCGAAGATCCAAACTGAAAACAGAGAAAATGGTGTCAAAATCACGTAGTGATTTTTGTCGGCTTCACTTCGACAAAATAGATGAAAAAACAGTTATGCAGCGCCAAGCTGTCACACAAATCTACCACAAGTACAATGCGTTATCATCTTGTATTTGTACATAAAATGTCTTCCGATACCACCAAAGACGCAACTCAGACGAGCATCGCATCTTTTACCGTCAGACAGAAGTGAAAAGATGACACAACTAATCACCGAAATGATAGCGAAAGATTTGCTGCCCATTCGTTTTGTCGGAGAAGGGTTTAAAAATTTTATGAATTATGTTGAGCCCCAGTATAACGTCCCATCGCGCAAGACGGTCACGAGAAGAATAGAAGCTCTATATGAAAAGACTGCTTCTTCACTGAAAGACAGACAGTCAAAGACAGCGAAGATGGTTTTCACTACGGACCATCACTACGGAGTGCGGATCGGGCCGCATTTTTCTGTCTGAGCCCGGCCCGTGTCCGACAGGCATTAAGATATTTATGTCCGAGCCTGACCCGAGCCCAACACAGTTAAAAATCTAAAATTTTCCCCTCATACTAATGACACGTACGTTTGTTTGTGCAGAAAGCCCACTTTTATTTAGCAACTGGAAGGCATTCGGAAATGTTTACAGATGTGCGCAACGCATCAGCGTGCGCCGCACAGATGTGCGCAACGCATCAGCGTGCGCCGCACACGGCCAACAAAGCGCATATTAATATGCACGCACGTGTTGCGCGTTGTCACTCACAGCAACATAAACAAATTTCCGCACACATGAAGATGGATGTTAGGGTAATATTTTAAATGTATTATAATCACAAAAACAAACATTTGCATCCAGTTAAACATTATAATAAGCCGTTTTTTAAATTTCAAATGTTCAATGCCTTATCGCACCGACGTGACCGAGCCCGACCCGTATCCATCCTCTACTACGGACGCATGGACCTCGCTGACCTCGCAGATGGACTGTGTGCGCTGTTCTGTCAGATCGCAATACTTCAAAACTTGCAGATGCAAAGACACTGGACTTGAAAGATGAGCACTGGCAGATTATAGAAGAACTGACACCTGTTCTCCAGTCTCTGAAGTGCGCCACAACAACAATGTGCAGTGAGACGCAAGTTTGCGTTTCGATGGTCTATCCGATCACACATAGCCTAATCACTAAACACCTAAACACACAGACCGGTGAGTCTGCAAGAGTTTCGGAATTCAAGACAGCAGTGGCAGAATCTCTGAAACGGCGCATAGTCACTGTTGCTGAGGATGCTGAGAAAGTGGCTCTACCTCTGATTGCAGCAACATTGGATCCAAGACACAAACATCTGAAGTTTCTTGACACAGAGCTTCGAGAGAGAGTAAACGAGAGTCTGAAACAGCTTTACGACAGCGTAACAAATTCTGTCACACCCATTCAAAATGACCCTCAGCCTAATCGAGCATCAGCAACTACTGCGCTCGACACTCTTTTCAGTGAGGATTACGGCGCCGGCGCGAGTGACTTTTGTTCGCGTGACACTGAAATCGAACGCTACTTCCGTGAGCCATGCATCTCTGTAAACCAGGACCCTCTCTGTGGTGGAAGGTAAATGAGAATCGGTTTACAAAGCTGAGCATCATTGCCCAGTGGTACTTAGCTGTTCCTGCAACATCTGTTCCAGCGGAGCGTGTTTTTTCCACCGCCGGACTAATTGTGAATAGACTCCGCACACGCCTCTCACCTGAGCACGTAGATCAACTTATCTTTTTGAATAACAATATGTAGGCTGTAGCCTGTTTAAGTTTCATCAGGCGTGGTAAATAGGCCTATACAGGATGTTTTTTTTGGTGTGTTTGTTTAAATAAATGATTCTGTAGCAGTCGTTTATTACACTTTGTTAAACTTGTTAAATGAAAACTAAGCTGTTAGTTTTTGTTGTTGTTTCATAAGAACAGTTGAAATATGCTGCTGAAGTAGCCTAACACTGAGGAGAACGTTTTATTTACTGTTGAATAAAGTAGCCTAAAAGTATCATGTGTGTTCATTTTTATGATGACATATCCTTTAAATTGTATTCAGAATTAAATCATGTGTTGTTCATTAATTTAAGTCAGTTTTACTCTGACTAAAGTGTAATGTTAGTCAATATACTGTAAAATAACATTTTGTTTTATCAAAAAGTGCTAATGTAATCCAAAATATTGCTAAAATATTAAATTGATATTGTCTCCATGACTGACACACCCCGCCCCCTACCCCGAACAAGCCCCGCCCCCGAACACGCCCCGCCCCCCGAGTAATCGAGTACTCGTTTTTTGAGACCTATCAATGATCGAAATAAGAAATTGACAAAAATGCCTATCCCTATTATGAACAAACATTATTCTAGTAAAGTCTAGTAAAGAACCAATGTTATCTGGTCTTTATATAATATTCTCAAAACATTAGCACAACATTTTTTCCCCCCCTTTGAAGTAGAACTCAACACTGTGTCATGGTATTGACACTACGGGAACGCTCCACATGTGCCGGTGTCTGAAGCATGTGTGTTACAAACCAATCTTGATTGGCTACCGCAGTTAGGTGATGTCACATGTGTGCCCAGCAGGGTATATAAAGGAGCAAAGTGAAAAAGTCATCAGCTTTTTTGTCTTCAAGAAGCCGTTTGTTTGTTGCAAGCCTCCCAAATGGATTTATTAAAGGATTTCGGTCCGGGAGGGATTATCTGCAGATGCGGTCCTTGGAGCTCCGCCATACGACAGACCTTCCCTCCGTTCCACCCAGCAGGAGCCCTAGATAAGTCTAGGCTGATCCCTGGAGCGTACGATCACACCGGTGTGATTAGTCTAGGCTGATCCCTGGAGCGTACGATCACACCGGTGTGATTAGTCTAGGCTGATCCCTGGAGCGTATGATCACACCGGTGTGATTAGTCTAGGCTGATCCCTGGAGCGTACGATCACACCGGTGTGATTAGTCTAGGCTGATCCCTGGAGCGTACGATCACACCGGTGTGATTAGTCTAGGCTGATCCCTGGAGCGTATGATCACACCGGTGTGATTAGTCTAGGCTGATCCCTGGAGCGTACGATCACACCGGTGTGATTAGTATAGGCTGATCCCTGGAGCGTACGATCACACCGGTGTGATTAGTCTAGACTGATCCCTGGAGCGTACGATCACACCGGTGTGATTAGTCTAGACTGATCCCTGGAGCGTACGATCACACCGGTGTGATTAGTATAGATGTGGTGCGGTGTGGCCAGAGGAGAACTGAGCGACTGAGTCTGGTTTATACATGTCTTTATACATACACTGCTGCAGTTTTGGTTCCTTGCCTCTGTCGCCTTTGACTTTTGGCTTGCTTAGTTGGGGACATTTAATATTCAACAGTATTATTGATCTCCTGCATTGACAGCATTATATGAGAACGGAACTGAGCTGGACGATGACATCATGGTTTTCTCAAGAGTGGCTATATATATAAATTAACTAAATTAAGTGTTAAGGCGAGGTTTCAGGTAGCAAGCGCTCTACTCTGCTCCTACTTATTGGTTGGAAGATGCAGTGAGTCTGCAGTCTATCTACCTAGCCAATTCTGCCCCCGGATCAGTTACAGTATTGAGCTGTAGGGCACAGTGAGCAGGCATTTGTTCAGTTTGGCGTAGTCGGCATCCATTCCCAGAGCGTAAACTTCGAAAGGGAACTTTTCACTTACTTCTCAGTAACATCATTGGTTTGGTCACTTTACCATGAGGAATCAATCAATCATGGCATCATGCTTTTGAATGACTGCATGCACACTAGGGCTGGGCGATATGACCAAAAAATATTATCACGATAATCTTTTTTATATCAGTCGATATCGATAATTGTCACGATAAATGTCAAATCTTTATTTTTTTCAAGTTTAAAGGCAGATTTTTGCTCCTAAGTGAAAGTTGTAGAAACCAAAGCGTTAATTGTGGTTTTAAACTACTCTTTATTGTCAGAACATCATGACAAGCACTTGCCAAACAGGTGAACATTTGCCTCTGAGTTAGAACATTCAAACATTTGTCATTTGTCCTTAAATAAATAAATTAATAGAAAAAAATATTTCTTAGTTTGGTAAAATGTAATATTCTGACTGGTCCGACTGGTCTGACTGGTTCCAGCATAATGCATTTAGATCATGATAACCACAGATAAAACCAGGCATAGCCTACAGCACCTCACTATCATGGCAAAATGTTACTTTATGGTTTCTATGGTATTGGTATGAAAAACAGTAGCCTAAATACATTATTAAATAATGTAATTATATTCCATTAGTCCTTTAATACATTGTCTACATTAATAATATAATACAATTCAATATGTATATCCCACATTTCATGGTGCAGTTAATATGCTAGGCTAACATTACAGTAAATCCGTGGTAAATGATGTGAATTTGTAGAGGGAAAAGCTTTCTGACTGTATCAGAGTGCACACAGTGTTTCTCCTGTTCGTTAGCGCTGTGTCATCTGCCTTTAAACTGGTTTAAATCACTGAGACATCTGTGTTCTTCGCTGAATTCAAGCGCTTCTCACTGGATCTCGTGACCGAGGCCGATCAGAGTAAACGCGTCTGCTCTAGTGAGCTTGCGCTGCCGCTTGGACTTTGAGCCGAGCGGATAAATGGTCCGTGTGGCGCGCGGTTCAAATGAGTTACGTTCCGCTTTTGCTGCATATACATAAACATTATCGAACATTTATCGATCTCCTGATATTGTTTTATAGAGAAAAATTATATCGCGATAACTATCGTTATCGTTTTATCGCCCTGCCCTAATGCACACTGCTATTCATTTTAAGATCAGCTGATGCAACATAAAAGATTCCTGAGCTCAGTTTTAATGAATACGCACAAATCAGTGACAGTATGAGGATAGATTTGGCTGTAGAAGGATTTACATTTTTACTGTTTCCCCTCCAAAGGGGATGCTCCAGCAGAGATGAACAAATGGGAGCGGAGAAAAATTTGCATGAAAGAAGGCATGAAGGAGGCCCTGGAGAAACACCGTTAATGGCCCATGAACAGGGGGTGATGGAATCCATTTACCAACAAGCTGGTGTGTTGAAGAGGCTTTGGAAACTGCACATATTCAAAACGGTGACTTAAAATGAAAGGGTATGAGGTGAAAGACAACAGGAATACACTTTTCTGCTGTTCTGTTGCCAGGCATTGTAATTGTTCTAACTGTTCTGGATGGTTCCCAGCTAACAAAAATATGATCTAAGAATATTATGATTATCTTTTCATTAAGTTATGAATGTTATTTCTGAACATTCAAAACACCCAGTTTTTTATGTTTTTTCTATTTATTTGTTATACAAACATTAAGGAAATATTCCATTTTATCATTCTGCAAACATTATTAGAATGTTCCATTTGAATGTTCTCTGAACGTTCTGAAACAAGCAGCATCATTTCAAATTAAAGGGAGGGAGTTTGAGCCTGTCACTTCGACAATGTTCCATATTTATATTGTGCAAAAACTGAAACCACCCCGATGTGGAGACGAAGCCAGGCTGGACTGAGAGTATTCGGTTTGTCCAATCAGATCAGTATTTTTTATTAATTTATCTATTTATTTTTGCCTCTGGTGGGTGGCTTGACACAAATGTAAGCACACCCTCAGATGAAACTCAATGGTATAATGGCGAATAAATCATGCATCCTTTTGCAATCAGTCTTTTAATGTGCAGTTGTGGCATTCAGCTTTCCGGCCAACAACATACATGTTAGCATTTGAGTTATGACCTTAAGCACAGACAATTTGTGGTGAAATTATCTCGCTCAAATCAGTGCCTGCTGCTCCATAAAGTTTCCTATAACTGCTGATCTAGGGTCATTTTCTCATGGCCATGAGCTTCTTTCCCTGAACGAATCAGCCATTTGAATGAATCGGTTGAATCTCAATGATTCGCTCATTAGTGACTTGCTGCCACCTATTGGCGGTTTCAATTCCACATTTAAAGTATCTTTTCTTGTTTTAAAACTATTTTAAATATCAATAGTCGTCTCAATATTGCAAAGATGAATTTTGTTTATACTGATTTAATTTGATTGGTAACAGCCCTATTATGAATTTAATTAAATGTATGAAATTTACACAAAAGATGATGCATGCATATCATTAGGTTTAAAAAATGGCTTTATAAAGGTAAAAATGCCCATTTTAGGTAAAAACCAATTGAAACATATTGGAAAAAATAATTTCTGTCACTGCTGTGAACTGACCACCGCACAGAGTATGAGTAATATCAAAAACGTTAGAGGAGTCGGCTCTCCACGACAGTCCTAAACCTGCCAAAGTACCAACACAATAAACACACTCAGCAAAATATCGTCTAATAATCGTTATCGAGAAAAATCACAGAAAATATCGAGATATAATTTTTTGTCAATATTGCACATCCCTACTCAAGGTATGGTAACCTTAAGCCTTATTCACAAAGACTATTTTTCCTGGAGGACATTAGAGAAATTCGTGTTTACATGTGTACTTTGTGATTTCTGTTTTTCTCACAAAACCTCAAAAAACTATCTGCAGTTTTTCGGCAACTCAACGGCGCTCTGAGAAGCCGAATCCTGTCCGAATGTGAATGTCTGTGATTGACGATATTGTATTATTCTAACGCTCCTCCTCGTGTGTGTTTTGACCTACCCGAGCCACCGTTTGCACACCAGTCTTTTGCATGCTTTCTTTTAATTTCAATATGGATGGTATCCGACAAAGAAAAGTGAATAGTAAAGTAATGATTAAGTTAATAAATATTGCAGAAACTGTGAAGACATTTTAATATCAGTGTCAGGTAAGATACTTGTCTAGTTCCCTTTCGAGGGAACTCGAACTGTGCCGAATGACACTTTGGGGGAACGCCCCTCAGCGTAGCGCCTCTGACATCTGAATGAAACTAAGCCAATCTTCATTGGTGTTGCGTCATGACATAACGGGTGTGACGGAAAGCGGAAGCGGAAGCTACAAAAGGACGCCGGCACACAACAGTGTTAGCTTTCTGTTCATCTTATTTGGTGTTGTCTGTCACACAAGCATAAATAAATAAATAAATATTACAGAAATGGCGAGAACAAGTTTCAGACGGTGTGCATCCCTGCCCTTGTTACATCACGGGTGGGGACACACACCAAATGTGTGTGCACTGTTTGGGAGTGCAGCTCTCGAGGGGGCTGCTTGCGAGGATTGTGAAGCCCTTTCAATCCGTGTGCTGCGCTCCCACCAAGCCCCGTGGTGCCTCACTGAGGCGGCGCGACAACGCTTTTTGATGGGGCTCGCAGATGGCTCTGTCAGGGGATCCAGAGACTGCTGAGGCAAATTCTCAGGATTCTTCTGACAGTTCCGATGTTCTCCCTCCTCGTGCGGAAGCCCACCCCGTAGCTTGTTCCACACGAGTGGAGAACCCGATGCTTGAGCTGTCTGCTTCCGAGGAAGTAGACGTGCTCAGCATCAAGGCATCAAGGATTCTGGGTATGACTCGCCCCCCATGGGCCCGCACATGAGGAGCTGGTAGAGGTTGTTTCACGTGCTGTGGCCCGTCAGGAAGCGCTGGCGAAAAGCAAGCTCGAGAACCTGGTTCCCTTGGTAAAATATTTAGATGCATGGAAAAATCTCACAAATATTTATCTGCGCACCATTCAAAAGGGGTACAGGCTGCAGCTCGGTTTCCGCCCACCAAGGTTCAACAGGGTGGTCTGGACTGTAGTCGACCCAGTGCAGGGTCGGGTATTGGAACAGGAAGTAAACTCCCTGCTGGTAAAGGAGGCTGTAGAGCGTATTCCTCCACCGGACAGGGAGTCCGGGCTTTACGGCCGCTACTTCATAGTTCCCAAGAAGGATGGGGGGTTGCTTCCAATAATAGATCTCAGGCACTTGAATCGTTCTCTGAGGAGATTCAGGTTCAAGATGCTCACTATTCCACTATTGGTTTGTCACAATAGATTTGAAGGACGCATACTTCCACAAATCCATCCTTCCATCTCACAGGAAGCTCCTGAGGTTCGCTTTCGGGGGCAAAGCATACCAATATCGGGTTCTTCCATTCAGCCTAGCTCTCTCCCCTCGCACATTTACCAAATGAATGGATGCAGCTTTAGCACCGCTGAGGCTCCAGGGCATCAGGGTGCTGAACTATATTGACGACTGGCTGATTCTGGCCCAGTCGCAAGAGCTGGCGGTTCGGCATCGAGATGTCGTCCTCACCCACATCCAGAGCCTGGGGTTGAGACTCAACACGAAAAAGAGCGTGTTAACACTAGCCCAGAGAACAACGTTCCTGGGAGTGGTGTGGGGGGTCTGAGGTCTCGCCCTCTATGCAGACTGGCGCATCAGATCCTCCTGTGGCCCCAGGGGAAACTGTTGTCTCTCAGAGCAACATACACTCACCGGCCACTTTATTAGGTTCCCCATGCTAGTAACGGGTTGGACCCCCTTTTGCCTTCAGAACTGCCTCAATTCTTCGTGGCATAGATTCAACAAGGTGCTGGAAGCATTCCTCAGGGAGTTTGGTCCATATTGACATGATGGCATCACACAGTTGCCGCAGATTTGTCGGCTGCACATCCATGATGCGAATCTCCCGTTCCACCACATCCCAAAGATGCTCTATTGGATTGAGATCTGGTGACTGTGGAGGCCATTTGAGTACAGCGAACTCATTGTCATGTTCAAGAAACCAGTCTGAGATGATTCCAGCTTTATGACATGGCGCATTATCCTGCTGAAAGTAGCCATCAGAAGTTGGGTACATTGTGGTCATAAAGGGATGGACATGGTCAGCAACAATACTCAGGTAGGCTGTGGCGTTGCAACGATGCTCAATTGGTACCAAGGGGCCCAAAGAGTGCCAAGAAAATATTCCCCACACCATGACACCACCACCACCAGCCTGAACCGTTGATACAAGGCAGGATGGAGCCATGCTTTCATGTTGTAGACGCCAAATTCTGACCCTACCATCCGAATGTCGCAGCAGAAATCGAGACTCATCAGACCAGGCAACGTTTTTCCAATCTTCTATTGTCCAATTTCGATGAGCTTGTGCAAATTGTAGCCTCAGTTTCCTGTTCTTAGCTGAAAGGAGTGGCACCCGGTGTGGTCTTCTGCTGCTGTAGCCCATCTGCCTCAAAGTTCGACGTACTGTGCGTTCAGAGATGCTCTTCTGCCCACCTTGGTTGTAACGGGTGGTTATTTGAGTCACTGTTGCCCTTCTATCAGCTCGAACCAGTCTGGCCATTCTCCTCTGACCTCTGGCATCAACAAGGCATTTCCGCCCACAGAACTGCCGCTCACTGGATGTTTTTTCTTTTTCGGACCATTCTCTGTAAACCCTAGAGATGGTTGTGCGTGAAAATCCCAGTAGATTAGCAGTTTTTGAAATACTCAGACCAGCCCTTCTGGCACCAACAATCATGCCACGTTCAAAGTCACTCAAATCACCTTTCTTCCCCATACTGATGCTCGGTTTGAACTGCAGGAGATTGTCTTGACCATGTCTACATGCCTAAATGCACTGAGTTGCCGCCATGTGATTGGCTGCTTAGAAATTAAGTGTTAACGAGCAGTTGGACAGGTGTACCTAATAAAGTGGCCGGTGAGTGTACATCCTGGGAAATCAGAATCAGGGAGCAGACATCCTGTCGAGACAGGGGATGAGGCCCGGGGAATCGAGACTCCGCCCTGAGGTGGTGGAGTCCATATGTCAGAGGTTCAGCACAGTGGAAGTGGATCTATTTGCGTCTGCGTCACTGTCCACTGTGGTTCTCCCTCACACATCCAGCCCCGCTGGGGTTGGATGCCATGGTGCAGATGTGGCCGAGGCTGCGTCTGTATGCATTTTCCCCGGTTGCTCTGCTCCCAGGAGTTCCGGAGAGGGTCCGTCGCGACGGGATCAGTCTACTGCTGGTAGCCCCGTTGTGGCCGGCCCGAGCGTGGTTTTCCGACATAATATCGCTCCTGGGCGGCCCTCCGTGGGAGATTCCCCTCTGTTGACACAGGCAGAGGGCTCAATATTTCACCCTCGGCCGGAGTTGTGGGTCTGTGAGGCTGGCCTGTCAGTAGGAATAGTGGAGACCATACTCAGCTCTAGAGCTCCCTCCACAAGGAAATTGTATGGCTTGAAGTGAAATGTCTTCACCATTTGGTGTAGAGAGCGTGAGGTGGACACAGTTAACTGCCCAGTGGCTTCAGTGCTGGAGTTCCTCTAAGATCGCTTCTCGGCTGGTCGTACCCGGTCCACTCGAGGTGTACGTGGCTGCCATTGCGGCTTTCCACACTCCTCTGGGTCATGGGCCTCTGGGGAGAGATCCGCTGGTCGTAGGTTTCCTCCGTGGGGCTTGGAGGATGAGACCTGTGGCTCGTACCAGGGTTCCCACATGGGACCTGGCAGTGGTTCTTGAAGGGCTGGCCGAGGCCCTGAGAGTCAACTGAGGCCAAGAACCTTTCGTTGAAGGTGGTCTTTTTGTTGGCCATTACTTCTCTGAGGAGGGTAGGAGATCTCCAGGCGCTCTTTATATCCAATGGGTGCCTGGAGTTTGCTCCACAGGCAACATTAAGGCCATCTTACATCCCCTCCCCCTATTTGCCTAAGGTGTCATCTACTGTGGCACGGCCTGTGGTTCTGCAGGCTTTCCATCCTCGCGTGACGGCGGATGAGGACAGACTTCATCTGCTCTGCCCTATCAGAGCTCTAAAATTATATATTCAGAGGTCCTCTTCATGGCGGAAGTCGGACCAGTTGCTGGTGTGTTTCGGGTCACCCAAGAAGGGGCTTCCCGCCTCCAAGCAGACCATCAGCAACTGCTATAACCTTGGCCTACCAGGTGCGCAATTTCAGATTGGGGTTCAGAAGGGCTCACTCAACCAGAGGCATGATTCCTCTAGAGCCCTCCTCTCAGGGCCCCGATCCAGGAGGTCTGCGATGCAGCAGGACGGCCCCCCCTCACACCTTTATTAGGTTTAAAATCCTGGACATTCCGTCTACGCCAGACACTCTGGTGCTCTCGTCCTAAGTGTGCCTGAGACAGCGTCACACTAGGACAGGCAGGGCTTGTTGTGGCATAGTGGGTACTCGTTCCCCAAAGTGTCATTTTACGCAGTTCGAGTTCCCTCGAAAGGGAACGTCTCGGGTTATGACTGTAACCCTTGTTCTCTGAGAAGGGAACGAGAACTGAACGAGAACTTCCCCTGCCTGGGAGCGCTTGCTTCATCACAGAAGCTAACTCTGTTGAGTGCCGGCGTCCTTTTGTAGCTTCCGCTTATGCTGTCACACGTTACGTCATGACGCAACACCAATCAAGATTGGCTTAGTTTCATTCATCCATACTTACATTTAAATTGAATGCCTTCCACAGCACTATTTTTTCACCATATGTTTTGAACTGTACCTTTCCATATATAAAGTGTATTTACACCTTGTGTGTTGTATGGAAAATGGTAGTAAACCCACCGTTTTAGTAAGTCAGAATGATCGTATGCCGTGTATTTTAAAATGCTTTTATATAATAACACATAGTGAGTGAATGTCAGGTAATGAACATTTTAAAGTGTCCTTCTCTACCGTATGTTTGCCATGCTGGTCCTACTTTAACCGTGCCGGGGGTGTTTAGGTGTTTCTGTCGCCTACACATCACATCTGCACTTCAGCTCGCACTGATTTCACAAGCAGCTTTTGATTTTGTCCTGAAACCGAGCCTGTGTGAAGTGTATTGTGAAATCGCTTAATACATACATTTGAATAGAACTGATTGAATTATTTGTAATTTTACATGGGACAAATCAGCAGTTTAAGAAAAAAAAAATTGGACTATTTAAGGTTTAGTATTTCTTACCTTATATTTGTACAGGTATTAAATTGGGTATATATTTGCACCAAGGTGTGACTAAAATGAGGAGTGAATGAAGAGAAAAGAGTATGTAGGCTATCAAAAACAATTCTTGACTGAGATCAGAAAATATCGTGTTTTTCATTTACATCAGCTCCTGCGTGAGCAACAGGATTCATACTTCAGTTTGCCAGATCATAACTATTTCAAATATAACAGGTTATATTTGATTAATCATGGCCAAGACATTTACAGGCCTACATTTAATTCCCAAAGTATTCAAAAAAAAGTTGGCAGCAACTGGCAAGTGACTTTGGAGGTTTTGATTTTGCCATAAAACCAGAACAATAACAAGGACATTTAACTCTTTCCTCAACAGCGTTTTTTTCTTGTTGCGAGCCGGCACCAGCATCTGTGATCATTTTCACAAAACTTTCATGGCCCCCAGAATATTTTGTTATCTGAACAGTCAATATATAATATATATCTGCTTTTAAACAAATAAAATTTTATTCTAGTTTCATGGATTATTTCTTATCAACCCTTGAGTGTGTAAGTTTCATAAAAACAATATTTTGAACAAAAAGCTGAGAAAATCACCCTTTTTTTTTTTCAAAGACTACATCCAGAAGGGATTCAGAGCGACAATTAAACCCAGATGGAGTAGATCGAGTTCATCAACACCCCAAAGCTTCAGTCGTTCCTCTTCATGGTTCAACATTTCATTCAGTAACATTAGACCGTTTGGATTTGTTTAAAGGTGCCCTAGAATGGTTTTTATTTTTATTGTATAATGTTTCCTGGGTTGCCCTTATAATGTTAGTATGTTTTTTAGATCAAAAATAGTCATAATTTAGAAATAAAAGGCATTTTTCCTAGCCTGATTTTAGCCTCTGCTGTGAACGCTCTGTTTGAAGGGGCGTGTCTGTGTGTAACCGGCCTCTGCTGTGATTGGCTGACAGGCTTGCATATGAAATAGCTACGCATTACATGTGGAACTCTCTCGAATACTTTTACTACAGATATCATACGTTTTTACTATTACAGCTATCGAGATTAACGAATCGTGAGATGTTTTTAAAGCATTTAGATCTATTCCCATCCCATAAAATGTTGAGCAAACAGATGACAGTGTGTTGATCGCGAGAATAAAGATCTTATCATTGCAACACAGTTTCTGCACGCTCTCTAATGCTTTCACCAATGCAAACACAATGATCAGGGCTGGACTGGCCATCGGGCATACCGGGCATTTGCCCAGTGGGCAGATGTGCTATTTGGGCCGATACATCTCAAACTTAAAAAAAAAAAAGATTGGGCTGGTCCAATCACATCTTGAAACACCTCACCCTCTGAGCGAGCCGGCAGTATCTGTTTAAATCGTCAGAGCGATGGAGAAGAAACGCAAGAAAAGTGCAGGGAAATAGCGTGAAAAAAGAATCGGTTCAAGTGTCTGATGAGGAGGAGCAGGAGAGATGAGTGAGTGTAGAGGACTGTGGTGAGCAGAACTACTTTAACACCTATAGGCTATGAGTGTAGAACCCATTACTCAGGCATTATTTCCACATCTGCATAGTTGATGATTACGCATTTTACTAGAATTGTAATGAGACGCGTTTGTTTTCCGCCAAAATAAAAGTTTGATGCAGTTTCTGTCAAAATAAAAGATCACGTGTTTCTCTATAAGTATAGAAATTAGTACGAAACTAGTTATGAAAGTTTCTTTTATTTTTCAGTGCATTTGTTTTACAATACATGTATATTACTGTCATGGGATTCATATTATAACTATTATTATGTAGTAGTGTAATGTAGACAGACACTATATCATAACTAAAAGAGGTTTGAGTTTTTCTTTGTTCAATTTGCACACTGAATATGGGTTGGAGCTCTTCATTTTGAACTCTAAAAGTGCACCAGATGGCTGAATTTAACATTAAAAAGCACAAAATGTTCTTTCGGGGGAGCATGCCCCTGAACCCCCCTAGACGGATCAAGGTACACCCACCACAGATTTACCAAAAATACTGTATGAAACACTGGTGTTGCTATGCCAATGCAACTTATACTGTAGCTTGTTTTAGGATTCATCACTGTGTAGTGTAGCCTAGTTCAATTGTATTTTGCAAATAGTAGTTATTTCATCTGTTAAATCTCACTCATTCCTACTCACTCATTATGGGATTAGTGGGTTTAAGGAATAGGAGATGATATACATATTCAAAGACATGCAAAGATCAGTTGTGTTTATGATCTTATGTAGTGGGCTGGTGTGGGCCAAAATGCCCGGGCCGATTTTTCGTCCCAGTCCAGCCCTGATGATGATGTAAATACAGTATTGAACGATTCTGAGAGAAAGATTACCTGTCTGAACTTGAACAATTACACATCAGAAAGTGTTGCTTAGCTCGATCGATCGAGGCCAGCTCTGTATTGGCCCAAGTTGAGGAAACAGTCATCGGTGAAATGTTTGGAAATTTCCAGAGAAAATAAAATGAACCCATTGTTTCTTCAGAGGCTCGGATGAAGGAACTAAATACCTTTGTGTTCATTTGTACATCCAAACACTGATCGACTGCCGTGCTTCGGCTGCAGCTCCGCCTGTCATTGAACATGGGCTGGATTATGCAGATTTTTGGAGTCGTACATATTAATGATCCGACTGTTGCGTCACAGTCGCTGTTATGTGGAGATTCGTCTGTTTTTCAGGGGTGTTTTTCAAAAACGAGATTTAAGTAAGAAGGAGAAAACAATGGTGTTTGAGACTCACTGTATGTCATGTCCATGTACTGAACTCTTGTTATTTAACTATGACAAAATAAATTCAATTTCACATTCTAGGGCACCTTTAATGTTTTATGGTCGCTTCTATCAATGCTTCTATCGCTTGTTTCTACTGCTTCTTCTCCTGTGTTTGATCAGGAGATTCAGGACTCGTTCAGTAGATGTGTAATAGCGCCCCCTACCGTATTACAGTGAAAACTGGGAAAGCCAGAAAAACTTGTCAATGGCGGGAAGAGTTGCATCATAAATGACATTAATGGCAGGGAGAGAGTTCAAATGGATGGAAACCGTGTGTGTGTGTGTGTGTGTGTGTGTGTGTGTTTGAGTGAGAGTGTGTGGTTTATAAAGACACAATGTATAAAATGTCATGGGTATTACAATGTAAACATCCTGTGTCCTCGTAGAGCAAATGGCTTAAAAACAAACTAAACAGTTTTTTGAAATTATTATTCAAAAGGGTTTTTCTAATTAAAAAAAGGCCAGAGGTTTTCTGTGATGGTAGGTTACGAAAGTCACATTTTGGAAAGAAACACTATGAACGATGTATAAATAATGTTTTTGTGCTAATGTTTTGAGGACATTATTAAAGACCGGATAACTCTGAACAACGTTCTGTTAATGTTACTGGAGGAACGTTTAGAGAGCCTTGGCAGAGCGTTCCCTGCGAGCCGGAGCGTGTGTTTGTGTATCACAGCCGTCTGCGTACAGGGAACACTTCATCCGCTCTTCATCCGCTCATCCCAGTGACACTAATGCCCTTTAAAGACCAGCATGACCATGCAGAACACAGATGGGAGACGGGATCTGCTGTTAAAGATGTGATTAAGGCAGTATTTGACCCAGTGCTGTAGTAGGCCATACAGTGATCTGCATTCACATTCATTTGTACACTGCTGAATGTATCTATAATTAACCTCACTGATTGTAATGGGTAATACGTTATTCTCTGATAATGGATACATGTGTGAAGACAGACATCTCAAACATTTTATTCTTTGCATATAAATTGTCCTTAAGTTCATAGACCGCTTTAACCCTCTCATGCATGAATTATGACAACCTCAGTCAGGATTTTATACTAACGTGTTTTTAGTGCTCTTAGGAAATGAAAAACAAGATTTGAACTTATTTGTTGACACATATTTTCAGATGTCCACTTGAGTGGACGGTATGCCTTTTTAGTTTTAACTGCATAATACAATTAAACATAATACAGTAATCACAGTAATACTGTTTGCATTTAACAAACCAATGTATAAAATGATATAAAAACCATGTAAAAACTATTAAATAAATACAAAAAATATGATATAGCTTCAATTATTGCAAACGCAATTGAGTTTGTTTCCGTTTGAAGAGCACATGCAGAACTTGAACAAGTTGAGTCTACCCTTATTACCCTTATTAGCTGATCATTCTGTAGCTGTGTCCCAATGTGAAGGCTGCATCCTTCGAAGGACGCACCTTGTAGCCTTCGTAGGATTTCCTAATTGCGCATCCAGGTGTTCCCGATTACCGCTCCTGGCGCCAAGCAACAGTGTGAGACTGCCATCCTGATGATTAATTTGTTATAATTGAGTAAACAGCTGGAGCCAGAATTGGCTATTGTAATTTTTATGTTTTATATTTTACTGAGGATGTTAAATACATGAATTTTCTAAACGACATTTAGGCCACTTGTCTTTAAAGTAATTTTTTTTAGGAGGAAAAAGTTCAGTATAATAGAATAAGCAAAAAAAGACTTCACATATAAAAAAGAAATATAACACAAACACAAGGTTAGGTTATATAAAAATAAAACATTCATAAATTATTTTATGATTAACATATTACTGTCTTCAATGAACTCAACGCAAATGATAATAATACATTTAGGCTACATATTTAGAAGGCGCTTTTATCCAAAAAAGGAACAAAGAAATTCGTCAAATGTCAGTCATAATACAGGGCTAAGATTATCACAAATAAACACAAGATTTTGACGCAAATGTGTGTGGGAGTGTGAGCGCGCACTGCATGGCACGGAGGCGCGGGCGCGAACACTTGCATTTTCCCATCAACAGTGGAAACAACTTAAAAAATACTCTATAATTTCTGGTCATACAGAAAAGAATAATACATCATTCCCAACTACTTTTATTTGTCCAAACTCACATATCAAGAAAACGTTGTGCTTTTGTAAAATAAAATAAAACAATCAGTCGCGCTGTCATGATCTCCGTGAACTGGAGCGCGTCTCATAAATGAACTGAAACAAAATATACCTAGCCTAAAGCATGAAATGTTCACTTTTAAACGAACAATTAAAATGCCTCGTTATTTATTCAGACACATTGCTCAGAGACATGGCTCTTCTCATTCAGCATTGCGGGAAAAATATAATTTCCAGGTTCTAATATGGCCTTAGAAAACCAGTAAAATCGACATTTGTCCCATAGTAATTTGTGAATATTTTAAATGTTTAATAAAGCATTTTTTGCGCAGCATTTGTGTAGCCTACTGTTAAAATTTGGGTGTTCAACTTTGGCTTTTAAAAAATACAACAACCTTTCATTTTTAGTTTTTCAATTACGGGTTAAAAAAAGAAAAACGAATGGACGCAAAAGTAAGCTACCTTATATTATTAAATATTTCAAATAATGTATTTGTAGAAATTTGATAGTCAATCAAAATACTAGTAAAATCAAAGACTTTAATCTAAAAAATATCACTAAAAATAGTGATAACTATCACTAAACTAACTACTAGTTTAATAGTCCGTGTAAATTTGCGTCCATTCGTTTTTAATTTTTTAACCCGTAATTGAAAAACGAAAAATGAACGGTTGATGTATTTTTAAAAGGCATAGTTGAACACCAACATTTGAATTTGAACTGTAGGCTACACACCAAATGCTGAACCAAAAATGCTGTCGTCACCGGCGCGCAATGAATTATGGGGTAGGATCAGGGTAGGATAGGCCGCTAAGGATCCATTTATGTATCCTTCCTTTCACGGGGAAACGAAGGGTGCATTTGGCGTCGCTTTTGAATCAGGGTAGCCTTCGTCGCGCCGCGATGACGCAATCGGCCTTCGAATACGGCCTTCGAAGATGCAGCCTTTGAATTGGGACAGCCTTCGTCGCGCCGCTGTGACGCAATCGGCCTTCAAATGCGGCCTTCGGAGGACGCAGCCTTCACATTGGGACACAGCTTTCTTATGTTTAAACATGACTCATTTCTACTTTAGCTCTCCTCTCTGAGAAAACCTCAGGCTGAAATCTACATTGATCTATTGATGTTTTCAGACTGTGAAAAAAGTAGTGATCAGGTGTTTTCAATCTCATCTGAAACTAGAAAAATTGCATTTCCTGCGGAACATGCGTGTGAATGCTTGAAATGCAAGAAAGATAGATGGATTAGTTAGAAAGAAAAAAGATAGATTAGTTAGAAAGAAAAAAGATAGATTAGTTAGAAAGAAAGATAGATTAGTTAGAAAGAAAGATAGATTAGTTAGAAAAAGAAATATAGATAGATTAGTTAGAAAAAGAAATATAGATAGATTAGTTAGAAAGAAAAAAGAAAGAAAGACATTAGAAAGAAAGAAAGAAAGATTAGGTAGTGAGAAAGACAGATTAGGTAGAAAGAAAGAAAGAAAGAAAGAAAGAAAGAAAGAAAGAAAGAAAGAAAGAAAGAAAGAAAGAAAGAAAAAGAAAGAAGGATTAGTTAGAAAGAAAGAAAGAAAGAAAGAAAAAGAAAGAAGGATTAGTTAGATTAGTTAGAAAGAAAGAAAGAAAGAAAGAAAGAAAAAGAAAGAAGGATTAGTTAGATTAGTTAGAAAGAAAGAAAGAAAGAAAGAAAGAAAGAAAGAAAAAGAAAGGAGAAAGAAAGAAAGAAAGAAAGAAAGAAAGAAAAAGAAAGGAAAAAGAAAAAGAAAGGAAAAAGAAAGAAAGAAAAAGAAAGAAAAAGAAAAAAAGAAAAAGAAAGGAAAAAGAAGAAAGATAGAAAGAAAGATTAGTTAGAAAGAAAGAAAGAAAGATATATTAGTTAGAAAAAAATATTAGGTAGAAAGAAAGAAAGAAAGAAAGAAAGAAAGAAAGAAAGATTAGGTAGAAAGAAAGAAAGAAAAAGAAAGAAGGATTAGTTAGAAAGAAAGAAAGATGGATTAGTTAGAAAGAAAGAAAGAAAGAAAGAATTAGTTAGAAAGAAAGAAAGAAAGAAAGAAAGAAAGAAAGAAAGAAAGAAAGAAAGAAAGATTAAAAAAGAAAGAAAAAAAAGAAAGAAAGAAAGAAAGAAAGATTAGGTAGAAAGAAAGAAAGAAAGAAAGAAAGAAAGAAAGAAAGAAAGAAAGAAAGAAAGAAAAAGAAAAGGATTAGTTAGAAAGAAAGAAAGATTAGGTAGCAAGAAAGAAAGAAAAAAGAAAAAGAAAGAATGATTAGTTAGAAAGAAAGAAAGATTAGTTAGAAAGAAAGAAAGATATATTAGAAAGATAATTAGTTAGAAAGAAAGAGATAGATCAGTTAGAAAGAAAGAAAGAAAGATAGATAGATAGATAGATAGATTAGTTAGAAATAAAGAAAGATAGATTAGTTAGAAAAAAAGAAAGATAGATTAGTTAGAAAGAAAGAAAGAAAGAAAGATAGATTAGTTAGAAAGAAAGAAAGATAGATTAGTTAGAAAGATAATTAGTTAGAAAGACAGACAGATAGATCAGTTAGAAAGAAAGATAGATTAAATAGAAAGAAAGAAAGAAAGAAAGAAAGATAGATAGATAGATAGATAGATAGATAGATAAGTTCATTAGTACAAATAGAATGGTAGTTTAATTGAGTCTAGGGCTTCAGGGAGTTTAGATTTGAGTTTTTGTGTTGTTCACTACTGGGCCACCGTAGTCTTGGCTCAATTTGAACTTTTGCAATGAAAGTCAATGGGATTTTTATGATTTGTAATATTAATTTGTAAGAAATCTGAAAGTCAGATCAAAAAGAAAAATAATAGCACACATGTTCTTGAAAAGCTGAACGGTTTGATAGTTGAATGGTTTTTGTAGCACAAAGTAGAGAGGAGAAGAAAGCGACCACGGAAGAATACGGAATAATAATAATAAAGATTTGGATTTCAATAGTGTTGAAGCATTCACACTAATTAGCAGTGTTGGGGAACGCTTTACAAGTAACGTGCATTACGTAATCAGCAAAATCCACTTCTATCAACACAGATCAATTTTGACGACTCATTCTATATTTGATGACTCGTTCTGTATTTGATGACTCGTTCTGTATTTGATGACTCGTTCTGTATTTGACGACTCCTTCAATATTTGATGACTCGTTCTGTATTTGATGACTCGTTCTGTATTTGACGACTCCTTCAATATTTGATGACTCGTTCTGTATTTGATGACTCGTTCTGTATTTGACGACTCCTTCAATATTTGATGACTCGTTCTGTATTTGATGACTCGTTCTGTATTTGACGACTCCTTCAATATTTGATGACTCGTTCTGTATTTGATGACTCGTTCTGTGTTTCATGACTCGTTCTGTATTTGATGACTCATTCTGTGTTTGATGACTCATTCTGTATTTGATGACTCATTCTTGAAAAAAAAATAATAATTCTGTCATTATTCACTTATCTTCATGTCCTTCAAAAATTGCATTCTGTTATTTTTCCAACCTGGACCACATACGGAAAAATCAAGGACACAAACGACACAGATGTGGGACAGCAAGCTTCAGCCGAGGGGACGAGGACTTACATCTCAGTCTGCTCCTCACACACACGGACTACTCCACATTATTTTTAAGGTGTTTTTTTTTTTTTTTTTTCATTTTTGTTAAAGATTCTTCAAATATTTCTACAGAGGGTGAGTAAAAATTTGTGTTTCAAAGAACACACACACACACACACACACACACACTGTATGTAAGCATATGGCACACATATGAACATCTTAAGCTGAATATTTATATTGTTCAGGGAGATATTGATCACTTCCTGTGATACAGACACACACACACACACACACACACACACACACACACACACACACACACACACTATAACAGACTCCTTGCTCATCCGTTTCCCTTGATTTAACCTTGAAACATGAGAGATTTCCAATACAGGAGTATTTCAGCTTGAGCAGTGCCAGGTGTGATGATGATGATGCAGAATGAGGCGGCACAGTTTGAACACATAATAACAGCGGATGATATAAAAACACATATTCATTCAATGTAAAGAATGCATGAGATGTAATAGAGAGGAGAGGTGAGAGACAGGGCGAAGGGTAAAGACTGAACAACAGATACAGGAGATGAAAGACATGCAAAAAATCATGGATAAACAAAGAAACAACAGAAGCCAGATTTGCTTTGCATGAAGGAAAGAGTTTGAAAGAGGCCCACAAAACCATTAGCATACATTAAGGTAAGAGTCAACTATATAATGAAAGTTTAAATGTTGAAACTATGAACATTTAACTCTTCTTGGGACAACAAGTATTTTTAGGTTGTTTAAAATATTGCAATTTGTACAGTTTTGTAAAATATCACAAAAACTTGACAATAGAGTTAGTGCTTCCCACTTTTTCAGAGGGGCTTTGTTTCGGTGGAGTTATTTTTTCCCTTAATTTTCCAGTGGAGCCGTTCTGGAATGAAATCCCCACCCAAATCCACGAACTGGGCGCCGATGTGGAAAGACGAAGGAAGGCGATTCATCGACAAGGCGACAGAGGAAGTCCAAGCAGAAATCAAGGCCAAGACGATGGCCCACAAGGCCTGGTTTCAGACACGTCTGGCCACCCCTCCAGCAATACACTGTGTGCACAATTAATGGGACAATATCATCATCTGTATGAATATTTTCCAACTTCAAGCTGTATAAACTTGAATGCTTATTGGATTTAAGGTGTATATCAGGTGATGTGTATTTGTCTACCGAGGGGGGAGATCAACACCCTATATCAAGGTGTGCACACTTATTAGGCACCTTCTTTTCCTCAGGCAATATGGGCCAAAAAAGAGTTTTAACTGACTCTGAAAAGTAAAAAATTGTAAAAAGTCTTTCAAAGGGATGCAGCATTCTTGAAATTGCTAAGATTTTGGGGCGTGATCACAGAACCATCAAACGTTTTGTTGCAAATAGTCGACAGGGTCGCAAGAAAAACATCTTGTTTTCCCAGAGCTCCACTTCCACTCAGACCCAGCATAGTGGAGGTGGGGTACTGGTATGGGCTGGTATTATACAAATTGCCAGTAGGTTTGGGAGTTGATTTTGAGTCCGTCTTCAACCCGAAAAGTTCCAACTAGCTCATCTTTAATAAGACACTTTCTTCAAGCATTGGTACAAGAAAAAGTCTGCATCTTTCAAGAAGGCCATGATTAGTATGCAGGACAATGCTCCATCGCAGGCATCGAAGTACTCCACTGCGTGGCTAGCCAGCAAAGGCCTTAAAGATGAACGAATAATGGCATGGCCTCCTTCCTTACCTGATCTAAATCCTACTGAGAACTTGTGGGCCCTTCTTAAACGGGAGATTTACGGTGAAGGAAACCAGTGCACAGTGTCTGGGAGGCTGAGGTTGCTGCTGCAGATCGGTGTGCACACGGTGTAGAAGAGTCTCAAATCAGCGGCAAAGTGGGCCGTAGCGACAGCCAAGGCGAGCCCTCCCAGGCCCTGTGACCAACTGGATACGCCGGAAGGGGTGAACAAGATCTCTCGCCTCGCCAGCTCTCGCCAGTCCTCCCGAGCCGTTGGCCAGGTGACGCACGTCAAGGACACAAACCATCAGCTCCTCCGAGACACGCCAGCCATCTTCTCAAATGAAGAGTTCCCACAATCCACCAATTCCCAGCCCTGAACCCGTTTCTGGACCCATCCCGCCGACCACTGTAGCCGAAGTACTGGAAGCAATCAAGAAAATGAAGAATGGCAAAGCGACCAGACCAGACGATATCCCGGCCTTAGCCTGGAAACTAATGGGATGGCGGGATCCCGGCATCACTCTTCAATCGGATGATCACAGAAAACAAGCCCCCCCGAGCCTGGATGACCAGTGTCAGTGCCTGGATGACCAGTGTCAGTGCCTGGATGACCAGTGTCAGTGCCTGGATGACCAGTGTCAGTGCCTGGATGAGTCAGTGTCAGTGCCTGGATGAGTCAGTGTCAGTGCCTGGATGAGTCAGTGTCAGTGCCTGGATGACCAGTGTCAGTGCCTGGATGACCAGTGTCAGTGCCTGGATGAGTCAGTGTCAGTGCCTGGATGAGTCAGTGTCAGTGCCTGGATGACCAGTGTCAGTGCCTGGATGAGTCAGTGTCAGTGCCTGGATGACCAGTGTCAGTGCCTGGATGACCAGTGTCAGTGCCTGGATGACCAGTGTCAGTGCCTGGATGAGTCAGTGTCAGTGCCTGGATGAGTCAGTGTCAGTGCCTGGATGAGTCAGTGTCAGTGCCTGGATGACCAGTGTCAGTGCCTGGATGACCAGTGTCAGTGCCTGGATGACCAGTGTCAGTGCCTGGATGACCAGTGTCAGTGCCTGGATGACCAGTGTCAGTGCCTGGATGAGTCAGTGCCTGGATGACCAGTGTCAGTGCCTGGATGACCAGTGTCAGTGCCCGGATGACCAGTGTCAGTGCCCGGATGACCAGTGTCAGTGCCTGGATGACCAGTGTCAGTGCCTGGATGACCAGTGTCAGTGCCTGGATGACCAGTGTCAGTGCCTGGATGACCAGTGTCAGTGCCTGGATGACCAGTGTCTGTGCCTGGATGACCAGTGTCTGTGCCTGGATGAGTCAGTGCCTGGATGACCAGTGTCAGTGCCAATCTGGAAGGCAAGGGCGATGCAGGGAATGTACCAACTACAGACATCACCCGGGCCACACGGAGTCTGTGCCCGCAGTCCTCCGCAGATTTCCACAGATTGTAGTGCCCGTCATTGACAGCACATGTATGCTTCTGCAATACCGGCGCATAGCTACAAATAACAGATCTGTCTATTCACTGCCGATCATAATATCAAATTGCTCGATTGTTCAGCGAGTCTCTAAATGAGTGCCGCAGGTTCATGTACGACACATCACACACCGTACTCAAGCACACGTTCATCTTCAGCATTTCATCGTCAGATACACTCAGAAACCCGGCAAAATAAAAGTTCAGTTTAACGTGAAGAAATGATCACAGAAATACACTCACCGGCCACTTTATTAGGTACCCCATGCTAGTAACGGGTTGGACCCCCTTTTGCCTTCAGAACTGCCTCAATTCTTCGTGGCATAGATTCAACAAGGTGCTGGAAGCATTCCTCAGGGAGTTTGGTCCATATTGACATGATGGCATCACACAGTTGCCGCAGATTTGTCGGCTGCACATCCATGATGCGAATCTCCCGTTCCACCACATCCCAAAGATGCTCTATTGGATTGAGATCTGGTGACTGTGGAGGCCATTTGAGTACAGCGAACTCATTGTCATGTTCAAGAAACCAGTCTGAGATGATTCCAGCTTTATGACATGGCGCATTATCCTGCTGAAAGTAGCCATCAGAAGTTGGGTACATTGTGGTCATAAAGGGATGGACATGGTCAGCAACAATACTCAGGTAGGCTGTGGCGTTGCAACGATGCTCAATTGGTACCAAGGGGCCCAAAGAGTGCCAAGAAAATATTCCCCACACCATGACACCACCACCACCAGCCTGAACCGTTGATACAAGGCTGGATGGATCCATGCTTTCATGTTGTAGACGCCAAATTCTGACCCTACCATCCGAATGTCGCAGCAGAAATCGAGACTCATCAGACCAGGCAACGTTTTTCCAATCTTCTATTGTCCAATTTCGATGAGCTTGTGCAAATTGTAGCCTCAGTTTCCTGTTCTTAGCTGAAAGGAGTGGCACCCGGTGTGGTCTTCTGCTGCTGTAGCCCATCTGCCTCAAAGTTCGATGTACTGTGCGTTCAGAGATGCTCTTCTGCCCACCTTGGTTGTAACAGGTGGTTATTTGAGTCACTGTTGCCCTTCTATCAGCTCGAACCAGTCTGGCCATTCTCCTCTGACCTCTGGCATCAACAAGGCATTTCCGCCCACAGAACTGCCGCTCACTGGATGTTTTTTCTTTTTCGGACCATTCTCTGTAAACCCTAGAGATGGTTGTGCGTGAAAATCCCAGTAGATTAGCAGTTTCTGAAATACTCAGACCAGCCCTTCTGGCACCAACAATCATGCCACGTTCAAAGTCACTCAAATCACCTTTCTTCCCCATACTGATGCTCGGTTTGAACTGCAGGAGATTGTCTTGACCATGTCTACATGCCTAAATGCACTGAGTTGCCGCCATGTGATTGGCTGCTTAGAAATTAAGTGTTAACGAGCAGTTGGACAGGTGTACCTAATAAAGTGGCCGGTGAGTGTATATTACTATTGTACAATAGAATCGAACGTACTTCTCAAAATATTAACACATTGTATAGTGCTTTCATGCATAACATATATAAACAATAATATCTTATTGTGTGTGTATATATATATATATATATATATATATATATATATTCATATAGCTATATAAAACCATTACGCATAATTCCGCAGATTTTTCCAAAAGTTTAGCACAGAAATCACAAATAAAGTCAGCAGATTCCTGTGCCATACGATGAAGATCTTTGAAAGGATTCCCGATCCTACCGATGCTATCCAAGCTACTCAAATCAAGAAAGTCAGCCTGGTGTTCCTGGGCTTGGAGAAGGTGTTTGACCAGGTCTCTCTCGTTTCCACAGGATTCCTCTGTGAGGATACAGAGCGCAGTCTCTGGAGTCTCAGTGTTAGCGTCTGAGTTCACCAAGGACCGGCCCTCTCGCCCTTCTATTCATCCTACGCATGGATACGGCAACAGCGGACATCCAATCCCACACCCGTGGACGCTCCTGTACGCTGACTGTTCGAATCCCTGGCCTCCATGCGGCGTCATCCTCACGAGACGCTGGTTAAAGGGGAACTCAGGAACTCTGGCCATTTCTCACGAGCTCCCCCTACAGCTGTGGGGCCAACATCTCACAACACTGTCGTGAGGAAACTCCCCGGGCGCCTCCGTCCCCTTTCTGCGGCTGCTATGTGCTTTTGTTATTATCAGAGCCGGCCAACTGTATCGTGTGGAGCTATGTCTACATCAAACACAGTGTCCTGGGCGCGCCGGGGAGCGGGGAAGTCCCCTTTCTCACCAGAACAGGGTATTTAACCATCCAAATGACTTCTAAACGGTTTTATTAAGTTGAAATAGTTGCCAAGTTCCCCTTTAAAGTGGCGAATGCCCACCCATCTCAAGGCGAAGATCTACGATCTACTTCTTACGGCTTCAGGGGAGGCTAACCCCGTCGACTAGCACCTCGTAGCTCACAGTAGTGCTGTCTTGAAGGGTTAGAATTTATTGTTCAAAATCAGTTTCATAATGATGAACTTTTACTTCTGGAACTGTTGCACTCTATAGGGTTTCATTTGTCTATAAGGTCACACACACACACACACACACACACAATAAGCAGTGCGTGAGCCGCAGGACACACTTACACCAGTTCATTCACATTACTCTGCTTTACATTCTCAGTCTCTTCTCTTTCTCCGTGCACATTTCTTCCTCTAGGCCTCCTGTCATATGTCTCTCCTTTCTTCCCTTCTGTTGCCCTCTGCTCTGTTATTCTCTGCTCGCTGCTTTCTGTCTGCTCACCAGGCATGCTCTCTTTCTTCTTCTTAACCCGTCACACAGATAATCTGCCCCTCGGGCTCCCATCTTCTCTGCTTTAGAAGCACACACACACACACACACAAATGCATACACACACACGCATGCATACACACGCACGCACGCATACACACACACACAGGCACACATGCCACAAACACACACTGTCACTGTCTTTTCCCTTAATATTAAAACAGTTTGAGCGCCACCCAGCCCAATGGTGACCAGAGAAGATCCCACTAATCCCTCATAACATCCATCAGATCCATTACAGAAACGACAGTTTAAAATATTTGAGTTTCTACTTGTTTCAGAACGTACAGAGAACATTAAAAAGTAACATTCCCATAATGTTTGAAGAATGATGCGATGGAATGTTCCCTTATCGTTCACATAACCAAGAAAAAAAGCTTTTTAAAAATGCTTGTTGGGATAACAAGTAAGAATATCTGCGATGAGGTCAGAAAAATAAACCTAAATCAAAGAAAAGACAAGAATATTAGTGTATTTGTATTTTTGGCAGATGGATAAAATTTTTCAGAAAAAAAGAATGAATATCTGGTAATTTTGCTTATCGGGTAAATGTATCGTAATCTTAAATTTTTAGATATTTGTGCTGAAAAACATGACAAATATACTAAGTAAGAAAATAATTTTGTGCAGTGTCATTTTTAAATTGTTAAATTTTAAGTATAATTTCTCCATTTTCACATTCATGAAAACTATTTCCAAAACAAATTTGTGAACAAAAAACAAAACAAATGTAATTATAGATAAGAACTGTTGGATTCTAAGGCATTTATTTTGGCATGTCCAACTCAAACACTTGATATTCAGAAATGTTATGAAGGAAGCAGAGTAATTTATTATAGTGATATTTCCAGTATATATTCCCCATAACAGGCGTCGAGTGCTGGAACACCAGCGAGGGAAGACACACACACCGGAGAGGAGGAGAGGAGCGCTGCTCGTGGGCGGGTTAATTAGCGTAGATTGTGTGTGAGGAAGAGTGTGATAACTGAGAGCTGCAGGAACAGACGCACACACACACACACACACACGCACACACACACACACACACACTTCTGTGCTGGAAGGAGCACGGGAACAGATAAAACCTTTTATTGATAGTCAAAAATAGCATGTGTGTCCCTTAAAAAGAAGTATATGGCACAGTGTGCTTTGATACCATGAGAACGGCAGGGTAAGCGTCAGAGAACACCACGGCACATTACAGAAAACATTAGTGTAATATTTAATACCTTTTGCAGCAGCTGAGAGCCGGAATACTTGGCGGCGATGGATTTAATCTCTCCACCAAACGCCGAAGCCCACAGTTTCACTCTAGAACCAAGAGAACAAACGCAGGAGAACATGAGCTGGACAGAAGCTCCACATGTCAGGAAGGATGAGCGCCTCATAGTTCACAAGTTTCAGCGTATTTTAAAATCTTGTATAATTATAATAATGTGTATTTGACAATCTTAAAAATAAAGATTTCAAGTGTTTTTTATTTTTTTTTGCAGTGATCAACCATTTCTGATTCCACAAAGAAACTTCCAATGATCAGTTCTTAAATTAACCATATTTTTCATACGTTTTTCACTATAACAAACCTTTTATGGAATGGAAAAGTTTTTCTTTATGGAATCATATGCAAATAAAGAACCTTAATTTTTAAGAGTGTATTTAAGCAAGTTTATCTCCTTCAAAATATAATTGCCTCAGTTAACTTTAAAATAAAAAGAAAAGTTTAAGAACTTTTGGAGGTAGGACTGTTGAAAAGGAAATACTAGACATTATGTTGATGCTGATGTAGGATCAGTGTGGGCGTCATTTGCACAATTATGTCTAACAGCAAATAAATTTGTAGACAAAATGACAACATTTTAATATGCCTTTCTATCAGCAATAGTTGCACAAAATCAACAGAGTAAACAGTATAAAACAGCTCGTGTGTTGATGAGTAAAGTGTACTCACACTGACAGGGGAATGCCTTGATGAGACGCGTCGCGGGCGTGGAGTGTAATCCACAGCAGGAACACACACAACACACACTTCATGCTTATAATGAGGTCCAGATCTTCGGAAGAGATGAAGGATTGTCCGTTCACTAACTCATCTGCAGACTAGCACTGCTTACAGCACATGTGTGTGTGTGTGTGTGTCCAGGCGGAGATGATGACGAGGGAAGCGCGTGCATGTGTCTGTGCTCGTGCGTGCTGCAGTTTCTCTCAGATGAAGTGCGCGGAAAGAAAGAGGAGAGAGTGTCATGTCTTCCTCTTCCTCTTCCTCTTCCTCTTCAGGGATGAGAATCTGCTGTGTGATGATGCGATGATGATACAGGGAACAAACCGCGACGCGACAGAGTGAGTGAACGAGGGAAACCATGATGCGCTTCACTCCTGTAAACTCGGTGCTGGGCGAGGGCACCTGGGCCAGGGTTACGCAGATCAAAAAATATATATATTTTTAATTTTTAATTTAATTTTTTCGGATAAGAAAAATGTGTTCGAGGAACGTTTTTCGAACGTTTCCAACGTTATTTCTGAATGTTATCTGAACGCCACATCCAGTTATTTATATGCGACTGTTAAGAGAACATTATCATTTTGCAAAAAAATATTATTATACATTGCCTTTGAATGTTAATCTAAACATTCTGAAACAGGTAAAAAAAAATGTAAACAGAGGAATGTTCCATGAATAAAGTATTTAAAGTATTTATACCCTAACGTTTTTGTGTTTTGAGATCATTATTAAAGATTAGCCTACTTCTATGTAACTTTTTTTTTTTTTTTTTTGTCAACATACATCATAAATCCTTCTTGTAAAACATGTTATTGTCTAAAGTGTTTATATTTCAGACCTGTGGGGATGGTTTTCGCGGGAAAGTGCATGCATACGTCACTCGCCCGTGCGTGTGTCGTCATGAGAGAAAAGTTGCTCCTCTCACGAGATTTTCAAAGCATGAATAATCACGAGTTTTCCAGAGCTGGGAATTTTTGTTCACGTCATCTCAGCAGGTTTAGTGGATTATTTCATAAAGGTGGCCTAATATAGATTTATGCCCAGACAACAGTTGTTTACCTTTTGATAACAGTTAATAATGCTTTTGTCGGTTTGCACGTTTTGTGCAGTCATGACTGAAGGACAGCTTTCCCCGATTCAGTGCTTTCTCTTCCTTTGTACCTTGTGATGTAACAACTGAAATAAAATAATTGATAACAGATTGATAATTAAAAAATAAATGTAACAGTGGCGGTTTTAGGAAAGCCGGGTATTGGATCCAAATGCAGCTGAATGTTTATTTACAGAAGTAACAACAGTGCATCCAGACAGGACTACACCACACTAACACCTTGAGAGACACTGGGGTATTTATACACAACAGGTGATGCGCAAAGAAGACAATCAAAGAACTAAACTACAAGAAAAACTACAAAACATGACGCAAAACAGGAAATAACATAAAAGACCAGATTAACACAGAATCATGGCAATAAACATGTTCTTAATCGGGAAATATAGGGACTTTTGGGGCAATATCACATGCCCTGGAATAAAGATGGGACTATAAGGCCTTGGTTTGCCTGATTACTGGGTCTATAGCATAACCCTAACCCTGGGTCTATAGCATAACCCTAACCCTGGGTCTATAGCATAACCCTAACCCTAACCCTGGGTCTATAGCATAACCCTAACCCTAACGCTGGGTCTATAGCATAAGCCTAACCCTGTTGAACACGGGCTTTAGACTCGCCAACAACACACGTCAGCTAGCAGACTCTGCATGTATAAACAATGACACATAATAAAGCTATTCTCAGATCAATATGTAAAAAATTTATGACATTTTTAGTCTTTTGGATTCTGACATTTTTACCACTCTTTACATTTTAATGAATATGTTAAAATATTTAAAGCTATTTTAGAACAACAGAAAAAAACAACATGCAGTGGCCCCAAAAAATATTTGCACACTTTACCACAATTAATAATGCATAAATGTATTTGCAGTAATTACCATTCAAAAGTCAGGAATGACTAAACATTTTTTAAATAATTTATTTAAAATAAATTTAAAAAAAAAATACATTCATGTTACAATAGATTTATATTTCAGATAAAGGCTGTTATTCACACTTTCTGTTCATCTGTGAATCCTGAAAACAGACACATGTATGACGGTTTACACAAAAATATGAAGCAGCAACTGTTTTCAACACTGATAATAATCATGAATGTTTCTTGAGCATCAGATCATCATATTATCCTGATTTCTGAAGGATCATGTGACACTGAAGACTGGAGTAATGATGCTGAACATTCAGCTTTGATCACAGGAATAAATTACACTTTACTGTATATTCACAGAAAACAGATGATTTACATTATAATAATATTTCACAATATTAATTTTTTTTTTTACTATTTCTTTAACAAATAAATGCAGCCTTAATGAAAATAAACAAAGAATCTTATTAATCCTCCACTTTTTAATGGAAGTGTCTGTTTATATGAACAAGAATTTAAAAACAATCGTACCAGAATAGATCAAACAAAATATTGGGCCTAGTTCATGCAGGTTTATTTTAACTAATAAAATATCTAGTTTAAAACTATCGAGCTAAAAAAAGAAGTTTCAAGTTTCAAGTTTATTGTATTTATAAAGCACATTTAAAACAACCTTGGTTGACCAAAGTGCTGTACAAAATATAGCTATTAAAATTCATACAAAAGTTAAAAATGACTTTTACAAGACATTGAACGCACAAGAGTACAAGTAGGTTTTTAAGAGATTTCTGAACTCAGACACTGTGGGCGCTGTTTTAACATGTAAAGGCAATTTGTTCCATAACCTGGGGCCAGCTACCGCAAAGGCTCTGTCACCCCTACATTTTAGCTTGGATCTGGGTACTCGTAACAGGTGATTAGACTGTGATCTGAGCAGTCTGCTTGGTTTGTGTTCTGTCACCAGCTCCGTAAGGTATTGGGGAGCAAGATTACTTAGTGCTTTATACACAAACAGCAAGACTTTAAAATCAATACGATATTGCACTGGTAACCAGTGCAGTAAACGTAGTGTGGGTGTAATGTGATCCCGTTTGCGAGTGCCTGTGAGCAAACGGGCAGCTGCGTTTTGGACCAGTTGAAGTCGGTGAATCGATGACGCAGGTAGTCCTAGATAAAGCGAGTTACAGTAATCAAGTCGAGATGAAATAAAAGCATGAATTATCATCTCAAAACTCTTCCTACTTAGGAAAGGTTTAACTTTCGCTAATCTCCGGAGGTGGTAAAAACTGCAACGGACAACTGTATTTATTTGTTTGTTTAAGTTCAGGCCACTATCCAATATAAAACCCAGGTTCTTTGCCGAAAGGGAGCGATATAGAGAGAGCGAACCCAAGTCAACATTGCTCAGGTCATTTTTCTCAGTTGGCCCAAACAGGACTATTTGAGTTTTATCTTCGTTCAAGTGAAGAAAATTCTTATTGAGCCATGTTTTTAATTCTTGAAAGAAGAGCGTAACGAACTGTAATCAGATCACGGACGCACAACTCGTGCATAAAGAACTTTTAACACTGCTATGAAAAGGTAAACAATCGTAGTTTAGGCATAATTCAGGGATTCGTTGACTTTATGAAATAACCAGCTAAATGTGCGCAAATCAAAAATATCGCAAAACCATATTCATTAGCTGAATAAACAACCGCCTCATACAGCGACTGTATCATAACCAGTGCTTTATCTAAAGGCTATGGGACAGTTTAAGGAAATTATGATAATGAACATAATTCAGTTTTAATAACTATACCATACATGATTTATCCCCTGGCTTTTGAACACAGACATATGTAAAGCTCAAATCTGGACTGCAAATACCTCGAGAAGTGCATGCTTGGCAAATCCAAAACCAGGAATGAATTATTCATTGCCTGAATCAGAGAACTTCAAAAATGCATGAACAGTGCAGGAGAATTATGAGGAAAGACCAGCTTTGCTTGACAGTTTATGCACTGCTTATTATTGCTGTAATGTCATTTTGGCAACCCTACATTGATTGTCTCTTCAGACTCTGCAGTTTTAAGACTTCATGTATCATGTGTTTGGCTCTGCAATAACAACTGCATTCCTTAGTTCAAAATAGGCTATTATTGTCAACAGGTGCGATTATTATACAGTATTTAAATACTTAAAGTCCCCCTGTGGTGAAAATCAAGCTTTTAAATGTTGTTTATCCATGTGGTATTTTTAAAATGTTTTAAGACAAACCATTGTTTAAATTCATAAGTCGACAGCATTGCTGAGTATTTTCTCCTTAAAACTGCAGTGAACCAAAGACAGTCTCAAAAACACGGCCGACTTCGATGAGTAGACGCGGGAAAATGCAGTGTGACGGTCTCTGGCTCGGCAGGACCGACGTGGAGATCAGGCTCAGCAGGACCGACGTGGAGATCAGGCTCAGCAGGACCGACGTGGAGATCAGGCTCAGCAGGACCGACGTGGAGATCAGGCTCAGCAGGACCGACGTGGAGATCAGGCTCAGCAGGACCGACGTGAAGATCTGGCTCAGCAGGACCGACGTGGAGATCAGGCTCAGCAGGACCGACGTGGAGATCAGGCTCAGCAGGACCGACGTGGAGATCAGGCTCAGCAGGACCGACGTGGAGATCAGGCTCAGCAGGACCGACGTGGAGATCAGGCTCAGCAGGACCGACGTGAAGATCTGGCTCAGCAGGACCGACGTGAAGATCAGGCTCAGCAGGACCGACGTGAAGATCAGGCTCAGCAGGACCGACGTGGAGATCAGGCTCAGCAGGACCGACGTGGAGATCAGGCTCAGCAGGACCGACGTGGAGATCAGGCTCAGCAGGACCGACGTGGAGATCAGGCTCAGCAGGACCGACGTGAAGATCAGGCTCAGCAGGACCGACGTGAAGATCTGGCTCAGCAGGACCGACGTGGAGATCAGGCTCAGCAGGACCGACGTGGAGATCAGGCTCAGCAGGACCGACGTGGAGATCAGGCTCAGCAGGACCGACGTGAAGATCAGGCTCAGCAGGACCGACGTGAAGATCAGGCTCAGCAGGACCGACGTGGAGATCAGGCTCAGCAGGACCGACGTGGAGATCAGGCTCAGCAGGACCGACGTGGAGATCAGGCTCAGCAGGACCGACGTGGAGATCAGGCTCAGCAGGACCGACGTGAAGATCTGGCTCAGCAGGACCGACGTGTAGATCAGGCTCAGCAGGACCGACGTGAAGATCAGGCTCAGCAGGACCGACGTGAAGATCAGGCTCAGCAGGACCGACGTGGAGATCAGGCTCAGCAGGACCGACGTGAAGATCAGGCTCAACAGGACCGACGTGAAGATCAGGCTCAACAGGACCGACGTGAAGATCAGGCTCAGCAGGACCGACGTGAAGCTCAGGCTCAGCAGGACCGACGTGAAGATCAGGCTCAACAGGACCGACGTGAAGATCAGGCTCAACAGGACCGACGTGAAGCTCAGGCTCAGCAGGACCGACGTGGAGATCAGGCTCAACAGGACCGACGTGAAGCTCAGGCTCAGCAGGACCGACGTGAAGATCAGGCTCAACAGGACCGACGTGAAGATCAGGCTCAACAGGACCGACGTGAAGCTCAGGCTCAGCAGGACCGACGTGGAGATCTGGCTCAGCAGGACCGACGTGGAGATCTGGCTCAGCAGGACCGACGTGGAGATCTGGCTCAGCAGGACCGACGTGGAGATCTGGCTCAGCAGGACCGACGTGAAGCTCAGGCTCGGCAGGACCGACGTGAAGATCTGGCTCGGCAGGACCGACGTGGAGATCTGGCTCAGCAGGACCGACGTGAAGATCAGGCTCAACAGGACCGACGTGGAGATCTGGCTCAGCAGGACCGACGTGGAGATCTGGCTCAGCAGGACCGACGTGGAGATCAGGCTCAACAGGACCGACGTGAAGATCAGGCTCAACAGGACCGACGTGGAGATCTGGCTCAGCAGGACCGACGTGGAGATCTGGCTCAGCAGGACCGACGTGGAGATCTGGCTCAACAGGACCGACGTGGAGATCTGGCTCAGCAGGACCGACGTGGAGATCAGGCTCAACAGGACCGACGTGGAGATCTGGCTCAGCAGGACCGACGTGAAGATCAGGCTCAGCAGGACCGACGTGAAGCTCAGGCTCAGCAGGACCGACGTGGAGATCTGGCTCAGCAGGACCGACGTGGAGATCTGGCTCAGCAGGACCGACGTGGAGATCTGGCTCAGCAGGACCGACGTGAAGCTCAGGCTCGGCAGGACCGACGTGAAGATCTGGCTCAGCAGGACCGACGTGAAGATCAGGCTCAGCAGGACCGACGTGGAGATCTGGCTCAGCAGGACCGACGTGGAGATCTGGCTCAGCAGGACCGACGTGGAGATCTGGCTCAGCAGGACCGACGTGAAGCTCAGGCTCGGCAGGACCGACGTGGAGATCTGGCTCAGCAGGACCGACGTGAAGATCAGGCTCAACAGGACCGACGTGGAGATCTGGCTCAGCAGGACCGACGTGGAGATCTGGCTCAACAGGACCGACGTGAAGATCTGGCTCGGCAGGACCGACGTGGAGATCTGGCTCAGCAGGACCGACGTGGAGATCAGGCTCAACAGGACCGACGTGAAGATCTGGCTCGGCAGGACCGACGTGGAGATCAGGCTCAACAGGACCGACGTGAAGATCAGGCTCAACAGGACCGACGTGGAGATCAGGCTCAACAGGACCGACGTGGAGATCAGGCTCAACAGGACCGACGTGAAGATCTGGCTCGGCAGGACCGACGTGGAGATCAGGCTCAACAGGACCGACGTGGAGATCAGGCTCAACAGGACCGACGTGAAGATCTGGCTCGGCAGGACCGACGTGGAGATCAGGCTCAACAGGACCGACGTGGAGATCAGGCTCAACAGGACCGACGTGAAGATCTGGCTCGGCAGGACCGACGTGGAGATCAGGCTCAGCAGGACCGACGTGGAGATCAGGCTCAACAGGACCGACGTGAAGATCTGGCTCGGCAGGACCGACGTGAAGATCTGGCCAGGTCAAGATAGTGCTTTAAAGTCCCGTGAGGATCATGGAGGGCATGAATGAACTGAATGGTTCAGATAGGCCTCATTGAGGTGAGATGTGCCAGTACAATAAACTGGATTTGTACTGCTGTATCCCTGGTTGGCATCGCTGCTGGATCTTGGCGTGGCAAAGTTTTCTGTCACAAACTGCTCCAACCAGAAAGTTTTGATCCAAATGCAGCTTTTAATAAGATGGGGTAATCCAGACACATAATCAAAATCCAGGTCGGCAGTCCAAACACACAAACACACAAGGTTGGGAACAAGGCAAACGGGTAATCCAGAGGCAGGCAGAGAGTCCAAGATACAGGGAACCAGAGAAACGCTCGGAAATGCAGTACAACAACATACAAACCTTCACAGTGAGTGAATGTGAAAACCAGGCTGATAAGGGGTGGGCTAAACAGGGCAATGAAACACAGGTGAATGCAATCAGTGATGATGAGTCCGGGCCGTGAGTTATGGGAAATGTAGTTTGTGAGGAAGTGATAATAGTCTGGTGTGGAGTGCCCTCTGGTGGCTCTCAAGGGCACTCCAGCGTTACAGACCGAACATCAGAGAAAACTTTCTATCCCGCTGATCCTGTGCAGAGATGTGAGTCAAGTTTGCACTGTAACATAATTTGGACAATGAAGAACATCTGATTAAAATGAGTCCCAGTTTCATGCACACTGAGATATGCACTGGGAAGGGCAGAGATTAAGAGACGATTAAACATGGGCCACCAGTAAATGACTGTTTTTATTCAGGCTCCAGAGGTCCTAATTCCTGTGCAGAGTTCCCATATCTTCAGCTGCTGACAGCATACACGTGACTGCATACGTGTTATTGGTGTCAACCAATATGCCGATATCTTAGAGATCAGGCTGGCTGATATAAAGCTGATATACATCACATCACACCATTTCATTTAAAAACACATGCATAACAATTTAATACAAATTAAATGTATGTTTATTTTAAACAATATTTACTAAATTATAAATAAATAATTTGAAAATGAATATGAAATAACTTTAGATTGCAACTTATTGATACTGATACCAGAGAATGTGTAATAAGGGGAGAACTCCCACTCTCAGTAAACTTCCGCTTCTGAACTGATTGCAGTTCCACTCTGTTCCACATGAGGGCGCTCACAGGACGAGTACAGGATGAATGAAGGTTCATGGAGTTATACCCCTCAAAATCCAAAAAAATCTCTCAGGATATCATTTTTTTTTTCTTATTAATTTTCTAAGTAATTTGAATGTTGTATTCGAAAGGAGATGCAAAGAAATTACACATTGCTGGGTGTTAGAATTTTTAGAATCACTTATTTGCTTTAAAAAGTCTTTTAAAATGTCAATTAAGTCATTAGGGATGGAACGGTATGAAAATTTAATATCACGATTATATGCATATTATATGCACGAAATATGCTGACTCCATAACCTGTCCATAAACAATCAGTGTAAAGTTCTGACAACATATTTGAACAATATAAGCATTTATATTCTGTATCTTTTTTTAATAAAATCATAAAATGTTATGCAAGGCATCAGGCGTTTCCATCACGAAAAAAGACTCCCATTGCGCCCCTATATGTTGTTTTGCATAAAATTAAACTATATACAACACAATAAATTTATAGATACAAAACATGTACGCAAACCTGTATTTTACAAAAGACACACACCAATTTTAACTGAGCTGCACGGCTCTCTCCTGAAGAGGTCGCAAAAGGCCCGCGATCAATAACCCAAACACTGGGTTGTTCCGTCTGACCCAGGAGCTGAGTAACACAAAGTGCTTAATGCTTAATGAGTGCTATGTAAAATTACATAGAGTAAACGATAAATCACGTTTGAAAATTCTGCTGGCTATTGTATACAGGCCACCAGGGCACCATAAAGATTTTATCAAAGAATTTGCAGACTTTCTATCAGAATTAGTATTGGCTGCAGATAAAGTACTAATAGTTGGTGATTTTAATATACATGTAGATAATGAAAATGATGCATTGGGATTGGCATTTAAAGACTGTCACAGTCCTCGTCTGCACCTGTCTGTCTTTGTCTTCACTACACTTCCCAGAATCCTCCTTGTGTCCACACCTGAACTCACTCCCTCAATCATCATTGTTCATCGTCATCATCATCTGTGTCACCTGTCCTCACCTCGTTAGTGTTCGTTTGTATCTGTATTTAGTTATCTCTGTTTCAGTCTGTCCTTGTCAGTTCTTGATTATGTTTCATGCATGGGCGTAGATTACGGGGGGGACGCGGGGGACGTGTCCCCCCCACTTTTTATAAAATGTAAATTCGTCCCCCCCCACTTTTTATAAAATGTAAATTCGTCCCCCGCACTTTTTCATAGGGCAAGTGTGTCTACGACAAACTGAGGTTTTCGCGGGTGTGTAACGTTATAGCCTACATTGAGATTTAAAATCCAAAGAGTCAAGGATAGTCTATTTACGTGACTTTCACGTTTCCATGGTAATCAGTCACGCATCACGACACGCCCATGCTCGCACCCGCGCCGAATCTATCAGTTTCAAAGAGGTCGCAATGATTTCAAAACGGCAAAAAAAAAAACTCTCTTCACTCCTTTTTCGCGAAAAAGTCAAGCACTGTAAGTAAGTTGTCATGTATCCGAATTGTGTTGCACAGTGATGAATAACTCTGCCTATTTCTCTTGTTGAATAATTAACAAGTTTTGTTGTAGGCTAAATTAAAAATATTCACTACCCGCACAAACGAAACGTGCACTTATTTTCAATCTTGTTTTACTCGTAATGTCTTTTATTTTCACAGATATGTTATCAAAGCCCTTCAAATTAGAATAAACATGGAGATTGTTAATGCTGAATGTGTATTTTCATGCATCAACCGTCACGATCTGCTTGAATCAGGCAGCGTTGGAACATGTGTACGTGATGTTTACCATAATTCGGTAACACAATTAGCCTAGATAAAAAAGTTTATAGACAAACTTTAAGTTCTCTTGAAAATACCTAACTAGAAAGTTTGAAGTAGTTTTAAAAGCTTGAAGTTTGAAGGTTTTCAATTGGAAAGTTTTAATTTAGTAAGACTGTTTAGGCTATTGAGGAATATAATTTTGCCAAAAGAAGAACTTTTATTTTAAGTAAATGTTATTTTTAAATCAGCTTCAGTGTGATATTTAACCATATTATCATGCTTAACACTGATAATTTGAATAATTGTAATGCGATGATCAGATATCTAAATCAGAAAATATCTATGGTTGGCGGGTGGATTATTTATTTTTAACAGTGTATTTGGGGGACTCAAAGTGCACCAGATTAATGAATTTATCTTTAAAATGTACAAAATTTTCTTCCGGGGGGCCGTGCCCCCGGACCCCCCTAGAACTACCGAGATCCACATAGAAAAATACTGTGGGTAACGCAGTGGGGCAGGCTATAATGTTATACGAAAATTACATTTTTTTATTATCTTATTAAAAAACATGATCAGGGTTTTACCACCTCCACCTCGTTTTAAGCCAGAAAAAACCCTGCATGTGCAAAACAAAGTACTGAACATCTGCATTTCTTTCTTTCTGTTTTATTGCTTTAAAAATAAATAACATATTAAGCCAATTAAGCAAAAACCTGTCAACAAAAGTATGAAGAAAAAACAAACTGATATTACACTTGACGTTCTGTCCCCCTCACTTTTGAAATGACGGCTACGCCCCTGGTTTCATGGTTAGTGTGTGTAATCTTCTGCCAGTCTTCCTTGTACCTGTTTGGAGTTTTTGAGTAAATGTTTTGTATTTGAGCTTTGTGTCAGCCTCTCCTTCATCCTGCACCATAACCCGTGACAAAGACATTGTGAACTCAATTGGAATTAGACAACACGTGTCAGGACCTACTCATTGTCGTAATCATACTCTAGATCTAATACTATCACATGGAATAGATGTTGATGCTGTTGAAATTCTGCAGCAGAGCGACGACATCTCAGATCATTATCTAGTCTCGTGTAAATTACATTTAGCCAAGGCTGCAAAGCCGACTCCGTGTTATAAATATGTTAGACCTATAACTTCTGCCACTAAAGATTGCTTTATCAATAATCTTCCTAATCATTTTCATCATCTCAGCATCCTAGATAGCTTAGAAGAACTTGATATTGCAACAGAAACTTTTAACTCTCTTTTCCAGCACTTTAGACGCAGTTGCTCCGTTGCGCTTAAAGAAGATTAAAGAAAATAGTCCAACGCCGTGGTACAACGAGCACACTCAGTTGTGAGGATTTCCAGTCCGGATTTAGACCGTACCATAGTACCGAGACAGCTCTCGTTAGAATCACAAATGATTTGCTTTTATCATCCGATCGTGGTTGTATCTCTCTATTAGTGTTGCTTGATCTTAGTGCTGCATTTGACAATTGACCACAACATTCTTTTAAATAGACTAGAAAACTATGTTGGCATTAGTGGAATTGTACTAGCATGGTTTAAATCATACTTATCTGACCGTTTTCAGTTTGTAGCAGTAAATGAAGAGATGTCTTATCGATCACAAGTTCAGTATGGCGTACCACAAGGCTCAGTACTAGGACCGCTGCTGTTCACTCTGTACATGCTGCCATTAGGAGATAACTGTCAAGGATCACAGATGAATCAGACAAGATGGTAAGTTTACTGCTTTATTTGTGCAGAAGGATCGTAGTCGGAGATAACAGGTGAGAAATCAATGACATAGAAACATAAAGGAAGCTTAGCTGTGGTTAATGTCCTTTTTTCTCTTTCTCTCTCTCTTGCAGTTGACTTGACGGTGGTTCGGTACAGATGGGCAGATCTTAGACAGATTGATAGCAGGTAGGTGATCAGGAAGTCTGTGAGCCATGGAATGACGAGACCAGACAAGTGACTGCAGTAAAGGTGAGTGTTTTATAGTCCATGTGGGTGATGGGACACAGGTGATGGTGATCAGTACTCAGGGGATAATGAACGGGGCAGTGTCTGGTTGGGTGAAAGGGAACGAGTGGGTGGAGATGATGATCTGGATGGTGATGGAATCCTGACAATATCATTAGGAAACATGGAATTAGCTTTCACTGTTATGCCGATGATACTCAGCTCTATATTTCTTCAAAACCTAACGAAACTTACCAATTCACAAAATTAACGGAATGCATAGCTGGTATAAAAAATTGGATGACTAGTCATTTCCTACTACTAAATTCTGAAAAAACAGAGATTCTGATTATTGGACAAAAAACATCCACACCTAATAACCTAGAATACTGTCTAACACTTGATGGCTGCTCTGTAAAGTCTTCGTCGTCAGTTAGGAACCTGAGTGTGCTCTTTGATGCCAATCTTTCATTTGAAAGTCACGTGTCTAGTATCTGTAAAACCGCATTTTTCCATCTTAAAAATATATCCAAATTACGTCATATGCTCTCATTGACAAATGCGGAACAATTAGTTCATGACATCAGGACTAGATCATTGTAATGCTCTACTGGGTGGTTGCCCTGCACGCTTAAACAACAAACTACAGCTAGTTCAAAACGCAGCCGCTCAAGTTCTTACCAGAACCAGGAAGTATGACCATATTAGCCCGGTTTTGTCAACACTGCATTGGCTGCCTATTAAACATAGTATACATTTTTAAATATTGTTGATTACTTACAAAGCACTTAATGGTTTAGCTCCGCAGTACTTGAGCAAGCTCTTGACACATTAGTCCTTCACATCTATTGCGATCTTAAAATTCCGGCCAGTTAATAATACTTAGAATATCAAAATCGACTCCTGGCGGTAGATCCTTTTCCTATTTAGCACCAAAACTTTGGAACAGTCTTCCTACCATTGTCCGGGAAGCAGACACACTCTGTCAGTTCAAAGCTCGATTAAAGACACATCTCTTTGACCTAGCATACACATAATACATTATAGACTTCTATAACTCAATGTTAGGCTGCATAGATTAGGTCAGCCAGAACTGGGACCACTTCCCTTAAATCCTGATGTACTCGTTACATCATAAGAAGAATGGCATCTACGCTAATATTAGTGTCTCTGTTTATCCCGAGGTTTACCGCAGCCTGGCGGATCCAGGCCGTATCCAGATCTGACGAGGAGCTTCGCCTGGACACACACACACACACACACACACACACACACTCCAGATCTGACGAGGAGCTTCGCCTGGACACACACACACACACACACACACTCCAGATCTGACGAGGAGCTCCGCCTGGACACACACACACACACTCCAGATCTGACGAGGAGCTCCGCCTGGACACACACACACACACACACACACACACACACACTCCAGATCTGACGAGGAGTTTCGCCTGGACCCGATGACAATGCAGTGCTGAAGTGCCAACTAGCCTCTCCCTATGGAGGATCCCTTTCCCACTCTACAGATAAAGCGTTGAGAATCGTTTTGGGTACCGACCCCGAAGTGATAAATAAAACAAAATTCTGTATCAAATTTATAGACAAGACAAGTAGTTTGTTTAGGCATGGTTTGTAGGGAATTACAAACCTGCACACATCAAACGCACATAACTATAGAATCAATTCTTAAAGGATTAGTTCACTTTAAAAAAAACTTTTGCTTATAATTTCCTCCCCCCCATGTCATCCAAGATGTCCATGTCTTTCTTTCTTCAGTCGAAAAGAAATTAAGGTTTTTGATGAAAACATTCCTGGATTTTTCTCCATATAATGGACTTCATTGGGAACCAAATGGTTCAAGGTCAAAATGAGAGTTTCAGTGCAGCTTACCAGACGATAAACGACACCAGACGATGAATAAGGGTCTTATCAAGCGAAACGATCGGTTATTTCAAAAATAAATAAAAAAGTTTAAGTTTTATAAGCACAAATGCTCGCCTTGCTCTGTTCTGTGATGCGCGTTCGTGACTCACGTAATACGCAATTACGTTGTAAAAGGTCACGCTTCTGTCCTGACGAAAATGTTCTTTTAGCCTTTTTAATATTAAAACACACAGGATACGCACACGAAATGGGCATTTAAACGATAAACTGACAGAAAGACATTTGAATATGTGTATATGGTCCTCTTTCCTCAGATTTGTAAACAGTGACTCGGTACGTCAAGCGTGACGTTTTGAACATAATTGCGTATTACGTGAGTCGCTGACGCGCATCACAGAACAGAGTAAGGCGAGCATTTGTGCTTATAAAACTTAAACTTTTTTATTTATTTTTTAAATGACTGATCGTTTCGCTAGATAAGACCCTTATTCATTGTCTGGTATCGTTTATCGTCTGGTAAGCTGCTCTGAAACTCAAATTTTTTCCTTGAACAGTTTGGTACCCATTGAAGTTTATTATATGGAGAAAAATCATCATATGTTTTCATCAAAAACCTTAATTTCTTTTCGACTGAAGAAAGAAAGACATGGACATCTTGGATGACATGGGGGTGAGTAAATTATCAGCAAAAGTTTTTTTTAAAGTGAACTAATCCTTTAATGCGCATGTGAACGCCATCAGCGTTTATCACAGGTTCGCGTTTAAAGTCTGTTTAGAGACATTCATAAACATTTTTATCTCACAGTTACTGTAAATCCGGCCTCTAGTTCATAACTAGAGTTCATAACCCGACTGAGCCTGGGTTCTCCCAAGGTTTTTTTTTTTCCATTGGGTCACTTGATGGAGTTTTAGGACACCATTGGGTCACTTGATGGAGTTTTAGGACACCATTAGGTCACTTGATGGAGTTTTAGGACACCATTGGGTCACTTGATGGAGTTTTAGGACACCATTGGGTCACCTTATGGAGTTTTAGGACACCATTGGGTCACTTGATGGAGTTTTAGGACACCATTAGGTCACTTGATGGAGTTTTTGGACACCATTAGGTCACTTGATGGAGTTTTAGGACACCATTGGGTCACTTGATGGAGTTTTAGGACACCATTAGGTCACTTGATGGAGTTTTAGGACACCATTGGGTCACTTGATGGAGTTTTAGGACACCATTGGGTCACCTTATGGAGTTTTAGGACACCATTGGGTCACTTGATGGAGTTTTAGGACACCATTGGGTCACCTTATGGAGTTTTAGGACACCATTAGGTCACTTGATGGAGTTTTAGGACACCATTGGGTCACCTTATGGAGTTTTAGGACACCATTAGGTCACTTGATGGAGTTTTAGGACACCATTGGGTCACCTGATGGAGTTTAAGGACACCATTGGGTCACTTGATGGAGTTTTAGGACACCATTGGGTCACTTGATGGAGTTTTAGGACACCATTAGGTCACTTGATGGAGTTTTTGGACACCATTAGGTCACTTGATGGAGTTTTAGGACACCATTGGGTCACTTGATGGAGTTTTAGGACACCATTGGGTCACTTGATGGAGTTTTAGGACACCACTGGGTCACTTGATGGAGTTTTTGGACACCATTAGATCACTTGATGGAGTTTTAGGACACCATTGGGTCACCTGATGGAGTTTTAGGACACCATTGGGTCACTTGATGGAGTTTTAGGACACCATTGGGTCACCTGATGGAGTTTTAGGACACCATTAGGTCACTTGATGGAGTTTTAGGACACCATTGGGTCACCTTATGGAGTTTTAGGACACCATTAGGTCACTTGATGGAGTTTTAGGACACCATTACGTCACTTGATGGAGTTTTAGGACACCATTGGGTCACCTGATGGAGTTTTAGGACACCATTAGGTCACTTGATGGAGTTTTAGGACACCATTAGGTCACTTGATGGAGTTTTAGGACACCATTGGGTCACCTGATGGAGTTTTAGGACACCATTAGGTCACTTGATGGAGTTTTAGGACACCATTAGGTCACTTGATGGAGTTTTAGGACACCATTGGGTCACTTGGAGTTTTTTGGTTCTTTGCCACTGTTGCCTTTGGCTTGCTCAGTTGGGGATATTCAAATTAATTAACCAATCATTAAATCCATTGATCAGCTCTACCAAACGTGGATGTTTTTCCACTAAGAAACAAACATTGTTATGTTGTTTTGATGGATACTGTGAAGCTGCTTTGATACAATCTATATTGTGAAAAGCGCTATATAAATATACTTGACTTGACAAAACTACCCAAACACTGAAAAAATAACCCCCAAAACTGTTTTTTTTTTTAGACTGTATGAAGTTGATTACAATAGAAAAAACAGGTTGAGGCATCACTCCAGTTATTCCCAGATCATACCTGTCACAGTCACAGTTGTGTTCCCTGCAATAATACCACAATACACATGCACATCACTGCAACTGATGGCTTGTTCGGGAACACCGGAGTCCCGAGCCGCATAAATCATCATTAATCATTATAAAACACATGAGCAGGGAGGACTCAGTCTTGGGTTGAGCCAAATGACCTGTTATGATTATGTATGTTATGAACTCATTTTAATCTCATGAAAGGAAGGTTAAAAGAAAGTGTCTTTGATTATTACAGTCTCCTTCTACTCTGAAATGAACTTCTGAGAAAGTCTTGACCGGTGACGTCATAAGGCTGATATAAGCGTGGTTTGATCAAGATGAGTGCCATCATAGATCTCCAGATCTCCATAATCTGACAGAATTATTCCATTCACAAATCCGGATCTAGGGATTTTCCCAGTAAGCCAGCAGGCCATATTAACACATAAAAGAGCAGAGGAGTCTTCTACGCCATACTATACCTGTCATCAGTGCTTCAGCTTGTGTGGGTTCAGTGTGAGAGATGGGCATCATTGCGTGGGAAAGCGCTGTGCCGAGCAGAGCCGAGAACGAAGGCATCATGCCCCGGGTGGGCTACGCGGCCCTGGCGGTGGTCATCGGGCTGTTCTCGGCGTGCGGCGTAGTGCTGAACGTGACGGTGGTGGCGGTGACGCTGAGGCACAGGGCGCTCCGGCAGCCGCTGAACTTCGCTCTGGTGAACCTGGCCGTGGCGGATCTGGGCTGTGCCGTGTTCGGGGGGCTGCCCACCACACTCACCAACGCCATGGGCTACTTCAGCCTGGGCCGGGGGGGCTGCGTGCTGGAGGGCTTCGCCGTCGCCTTCTTCGGTGAGCACCGCAAACCTCTTATGCAAACCTTATTGGCTTTTATTACCATTGAATAGTTTTCCCTACTTTATGTAAAAATGATTGTTTTTAACGGTAAAAGACTCTAAAGCCCTGCCCAATCAGTGAAGGCTTCTGCGCGGGACTGTCTTTACAGCGTAATGCACATCTGACTTAATTTATGTTAATCATTACATTTAGATGAATGTTTGATTATTCTATTTAACTCTTTATTGAAAATACCCCCGTTCATCCGGATTCCTTTAACACTTTGGATCTTGCTCCGGCCGGGTATACTTCTATACCGGTATATCATATTAACTTTCTTGTGGAAAAGCTTGTGATGCTTTGATTCATCATGTGATTCAATGTGGTCAATGTATTACAAATGTACACAACAGATATTAATACTTTAATAGATCAGTAAATTAACATTATATTAGTTATGAAATATGTTGTTTTACTGTAGATTTAAGTTAAGTCTATAAAACCTAAAATGTTGCTACCGTATTCTTTACAGTAAATTTCTGGCTACCACAGCTGGTGTTTTTTACCGTAATTTAACAGAATATTTTTACAGTGTATAAATGGCTAGTTATATTAGATATTGTCATTTACATTTATCTTTATATTGGTCCATGTCCATGATCAGATCAGACCCGCGGTCCTTCCCACCGGTTCAGAACCACTGATCTTGATAAAGGGACTCTTTTTTATTGAAATTTGAAATGTGTTTTATTAAAAGGTTCAAACCTTGAACAAAACTTGAACAGAATTGAGCTGAATAATGACACTATTGTCTTCTAGTCCTGCTTTACAGCTGAACTGACAAAAGTTGTAACATCAACATTATTGAACTGAATCGAACTGATTCAAAATGAACGATGACACTACCCAGATAGCACACGTACATCAGGAAGACGTATTTTTTAGAGAGTTTGCTCATCTGCAATAAGTCTATAGGACGTTTTCTGTCAGATGTCAAATAGACGTGTAAGATGTCTTTAAGATGTAATGATTTAGAATGTATGTTAAACTGACATCTTAAAGATGTCTATCAGATGTTAGTAAACAGATGAAGTGATCTTTAACAGACATCTTGCAGACGTACGTGTGCTATCTGGGTATAGTCTTCTCTTCTGTAGAGATGAGTTGAATTAATTTTATAATTGATGAACTTTACACAGTTGTTGAACTGAATAATAACACTATTGTCCTTTTAACTCTTTCCCCGCAAATGACGAGTTTTTACAGTAGGGGGCGCTATTACACATCTATGAGTGAACGAGTACTGAATCTCCTGATCAAAACACAGATGAAGAAGAAGCAGAAACAAGCGATATCATATGTAATCAGATGTTATTGTAAAATAACGTGATCATCAACATTAAACAACAAAACGGTCTAATCTTACTGAAAAAAATGTTGAACCATGAAGAGGAACGACTGAAGCTTTGAAGCCTGACTGGGGAGCTTCAAACCTGGACCGAGGTGGTTGAGAAACCCTGGCGGCGGATCTGCGAGGGAGGCAAGTTTGGAAAGCCTCACCCTCCTGCTTCTTTAGATCGCACCGTTGTCGCATAGCAGTGACCGATGCCCAGAAAAGGGCTTTGGGCTCAACTGGAGCATCCAAGAAGTCTGCTTTCTCTCTGTCTGACATCCCTGACAGTCCCAGCCAGGTTGAGATCTGCAACAACACAAATCTCTTCCCAGAGGGCTGGGTTTGGTGTCCCAGCAACCATTTGCCTCCCCATCTCTTCCATAAGCTCCGCTTGATAAGCAGTGAGGAGAGAGGTGGCATTAAGAGCCGTCACTGCCAGTGCAGAAGAACGATAAATCTTTTGTAAAACTGAGGCTGCCAGGTGCTCAGTGCGTCCTGGCAGTGAAGCTGAAGCCGAGGAAAAGGCTGTCCTGCGGTTAGGGTGGAGGTGATGTGCAACTGACAGCTCAACAGGAGGGGAATTTGACATCCCTAACTCCTCCATGTTATCCATGCAGTCTCTTGCCTTTTGCCGCCGCCCCCCGGAACATTTCCAGTAGGTCGAGCTCCGCCTGAGCTGGGGAGGGTGAACTTTCCCTTAACGTGCTGTTTGGCCGGGAGGGATTCGACGGGAGGATTGCGTCGTCATCATCCTCCTCACCTTCATCATCGTCGTCATCATCATCCTCCTCTCTTACATCCGTAAAGGATCCAAAGAGGGGAGGTAGTTGGGGGGACACTTCGTCCATAAATTCACCTGCTGTTTAGTCTCCTCCGTGGGCAATCTCCCTTGTTAGTGGCCGCGACCCACACTCTTCTCTCTAGCACCCTCGACGGGAAGAGAGAACAGTGAGGACACCTCTGGGTTCGCGAGGGCTGCCTGAGCGTGTCTCCCCCCCGGCATGTGATGCACAAAGGATGAGGATCCTTGCCTGATATCATTGAACCGCACGCACACGGACGTGAAGTTTCTGCTTTTGGTCCGCCGCTTGCAGAACTAGTAGTTGCCATAGTAAATAATAGTTAATTATATAATAATAGTTAATTACTTAACACGTTAATTCTTTTAGTATACCAGAATCAAATAAAATCACTGTTACAGTGAAAAAAGACCTGCTAACAAAACAGCTGCGTTCGGTGACGTACCTTACGACTCGTCTCAGAACAGTTAAACAACTGTTTTGAATTCAGGTCCTGCTGAAGGATAGCTTCCAATTTGATCATCACGGGGAAGAGATCGAGAATGAAGTAGGGACCACCGGGCAGTGGTATATATTGGGGAGATGGGACTCCCGCATCAGTGTCATGATTGGTCTGTCAACTGACAGACGTGGTGTGATTGGTGCTTCTAGGATCTGTCATGCCCAGAGGCGTTCCAATAATGAGATAGCGAGCGAATGTTTGAAAGAGAACGGGGTTTTTTTTGTATGTGTAAAAGCAGAGGGTGTGTCTCGTTCGCTCCTCCAGGTATCGCGGGCCTGTGTTCCTGAAACAGTCTTGACTCGTTCGCTCCTCCAGGTATCGCGGGCCTGTGTTCCTGAAACAGTCTTGACTCGTTCACTCCTCCAGGTATCGCGGGCCTGTGTTACTGAAACAGTCTTGACTCGTTCGCTCCTCCAGTTATCGCAGGCCTGTGTTCTTGAAACAGTCTTGACTCGTTCGCTCCTCCAGGTATCGCAGGCCTGTGTTCCTGAAACAGTCTTGACTCATTCGCTCCTCCAGGTATTGCAGGCCTATGTTACTGAAACAGTCTTGACTCGTTCGCTCCTCCAGGTATCACAGGCCTGTGTTCCTGAAACAGTCTTGACTCGTTCGCTCCTCCAGGTATTGCAGGCCTATGTTACTGAAACAGTCTTGACTCGTTCGCTCTTCCAGTTATCGCAGGCCTGTGTTACTGAAACAGTCTTGACTCGTTCGCTCCTCCAGGTATCGCAGGCCTGTGTTCCTGAAACAGTCTTGACTCGTTCGCTCCTCCAGGTATTGCAGGCCTATGTTACTGAAACAGTCTTGACTCGTTCGCTCCTCCAGGTATCGCAGGCCTGTGTTACTGAAACAGTCTTGACTCGTTCGCTCCTCCAGGTATTGCAGGCCTATGTTACTGAAACAGTCTTGACTCGTTCGCTCCTCCAGGTATCGCGGGCCTGTGTTACTGAAACAGTCTTGACTCGTTCGCTCCTCCAGGTATCGCAGGCCTGTGTTACTGAAACAGTCTTGACTCGTTCGCTCCTCCAGGTATCGCAGGCCTCTGTTACTGAAACAGTCTTGACTCGTTCACTCCTCCAGGTATCGCAGGCCTATGTTACTGAAACAGTCTTGACTCGTTCGCTCCTCCAGGTATCGCAGGCCTCTGTTACTGAAACAGTCTTGACTCGTTCACTCCTCCAGGTATCGCAGGCCTGTGTTACTGAAACAGTCTTGACTCGTTCACTCCTCCAGGTATCGCAGGCCTGTGTTCCTGAAACAGTCTTGACTCGTTCGCTCCTCCAGGTATTGCAGGCCTATGTTACTGAAACAGTCTTGACTCGTTCGCTCTTCCAGGTATCGCAGGCCTGTGTTCCTGAAACAGTCTTGACTCGTTCGCTCCTCCAGGTATTGCAGGCCTATGTTACTGAAACAGTCTTGACTCGTTCGCTCCTCCAGGTATCGCAGGCCTCTGTTACTGAAACAGTCTTGACTCGTTCACTCCTCCAGGTATCGCAGGCCTGTGTTGCTGAAACAGTCTTGACTCGTTCACTCCTCCAGGTATCGCAGGCCTGTGTTACTGAAACAGTCTTGACTCGTTCACTCCTCCAGGTATCGCAGGCCTGTGTTCCTGAAACAGTCTTGACTCGTTCGCTCCTCCAGGTATCGCAGGCCTGTGTTACTGAAGCAGTCTTGACTCGTTCACTCCTCCAGGTATCGCAGGCCTGTGTTACTGAAGCAGTCTTGACTCGTTCGCTCCTCCAGGTATCGCGGGCCTGTGTTCCTGAAACAGTCTTGACTCGTTCGCTCCTCCAGTTATCGCTGGCCTGTGTTACTGAAACAGTCTTGACTCGTTCACTCCTCCAGGTATCGCAGGCCTGTGTTACTGAAGCAGTCTTGACTCGTTCGCTCCTCCAGGTATCGCGGGCCTGTGTTACTGAAGCAGTCTTGACTCGTTCGCTCCTCCAGGTATCGCGGGCCTGTGTTCCTGAAACAGTCTTGACTCGTTCGCTCCTCCAGTTATCGCTGGCCTGTGTTACTGAAACAGTCTTGACTCGTTCGCTCCTCCAGGTATCGCAGGCCTGTGTTCCTGAAACAGTCTTGACTCGTTCGCTCCTCCAGGTATCGCGGGCCTGTGTTACTGAAACAGTCTTGACTCGTTCGCTCCTCCAGGTATCGTGGGCCTGTGTTCTTGAAACAGTCTTGACTCGTTCGCTCCTCCAGGTATCGTGGGCCTGTGTTCCTGAAACAGTCTTGACTCGTTCGCTCCTCCAGTTATCGCGGGCCTGTGTTCCTGAAACAGTCTTGACTCGTTCGCTCCTCCAGGTATCGCGGGCCTGTGTTACTGAAACAGTCTTGACTCGTTCGCTCCTCCAGGTATCGCAGGCCTGTGTTCCTGAAACAGTCTTGACTCGTTCGCTCCTCCAGGTATTGCAGGCCTATGTTACTGAAACAGTCTTGACTCGTTCGCTCCTCCAGTTATCGCAGGCCTATGTTACTGAAACAGTCTTGACTCGTTCGCTCCTCCAGGTATCGCAGGCCTGTGATCCTGAAACAGTCTTGACTCGTTCGCTCCTCCAGGTATTGCAGGCCTATGTTACTGAAACAGTCTTGACTCGTTCGCTCCTCCAGTTATCGCAGGCCTGTGTTACTGAAACAGTCTTGACTCGTTCACTCCTCCAGGTATCGCAGGCCTGTGTTCCTGAAACAGTCTTGACTCGTTCGCTCCTCCAGGTATTGCAGGCCTGTGTTCCTGAAACAGTCTTGACTCGTTCGCTCCTCCAGGTATTGCAGGCCTATGTTACTGAAACAGTCTTGACTCGTTCGCTCCTCCAGGTATCGCAGGCCTGTGTTCCTGAAACAGTCTTGACTCGTTCGCTCCTCCAGGTATCGCAGGCCTGTGTTACTGAAACAGTCTTGACTCGTTCGCTCCTCCAGGTATCGCAGGCCTGTGTTCCTGAAACAGTCTTGACTCGTTCGCTCCTCCAGGTATTGCAGGCCTATGTTACTGAAACAGTCTTGACTCGTTCGCTCCTCCAGTTATCGCAGGCCTATGTTACTGAAACAGTCTTGACTCGTTCGCTCCTCCAGGTATCGCAGGCCTGTGTTCCTGAAACAGTCTTGACTCGTTCGCTCCTCCAGGTATTGCAGGCCTATGTTACTGAAACAGTCTTGACTCGTTCGCTCCTCCAGGTATCGCAGGCCTCTGTTACTTAAACAGTCTTGACTCGTTTGCTCCTCCAGTTATCGCAGGCCTATGTTACTGAAACAGTCTTGACTCGTTCGCTCCTCCAGGTATCGCAGGCCTGTGATCCTGAAACAGTCTTGACTCGTTCGCTCCTCCAGGTATTGCAGGCCTATGTTACTGAAACAGTCTTGACTCGTTCACTCCTCCAGTTATCGCAGGCCTGTGTTACTGAAACAGTCTTGACTCGTTCACTCCTCCAGGTATCGCAGGCCTGTGTTCCTGAAACAGTCTTGACTCGTTCGCTCCTCCAGGTATCGCAGGCCTGTGTTCCTGAAACAGTCTTGACTCGTTCGCTCCTCCAGGTATTGCAGGCCTATGTTACTGAAACAGTCTTGACTCGTTCGCTCCTCCAGGTATCGCAGGCCTGTGTTCCTGAAACAGTCTTGACTCGTTCGCTCTTCCAGGTATTGCAGGCCTATGTTACTGAAACAGTCTTGACTCGTTCGCTCCTCAAGGTATCGCAGGCCTATGTTACTGAAACAGTCTTGACTCGTTCGCTCCTCCAGGTATCGCAGGCCTGTGTTGCTGAAACAGTCTTGACTCGTTCTCTCCTCCAGTTATCGCAGGCCTGTGTTACTGAAACAGTCTTGACTCGTTCACTCCTCCAGGTATCGCAGGCCTGTGTTCCTGAAACAGTCTTGACTCGTTCGCTCCTCCAGGTATTGCAGGCCTGTGTTCCTGAAACAGTCTTGACTCGTTTGCTCCTCCAGGTATTGCAGGCCTGTGTTACTGAAACAGTCTTGACTCTTTCGCTCCTCCGGGTATTGCAGGCTTGTGTTCCTGAAACAGTCTTGACTCGTTCGCTCCTCCAGGTATTGCAGGCCTATGTTACTGAAACAGTCTTGACTCGTTCGCTCCTCCAGGTATCGCAGGCCTCTGTTACTGAAACAGTCTTGACTCGTTCACTCCTCCAGGTATCGCAGGCCTGTGTTACTGAAACAGTCTTGACTCGTTCACTCCTCCAGGTATCGCAGGCCTATGTTCCTGAAACAGTCTTGACTCGTTCGCTCCTCCAGGTATCGCAGGCCTGTGTTCCTGAAACAGTCTTGACTCGTTCGCTCCTCCAGGTATTGCAGGCCTGTGTTACTGAAACAGTCTTGACTCGTTCGCTCCTCCAGTTATCGCAGGCCTATGTTACTGAAACAGTCTTGACTCGTTCGCTCCTCCAGGTATCGCAGGCCTGTGTTCCTGAAACAGTCTTGACTCGTTCGCTCCTCCAGGTATTGCAGGCCTATGTTACTGAAACAGTCTTGACTCATTCGCTCCTCCAGTTATCGCAGGCCTGTGTTAGTGAAACAGTCTTGACTCGTTCACTCCTCCAGGTATCGCAGGCCTGTGTTCCTGAAACAGTCTTGACTCGTTCGCTCCTCCAGGTATTGCAGGCCTGTGTTCCTGAAACAGTCTTGACTCGTTCACTCCTCCAGGTATCGCAGGCCTGTGTTACTGAAACAGTCTTGACTCGTTCGCTCCTCCAGTTATCGCAGGCCTGTGTTCCTGAAACAGTCTTGACTCGTTCGCTCCTCCAGGTATTGCAGGCCTCTGTTACTGAAACAGTCTTGACTCGTTCACTCCTCCACGTATCGCAGGCCTGTGTTACTGAAACAGTCTTGACTCATTCGCTCCTCCAGTTATCGCAGGCCTGTGTTACTGAAACAGTCTTGACTCGTTCACTCCTCCAGGTATCGCAGGCCTGTGTTCCTGAAACAGTCTTGACTCGTTCGCTCCTCCAGGTATCGCAGGTCTGTGTTACTGAAACAGTCTTGACTCGTTCACTCCTCCAGGTATCGCAGGCCTGTGTTACTGAAACAGTCTTGACTCGTTCGCTCCTCCAGGTATCGCAGGCCTATGTTACTGAAACAGTCTTGACTCGTTCGCTCCTCCAGGTATCGCAGGCCTATGTTCCTGAAACAGTCTTGACTCGTTCACTCCTCCAGGTTTCGCAGGCCTGTGTTCCTGAAACAGTCTTGACTCGTTCGCTCCTCCAGGTATCGCAGGCCTGTGTTACTGAAACAGTCTTGACTCGTTCACTCCTCCAGGTATCGCAGGCCTATGTTACTGAAACAGTCTTGACTCGTTCGCTCCTCCAGGTATCGCAGGCCTATGTTCCTGAAACAGTCTTGACTCGTTCACTCCTCCAGGTATCGCAGGCCTGTGTTCCTGAAACAGTCTTGACTCGTTCGCTCCTCCAGGTATTGCAGGCCTATGTTACTGAAACAGTCTTGACTCGTTCGCTCCTCCAGGTATTGCAGGCCTATGTTCCTGAAACAGTCTTGACTCGTTCACTCCTCCAGTTATCGCAGGCCTGTGTTACTGAAACAGCCTTGACTCGTTCGCTCCTCCAGGTATCGCAGGCCTATGTTACTGAAACAGTCTTGACTCGTTCGCTCCTCCAGGTATCGCAGGCCTATGTTCCTGAAACAGTCTTGACTCGTTCACTCCTCCAGGTATCGCAGGCCTATGTTCCTGAAACAGTCTTGACTCGTTCGCTCCTCCAGGTATCGCAGGCCTATGTTCCTGAAACAGTCTTGACTCGTTCGCTCCTCCAGGTATAGCAGGCCTGTGTTGCTGAAACAGTCTTGACTCGTTCGCTCCTCCAGGTATCGCAGGCCTGTGTTACTGAAACAGTCTTGACTCGTTCGCTCCTCCAGGTATCGCAGGCCTGTGTTACTGAAACAGTCTTGACTCGTTCGCTCCTCCAGGTATCGCAGGCCTCTGTTACTGAAACAGTCTTGACTCGTTCGCTCCTCCAGGTATCGCAGGCCTATGTTACTGAAACAGTCTTGACTCGTTCGCTCCTCCAGGTATCACAGGCCTGTGTTACTGAAACAGTCTTGACTCGTTCGCTCCTCCAGGTATCGCAGGCCTCTGTTACTGAAACAGTCTTGACTCGTTCGCTCCTCCAGGTATCGCAGGCCTATGTTACTGAAACAGTCTTGACTCGTTCGCTCCTCCAGGTATCACAGGCCTCTGTTACTGAAACAGTCTTGACTCGTTCGCTCCTCCAGGTATCGCAGGCCTGTGCTCGGTGGCCATCATCTCACTGGAGCGCTGTCTGGTGGTGTGCCGGCCCGTGGGCTCGCTCAGCTTCAGCACCAGGCATGCTGTTGCCGGGGTGGTGCTGGCCTGGGTCTGGTCATTTCTCTGGAACACACCGCCGCTGTTCGGGTGGGGGGGGTACGAGCTGGAGGGCGTGAGGACCAGCTGTGCTCCGGACTGGTACAGCAGGAACTGGGCCAACGTCTCCTACATCCTCTGCTACTTCCTTCTCTGCTTTGCTCTGCCTTTCTCTGTCATCATTGTGTCCTACACTCGCCTCATGTGGACCCTGAGACAGGTAGGGGATCCACTCTATGCTAATGAGAAGCCCAGATAGCAGCATGGTGTCGGCCCAGATCCGGCCCACATCTGGTGCGTGTTGAATCCACGTGTACTGGATCTGGGCCGACACTATCGGTGCATTCAAGTCATCTTGTAAAGTTTGTATCTACGAGTTGAACGCACGTGAACACCATGTCGTAAATACGAGTGGGAAGATCTGGATTTTCTTTAAGCCCCGATCTGTACGAGTTGGGGGCGTGTCAGTGAGAAACATGGAGGAATAACACAATAATTAAAGGTTTATCAGTGATATTATCAGGCTTTTCTATTTACAGTGTAGAAATCTAATTGCCTGGACAGAATATGATGGCATTATATTATAACAATGTAATATGTAATGATAAAGTTTGCAGTGGCTTCAAAAATTTAATAAAAACATAAAAAATCTAAGCCCACCTGATGCACATTTCTTTGTTCTTCATTTTCTAGAACTAGAGTTTAAGAACCTTGCTGTATTTTTGTGTAATTAATTATGAGGAAGTACACCGCCATCTTACTCAGACGAAAGTGACCTGAACGCACCGGCCATCATAAACACGACTTCCACCTCGTAAATACGACTTCCCACCTCGTAAACACGAACTTCCCAGGAGGACTTGAACGCTCCATATGTTCCTGTCTAGGGAGGAAGTCGTTTTTCATATGTGTCTGTATCAGAAATTGTAGTATGTTTTATAGATGTTAACAGCACTTTATCCTTCATCCTTCCCTCACACTTTGTAACAACTTTCCCTCCGGCTCAAAATGACGCAAAGCCCTAAGATTTTACCTTTAAATTACTAGATTTGATCAATAAATATGAAATAAATAGTAATTCAAACACATTCCTCACATTCTTTCAACTTAAATGTAAAATAACAATTTTATGCATAACCCTTTTAATTCAACTCAAAATGTCTTACATTGGGAGTCTTTGCAGACCTCCTGTGGGAAAATTATAATATAACATGATATTTCATGACTCTTATCTCTATATACACTCACCGGCCACTTTATTAGGTACCCCATGCTAGTAACGGGTTGGACCCCCTTTTGCCTTCAGAACTGCCTCAATTCTTCGTGGCATAGATTCAACAAGGTGCTGGAAGCATTCCTCAGGGAGTTTGGTCCATATTGACATGATGGCATCACACAGTTGCCGCAGATTTGTCGGCTGCACATCCATGATGCGAATCTCCCGTTCCACCACATCCCAAAGATGCTCTATTGGATTGAGATCTGGTGACTGTGGAGGCCATTTGAGTACAGCGAACTCATTGTCATGTTCAAGAAACCAGTCTGAGATTATTCCAGCTTTATGACATGGCGCATTATCCTGCTGAAAGTAGCCATCAGAAGTTGGGTACATTGTGGTCATATGGTCATAAAGGGATGGACATGGTCAGCAACAATACTCAGGTAGGCTGTGGCGTTGCAACGATGCTCAATTGGTACCAAGGGGCCCAAAGAGTGCCAAGAAAATATTCCCCACACCATGACACCTCCACCACCAGCCTGAACCGTTGATACAAGGCAGGATGGATCCATGCTTTCATGTTGTAGACGCCAAATTCTGACCCTACCATCTGAATGTCGCAGCAGAAATCGAGACTCATCAGACCAGGCAACGTTTTTCCAATCTTCTATTGTCCAATTTCGATGAGCTTGTGCAAATTGTAGCCTCAGTTTCCTGTTCTTAGCTGAAAGGAGTGGCACCCGGTGTGGTCTTCTGCTGCTGTAGCCCATCTGCCTCAAAGTTCGACGTACTGTGCGTTCAGAGATGCTCTTCTGCCCACCTTGGTTGTAACGGGTGGTTATTTGAGTCACTGTTGCCCTTCTATCAGCTCGAACCAGTCTGGCCATTCTCCTCTGACCTCTGGCATCAACAAGGCATTTCCGCCCACAGAACTGCCGCTCACTGGATGTTTTTTCTTTTTCGGACCATTCTCTGTAAACCCTAGAGATGGTTGTGCGTGAAAATCCCAGTAGATTAGCAGTTTCTGAAATACTCAGACCAGCCCTTCTGGCACCAACAATCATGCCACGTTCAAAGTCACTCAAATCACCTTTCTTCCCCATACTGATGCTCAGTTTGAACTCCAGGAGATTGTCTTGACCATGTCTACATGCCTAAATGCACTGAGTTGCCGCCATGTGATTGGCTGCTTAGAAATTAAGTGTTAACGAGCAGTTGGACAGGTGTACCTAATAAAGTGGCCGGTGAGTGTATCTCTATGGGTACTGAAGCATTCCTCACATTCATTCATTCCTTAGGGGGCCAGATTGACCCGAGAGGGAAAGGATTCGTTACTTTTTAAATTTCAACCACAAAACTCCTTGAATTCATTCAATTTTTTGTGTGTATTCGCATTTCAAGTGCGACAAAAGTCCTGGGTTCTTGACCCCTCTGATGAACACTCAATTTTTAACATTTGAAATGACCCGAGGGAAAGATAAGTAACATAAATGCTGTCATATGTTCCATGAATTGTAGTTAACTTTCCTTGTTTGTTTTGTTCCCTGTGTTGTGTCATGGTCATGTTTAGTTTCAGTGTTTAGTTGTCTTCCTCGTCACCGTTTTGCCTTAGTTCTAATTGGTTCTCACCTGTTCCTTGTTCTGCTGACGAGTCTCACCTGTTCCTTGTTCTGCTGATGAGTCTCACATGTTCCTTGTTCTGCTGATGAGTCTCACATGTTCCTTGTTCTGCTGACGAGTCTCACCTGTTCCTTGTTCTGCTGACGAGTCTCACATGTTCCTTGTTCTGCTGATGAGTCTCACCTGTTCCTTGTTCTGCTGACGAGTCTCACCTGTTCCTTGTTCTGCTGACGAGTCTCACCTGTTCCTTGTTCTGCTGACGAGTCTCACCTGTTCCTTGTTCTGCTGACGAGTCTCACCTGTTCCTTGTTCTGCTGACGAGTCTCACCTGTTCCTTGTTCTGCTGATGAGTCTCACCTGTTCCTTGTTCTGCTGATGAGTCTCACCTGTTCCTTGTTCTGCTGATGAGTCTCACATGTTCCTTGTTCTGCTGATGAGTCTCACCTGTTCCTTGTTCTGCTGATGAGTCTCACATGTTCCTTGTTCTGCTGATGAGTCTCACATGTTCCTTGTTCTGCTGACGAGTCTCACCTGTTCCTTGTTCTGCTGACGAGTCTCACATGTTCCTTGTTCTGCTGACGAGTCTCACCTGTTCCTTGTTCTGCTGACGAGTCTCACCTGTTCCTTGTTCTGCTGACGAGTCTCACCTGTTCCTTGTTCTGCTGACGAGTCTCACCTGTTCCTTGTTCTGCTGACGAGTCTCACCTGTTCCTTGTTCTGCTGACGAGTCTCACCTGTTCCTTGTTCTGCTGACGAGTCTCACCTGTTCCTTGTTCTGCTGATGAGTCTCACATGTTCCTTGTTCTGCTGATGAGTCTCACCTGTTCCTTGTTCTGCTGATGAGTCTCACATGTTCCTTGTTCTGCTGACGAGTCTCACGTGTTCCTTGTTCTGCTGACGAGTCTCACCTGTTCCTTGTTCTGCTGACGAGTCTCACATGTTCCTTGTTCTGCTGACGAGTCTCACCTGTTCCTTGTTCTGCTGACGAGTCTCACCTGTTCCTTGTTCTGCTGATGAGTCTCACATGTTCCTTGTTCTGCTGACGAGTCTCACCTGTTCCTTGTTCTGCTGATGAGTCTCACCTGTTCCTTGTTCTGCTGTCGAGTCTCACCTGTTGTTCTGCTGACGAGTCTCACCTGTTCCTTCTTCTGCTGATGAGTCTCACATGTTCCTTGTTCTGCAGATGAGTCTCACAAGTTCCTTGTTCTGCTGACGAGTCTCACCTGTTCCTTGTTCTGCTGACGAGTCTCACCTGTTCCTTGTTCTGCTGTTGAGTCTCACCTGTTCCTTGTTCTGCTGATGAGTCTCACCTGTTCCTTGTTCTGCTGACGAGTCTCACCTGTTCCTTGTTCTGCTGATGAGTCTCACATGTTCCTTGTTCTGCTGATGAGTCTCACCTGTTCCTTGTTCTGCTGATGAGTCTCACCTGTTCCTTGTTCTGCTGATGAGTCTCACCTGTTCCTTGTTCTGCTGATGAGTCTCACCTGTTCCTTGTTCTGCTGATGAGTCTCACATGTTCCTTGTTCTGCTGACGAGTCTCACCTGTTCCTTGTTCTGCTGACGAGTCTCACCTGTTCCTTGTTCTGCTGACGAGTCTCACCTGTTCCTTGTTCTGCTGATGAGTCTCACATGTTCCTTGTTCTGCTGATGAGTCTCACATGTTCCTTGTTCTGCTGATGAGTCTCACCTGTTCCTTGTTCTGCTGATGAGTCTCACATGTTCCTTGTTCTGCTGTCGAGTCTCACCTGTTCCTTGTTCTGCTGACGAGTCTCACCTGTTCCTTGTTCTGCTGACGAGTCTCACCTGTTCCTTGTTCTGCTGACGAGTCTCACCTGTTCCTTGTTCTGCTGACGAGTCTCACCTGTTCCTTGTTCTGCTGACGAGTCTCACCTGTTCCTTGTTCTGCTGATGAGTCTCACCTGTTCCTTGTTCTGCTGATGAGTCTCACATGTTCCTTGTTCTGCTGATGAGTCTCACCTGTTCCTTGTTCTGCTGATGAGTCTCACATGTTCCTTGTTCTGCTGATGAGTCTCACATGTTCCTTGTTCTGCTGATGAGTCTCACATGTTCCTTGTTCTGCTGACGAGTCTCACCTGTTCCTTGTTCTGCTGACGAGTCTCACATGTTCCTTGTTCTGCTGACGAGTCTCACCTGTTCCTTGTTCTGCTGATGAGTCTCACCTGTTCCTTGTTCTGCTGATGAGTCTCACATGTTCCTTGTTCTGCTGATGAGTCTCACCTGTTCCTTGTTCTGCTGATGAGTCTCACCTGTTCCTTGTTCTGCTGATGAGTCTCACCTGTTCCTTGTTCTGCTGATGAGTCTCACATGTTCCTTGTTCTGCTGACGAGTCTCACCTGTTCCTTGTTCTGCTGATGAGTCTCACATGTTCCTTGTTCTGCTGACGAGTCTCACATGTTCCTTGTTCTGCTGACGAGTCTCACCTGTTCCTTGTTCTGCTGACGAGTCTCACCTGTTCCTTGTTCTGCTGACGAGTCTCACCTGTTCCTTGTTCTGCTGATGAGTCTCACCTGTTCCTTGTTCTGCTGATGAGTCTCACCTGTTCCTTGTTCTGCTGAAGAGTCTCACCTGTTCCTTGTTCTGCTGATGAGTCTCACATGTTCCTTGTTCTGCTGACGAGTCTCACCTGTTCCTTGTTCTGCTGACGAGTCTCACCTGTTCCTTGTTCTGCTGATGAGTCTCACCTGTTCCTTGTTCTGCTGACGAGTCTCACCTGTTCCTTGTTCTGCTGACGAGTCTCACCTGTTCCTTGTTCTGCTGACGAGTCTCACATGTTCCTTGTTCTGCTGACGAGTCTCACCTGTTCCTTGTTCTGCTGATGAGTCTCACCTGTTCCTTGTTCTGCTGACGAGTCTCACATGTTCCTTGTTCTGCTGACGAGTCTCACCTGTTCCTTGTTCTGCTGACGAGTCTCACCTGTTCCTTGTTCTGCTGACGAGTCTCACCCGTTCCTCGTTCTGCTGACGAGTCTCACCTGTTCCTTGTTCTGCTGATGAGTCTCACATGTTCCTTGTTCTGCTGATGAGTCTCACATGTTCCTTGTTCTGCTGACGAGAGCCCTCTGCTGATGTTCTGGACGTCTCGGCTGACAGGCTTCCTCAGTGGATGTGTGTTGTACCTGTGCAGGTGAGCCGGCTGGAGCTGTCCGAGCGCGGCAGCACGTCGCGGGCCGAGGCGCAGGTGGCCTGTATGGTGGTTGTCATGGTGATGGCCTTTCTGCTCACCTGGCTGCCCTACGCCGCACTCGCTCTGTCTGTGATCATAGACCCCGAGCTGCACATCGACCCCGTGATCGCCACAGTGCCCATGTACCTGGCCAAGAGCAGCACGGTTTTCAACCCCATCATCTACATATTCATGAACAGACAGGTGAGTCGTGAACTCAGCCGTTTCATCAGATCGTTCAGGGAATAAGGTGAGAGACACAGCATCTTCTGCCTGAAACTAAACATTTTGTGAATACATCAAATATTTGGTGTGAAACATGAAAATAATGTGTGTATCCTTGTTACATGTGTTACATGTCAAGTCAGCTTTATTTATATTGCGCTTTATACAATACAGAGTGTTTCAAAGCAGCTTTACAGAGATAACAGGAAAATAATGTATTTGGGCTGAAGTCAGTTCAGTGTTGAATGTACTTACTATCATAGCTTATTATGAATAATTACATGCAACTAACCCTAAACCAAACCCTATTCCTAACTGTAACCACATGTTGTAATCACCACTGTGATCAAGAGTTGAGATTCAGATATTATAATGAGCGTTTGTTTTCTGACCAATCACAGCAGAGCAGCTCTCAAAGAGGCGGGGCTTAGAGAGACTGAATCCTTCTGACCAATCACAGCAGAGCAGCTCTCAGAGAGGCGGGGCTTAGAGAGACTGAATCCTTCTGACCAATCACAGCAGAGCAGCTCTCAGAGAGGCGGGGCTTAGAGAGACTGAATCATTCTGACCAATCACAGCAGGGCAGCTATCAGAGAGGCGGGGCTTAGAGAGACTGAATCCTTCTGACCAATCACAGCAGAGCAGCTCTCAGAGAGGTGGGGCTTAGAGAGACTGAATCATTCTGACCAATCACAGCAGAGCAGCTCTCAGAGAGGCGGGGCTTAGAGAGACTGAATCATTCTGACCAATCACAGCAGAGCAGCTATCAGAGAGGCGGGGCTTAGAGAGACTGAATCCTTCTGACCAATCACAGCAGAGCAGCTCTCAGAGAGGCGGGGCTTAGAGAGACTGAATCTTTGATGGAGGCATTTCAGACACAGAGAAAGAGCTGATGCTGCAGTGGAGATTATGAGGACATTAAATTGTTTTTGATCATGGATGAATGTGAATCTATTGTAGGAGACTTTAAAATAGCATAATGAAGTTTTCATCTAAAATGTTTGCTCTAACCTCCCTCAGTTCCGGGAGCGTGCCGTGCCTTTCCTCCTGTGCGGCAGAAACCCGTGGGCCGGTGCGCCGGCAGACTCGGAGAAGGAGACCACCGTATCGTCCGTCAGCAGGAGTCACCGGGTCTCGCCTGACCCTCGCGCCACTGAGACCTGATCAGAACTGCTTTCTCTGCAAGATTCACTGCTATTGTCAACTGGCATGAGTTTGTTTAAAGTGGTTGTATATTGCATTTGAATAGTTAAAGGGGCGGTTGATTATGATTTCACTTTTCTAACTGTAGTTAGTGTGTAATGTTGCTGTGTGATCATAAAAAGTTATCTGCAAAGTTATGACGC
>JAULUF010000042.1:655000-737500 GCA_031834385.1 Semotilus atromaculatus | reverse complement strand
ACTGACTCTCTCTCACACACACACACACACACACACTGACTCTCTCTCTCACACACACACACACACACACACTGACTCTCTCTCACACACACACACACACACACACACACACACACACACACTGACTCTCACACACACACACACACACACACTGACTCTCTCTCACACACACACACACACACACACACACACTGACTCTCTCTCCCACACACTGACTCTCTCTCACACACACACACACACACACACTGACTCTCTCTCCCACACACTGACTCTCTCTCACACACACACACACACACACACACACTGACTCTCTCTCTCTCCCACACACACACACTGACTCTCTCTCTCACACACAATGACTCTCACACATACACACACACACACATTTTTTTAAGTAGTGTCTTACAAAATATATGTAGTGGCATAAATTGTATGTACGATTTGCGTAAATAAAGATAATTTATGTGATGATCCTTTGATGATTTAGTTGTTTGTTCCTACATCCAGGAAAGCCTGTAAATATCCTGATCCTGCTGAAGAGTGGCGCCCTCATCGGAGGCGGGACAGGGAAGGATAATGGAGGCAGTATTTAGATGATTTAACACTACACTTCCCTATAGCATAATTTATATATTTTTAAAAACAAACATCCAAAATATTTTTAATTACTATAATTAATTTATGATCACATACTTGTATGTTTTATATTATTGACCAGTATGTGAATGGGTTGTCAGGCTACACGTCTCAGTGGCACACATTCATTTAGATGAGATTAGACAGAACTGTATTGATCCCACACGAACAATAACGCTTATATTCAGAGATTTTATATTGTACCTTATTTGTTTGTGTTGCTGAAGCATAATAATGAATAAATAAATAAAAACTTGTATGGACTTCGGAAACTTTGCTTGGTCCTCTTTATCTTCTCTGCCGTTGTTAGATGTGCGGGAGGAAGCCGGAGTGGCCGCCAGGTGTCGCTGATGCGCATCGGGTGAACAGCTTCTACTAATGAACTCTTTTTTTGGGCACAATTTGATGAAAGCCTCAAATTCTCCAAAAAGCCTCGGTTTCCCATCACTAGATTCAGATACACACAGTCAGGTTTGGTAAAAATAAAAAAACCATAGTTGTGAACGATTTTTGTTGCGGACAGGAGGCAGGAACATCCCGGAAGTGACGGAATAAGCGCGCGCTCCTCTCCAGCCCAGCAGATGGCGGGAATGCCAGCCGCCGCTAAACTGAACAGAAGAAGAAGAAGAAGTGATTTGTTTGAACACACTCGTTCATCTGCAGTGTGTTGATAAATGTCCAGTTAGTATTCGCGGACCATGACGCAGACTGACAGAGATGTGGAGAACGGCCGAGACCGAGAGAAGGAGCAGCGCGGAGTGAAGAGGCCGATCGTTCCCGCCACGGTCCCGGAGCCCGCGCAGGAGGTGACGTAACATCACCGACGGTTACACACCGACATGACGCCTGGTCACGACATTAATCAGAGATTTACACACACACTTCATTAATATGAGAGATATACACACACACTTCATTAATATGAGAGACACACACACACTTCATTAATATGAGAGATTTACACACACACTTCATTAATATGAGAGATTTACAACACACACACTTCATTAATATGAGAGATTTACACACACACTTCATTAATATGAGAGATATACACACACACTTCATTAAAGCAGCATTTGGTAACTTTTGAAATGTTGCTCTGGGTCCCCCTACAGTTGGGAAACAGTATTGTCTTCTACTGTCGTAAAATCTGTCATGGTTACACCAGGGACGGATTATGACTTGTAAAGGCCCTGGGGCCAGTTATCTCCAAAGGCCCCCCCAACCTCCCTCAGTGCGATTAGCTATAAAATCTCGCAAGCGCTAGCTGCATTTTTTTTTCCGGTTTTTAGTAAATACAAGTTTTTAAATACAAGTAAATTTTTAGTTTTTAGTTTGACGCTGCCAAATCTCGCGCATCGTGTTGACACTGCTCCGTTTTTTTCACGCAATGAAATATCCCGAGGCAAAGAGGACACTGACATCGATAGACAAGACAAAGCCGGTTACTTATTTAAAAAAGTCTCCGCTTTCAAATTATGTCAATTTTATTACGAAATTCAAACAATAAATACTGTTTTGGTGCTCTTTAATATGACGTGACAGATCAGCACTCGGTTCGAGCGGTACGTAACTGATCTAGCTCTTCTTAGTAAATCAATTCGAATGAACTATGTTGGAAGACAGTATAGCCTACAACTTGCTGAAATGTGTTATGTCTCATGTAATCACTCAATGTCTCATAATCACTCAATCAGTGCTTCAACCGCGGAAATAACGTTAGGTCAATAAAACAACTGGAGAACAATCACGTAACGTAACATTTACCTCAGAAAAGCCATTAATGACCACAGCCTAGCTAGAAAAATTAACTACATATAGGTAGAGGATCATTTTTTTGCTAAATATATGCACTATATTACATAATATAATTTTACTCACATCATTAAAATACTTTTCACACACAAAAGTAAGCTCAAAGAAGAGAGACAATAGTTCTATAAGAGGTTTTGGGGCCTTCATATTCATATAGGGCCCAACAGTAAGTTCCAGGAAGCTTTCATAGTCCTAGAGCCTTGTTTAAGAGGCCATGTGTATGCTATGGGACAGATATATTACAGCATTAATAAACATTTGTTTTCATTGTTAACGGGTTTTCTGAACCAAACTGGATTGCGCGGCTTTAAACCCCAGGGCCCCCCCGGGCTTCTGGTAGTCAAGGGCCCCTGGGCACTGGCCCGATAGGCCCGGTCAGTAATCCATCCCTGGGTTACACCCATACACGCGTGCATTTGTTGACAAGCGATACCCCGAACTCTGCAGAATGCGTCCTCACGTCTTGGCCAGACTACCAGTGTTGCGTGTGAAATGTCTTCATCCCAGGTACATTATTATTATTTTTTTTTAACCCCAAAAGATCGCGTAGCCCACGTTTACAAGTCAGCGTCTTTATAGTAGCCTATTTGCTACTGTTTTACAATGGATATGCTAATTCAATTCAATGTTTGTGTGGTAGGTAGCTCGTCAATATTATAGTTTATAATGTTAATCGTGCAGACAATGTTCCAGTTGCCTTTTATAAAGTATAATAAATAACTTCTAGGTTACAATGACTGTGTTTTACCTGTTATTATTGAACAATTGTAGATCATAGAGGAGTAAGTTGACCTAACTATAAAAAATGTACGCACAATTTTCCTTGACTACAACATCAGATGTTAGCGTAATAAATTAGATTTTTACCCAATACAAAAGATATAGCAATCTACCGTAATCAAAACAAACACGTTGGCTCGCCACAGTCGATCATGGATTGAACACATTTATAAACACTAACAAGAATAAGGAATAAAGAAAACAAATATGTACTTACAATTGCATTAGCAGAAACGCAAGGCCAGCATCTGTTTTGGATTCTTCATGTTCTTTAACTATAAGCTCTCGCCACTCAGTGAACGCACGACCAATGTTGATTCTAGTGTTGTCCCTCGCAGGTCCAAATTTTTTTTCCTCTCTCACCTCCTCCGCCGATAAACGTCTCTTCTGTCTTTGCGGTGGCTCATTATCCATCGTCGCTTGTAATAATTCTAGCTAGTATTGAGGGGGGCGTGTGTGTTTATATCGAATTGTCGTAAAGCAGTTTGTGTTTCTCGCTCGCTCTCGCTCTCGTCTCGCTTCTCACGAGACTTCAAATTTTCATCTTGCCGGGACGGTAGTCCCAATGTTGCAAGGCTGGTTTTCCGCCTGTGAACGCTGGGGGGAGCGGGGGAAGTCACCAATTTCATCAGAACAGGTTGTTTAACCATCCAAATGATTTCTAGACAGTTTTATTAAGTTAAAAAAGTTACCAAGAGCACCTTTAATATGAGAGATATACACACACACTTCATTAATATGAGAGACACACACACACACACACACTTCATTAATATGAGAGATTTACACACACACATCATTAAAATGAGAGATTTACAACACACACTTCATTAAAATGAGAGATTTACACACACACTTCATTAATATGAGAGATATACACACACACACACACACACACTTCATTAATATGAGAGATTTACACACACACATCATTAAAATGAGAGATTTACAACACACACTTCATTAAAATGAGAGATTTACACACACACTTCATTAATATGAGAGATTTACACACACACTTCATTAATATGAGAGATTTACACACACACTTCATTAATATGAGAGATTTACACACACACTTCATTAATATGAGAGATATACACACACACACACACACACACACTTCATTAATATGAGAGATATACACACACACTTCATTAATATGAGAGATTTACACACACACACTTCATTAATATGAGAGATATACACACACACTTCATTAATATGAGAGATTTACACACACACTTCATTAATATGAGAGATATACACACACACTTCATTAATATGAGAGATTTACACACACACTTCATTAATATGAGAGATTTACACACACACACTTCATTAATATGAGAGATATACACACACACTTCATTAATATGAGATATTTACACACACACTTCATTAATATGAGAGATATACACACACACACACACACACACACTTCATTAATATGAGAGATATACACACACACTTCATTAATATGAGAGATTTACACACACACACACACACACACACTTCATTAATATGAGAGATATACACACACACTTCATTAATATGAGAGATATACACACACACACACACTTCATTAATATGAGAGATATACACACACACTTCATTAATATGAGAGATATACACACACACTTCATTAGTATGAGAGATTTACACACACACTTCATTAATATGAGAGATATACACACACACTTCATTAAAATGAGAGATATACACACACACACACACACACACACACTTCATTAAAATGAGAGATTTACACACACACTTCATTAATATGAGAGATTTACACACACACTTCATTAAAATGAGAGATTTACAAACACACTTCATTAAAATGAGAGATTTACACACACACTTCATTAATATGAGAGATTTACAAACACACTTCATTAAAATGAGAGATTTACACACACACTTCATTAAAATGAGAGATTTACACACACACTTCATTAAAATGAGAGATTTACACACACACTTCATTAATATGAGAGATTTACACACACACTTCATTAAAATGAGAGATTTACAAACACACTTCATTAAAATGAGAGATTTACACACACACTTCATTAAAATGAGAGATTTACACACACACTTCATTAATATGAGAGATTTACAAACACACTTCATTAAAATGAGAGATTTACACACACACTTCATTAATATGAGAGATTTACACACACACTTCATTAATATGAGAGATTTACACACACACTTCATTAATATGAGAGATTTACACACACACTTCATTAAAATGAGAGATTTACAAACACACTTCATTAATATGAGAGATTTACACACACACTTCATTAATATGAGAGATTTACACACACACTTCATTAAAATGAGAGATTTACACACACACTTCATTAAAATGAGAGATTTACACACACACTTCATTAAAATGAGAGATTTACACACACACTTCATTAATATGAGAGATTTACACACACACTTCATTAATATGAGAGATATACACACACACACACACACTTCATTAATATGAGAGATATACACACACTTCATTAATATGAGAGATATACACACACACACACACTTCATTAATATGAGAGATACACACACACACACACTTCATTAAAATGAGAGATTTACACACACACTTCATTAATATGAGAGATTTACACACACACTTCATTAATATGAGAGATTTACACACACACTTCATTAATATGAGAGATTTACACACACACTTCATTAATATGAGAGATTTACACACACACACTTCATTAAAATGAGAGATTTACACACACACTTCATTAATATGAGAGATTTACACACACACACTTCATTAATATGAGAGATTTACACACACACTTCATTAATATGAGAGATTTACACACACACTTCATTAATATGAGAGATTTACACACACACTTCATTAATATGAGAGATTTACACACACACACACACACACACTTCATTAATATGAGAGATTTACACACACACACACACTTCATTAATATGAGAGATTTACACACACACTTCATTAATATGAGAGATATACACACACACACACACACTTCATTAATATGAGAGATTTACACACACACACACACACACACACACACTTCATTAAAATGAGAGATTTACAAACACACTTCATTAAAATGAGAGATTTACACACACACTTCATTAATATGAGAGATTTACACACACACTTCATTAAAATGAGAGATTTACACACACACTTCATTAAAATGAGAGATTTACACACACACTTCATTAATATGAGAGATTTACACACACACTTCATTAATATGAGAGATATACACACACACACACACACTTCATTAATATGAGAGATATACACACACTTCATTAATATGAGAGATATACACACACACACACACTTCATTAATATGAGAGATACACACACACACACACTTCATTAAAATGAGAGATTTACACACACACTTCATTAATATGAGAGATTTACACACACACTTCATTAATATGAGAGATTTACACACACACTTCATTAATATGAGAGATATACACACACACACACACACACACACACACACACACTTCATTAAAATGAGAGATTTACACACACACTTCATTAATATGAGAGATTTACACACACACTTCATTAATATGAGAGATTTACACACATACTTCATTAATATGAGAGATTTACACACACACTTCATTAATATGAGAGATTTACACACACACACTTCATTAAAATGAGAGATTTACACACACACTTCATTAATATGAGAGATTTACACACACACACTTCATTAATATGAGAGATTTACACACACACTTCATTAATATGAGAGATTTACACACACACTTCATTAATATGAGAGATTTACACACACACTTCATTAATATGAGAGATTTACACACACACACTTCATTAAAATGAGAGATTTACACACACACTTCATTAAAATGAGAGATTTACACACACACTTCATTAATATGAGAGATTTACAAACACACTTCATTAAAATGAGAGATTTACACACACACTTCATTAATATGAGAGATTTACACACACACACTTCATTAATATGAGAGATTTACACACACACTTCATTAATATGAGAGATTTACACACACACTTCATTAATATGAGAGATTTACACACACACTTCATTAATATGAGAGATTTACACACACACTTCATTAATATGAGAGATTTACACACACACTTCATTAATATGAGAGATTTACACACACACTTCATTAATATGAGAGATTTACACACACACTTCATTAATATGAGAGATTTACACACACACTTCATTAATATGAGAGATTTACACACACACTTCATTAATATGAGAGATTTACACACACACACACACACACACACTTCATTAATATGAGAGATTTACACACACACACACACTTCATTAATATGAGAGATTTACACACACACTTCATTAATATGAGAGATATACACACACACACACACACTTCATTAATATGAGAGATTTACACACACACACACACACACACACACTTCATTAATATGAGAGATTTAAGGTTTCACTAGTTAAAATGTAAAATCTGTAATAATTTGTATTTCTGCGAGTGATGACTTCATTGTTGATATCATCAATAATTAAAATTTTTACAAGTAAAAATCTAATTCCTAATATCAAGAATGATAATTTTAACTAGTGAATAATCAACAATTAATTGTTCATATCACAAATTCATATCCTGTGAATGAATGAAAGTCAGGATGTCTTGCCATATGCCTAAATAAGAATAAACGTGGTAATAACGGTTCTGATTTTACTAACTATTCATTTAATATTAGTAACAATTATTGTAATTATATATATTTAACCCTTCCTGATAGCAGTTGTTCCCCTGACTGAGACATGTCTATATAACGGCCATAAATCTCCTAATTCGTTTGCTTATCGAAATCTGAAGTAAAAAATTACATTAAAAAAATCTGAAATACACTAATAATGGAAATATTGACTAATAAAGCAGAGTTTAGCTGTTAAAGTTTTCATGATGTATAAATGGGCAATTTTGATTATTTTATGAATTATTGCAGCATTTTTTATATTCATGTGCCTCGCAATCTTTAATCAAAATAACTTCATCTCCCTCTTCCAATCTTAGCAATAAACCATTTATTGAAAAAAACATGCAGAATTGTGTATTTTGATTTCATGGTGACTTTAAACCGGAGAATGTGTTTGTGTTCAGCAAATCCAGGCGAACTTCCTGGTGGTGATCCAGCCCGGGTCTCGGACGCTGCGCATGGGTCGGGCCACAGACACCCTGCCCGTCAGCGTCCCACACGCCATCGCTCGCAGACACAGGCAGCTCGGGCAGCCCCGCCGCGAGGACCCCAGCCTGCTGCGGCCCGGACTCAGCGTACGCTAGCGCTAGCATGCTAACATGATGAGTGCGGCTGATGAGTGCAGCAGTAGGTGACGTGTGTGTGTGTGTGTGTGTGTGTGTGTGTCAGTCTGCAGACAGCAGTGAGCAGAGGCAGAGTGGCCTGAAGATGATCGATCAGGTGATCTGGTCCAGGAAAATGTCCAACGGTGTGAGACGAACGCCAGTGTCCGCAGAGCAGGTGTGTGTGACCCTGAGCCGAGTGTGTGTGTGTGTGTGTGTGTGTGTGACCCTGAGCCGAGTGAGTGTGTGCGTGACCCTGAGCCGAGTGAGTGTGTGCGTGACCCTGAGCCGAGTGAGTGTGTGTGTGTGTGTGTGACCCTGAGCCGAGTGAGTGTGTGCGTGACCCTGAGCCGAGTGAGTGTGTGCGTGACCCTGAGCCGAGTGAGTGTGTGTGTGTGTGTGTGACCCTGAGCCGAGTGAGTGTGTGCGTGACCCTGAGCCGAGTGAGTGTGTGCGTGACCCTGAGCCGAGTGAGTGTGTGTGTGTGTGTGTGACCCTGAGCCGAGTGAGTGTGTGCGTGACCCTGAGCCGAGTGAGTGTGTGCGTGACCCTGAGCCGAGTGAGTGTGTGTGTGTGTGTGTGACCCTGAGCCGAGTGAGTGTGTGCGTGACCCTGAGCCGAGTGAGTGTGTGCGTGACCCTGAGCCGAGTGAGTGTGTGTGTGACCCTGAGCCGAGTGAGTGTGTGTGTGTGTGTGTGTGTGTGTGTGACCCTGAGCCGAGTGAGTGTGTGCGTGACCCTGAGCCGAGTGAGTGTGTGCGTGACCCTGAGCCGAGTGAGTGTGTGTGTGTGTGTGTGACCCTGAGCCGAGTGAGTGTGTGCGTGACCCTGAGCCGAGTGAGTGTGTGTGTGACCCTGAGCCGAGTGAGTGTGTGTGTGACCCTGAGCCGAGTGAGTGTGAGTGTGTGTGTGTGTGTGTGACCCTGAGCCGAGTGAGTGTGTGCGTGACCCTGAGCCGAGTGAGTGTGTGCGTGACCCTGAGCCGAGTGAGTGTGTGTGTGTGTGTGTGACCCTGAGCCGAGTGAGTGTGTGCGTGACCCTGAGCCGAGTGAGTGTGTGTGTGACCCTGAGCCGAGTGAGTGTGTGCGTGACCCTGAGCCGAGTGAGTGTGTGTGTGACCCTGAGCCTGTGTGTTCACAGGCCAGATTGTACAACAGACAGATCCGTCCTGCTGTTCTGGAGCCGAACTCTAAGGTCGCGTGGACAAGCACGGCTCATCAGCCGCAGTATCTCGTCGGAGAGGAGGCGAGTCACAAACATCACATCATGCAAACACCTCAAATAATCACAACTCTACTGTGCCTAGTTCTTACTGACACAAGCGGAGCAAGTTTTATGGTTTAAGGTGATGGGCCGTCGCTTGTGGGGTGGAAGGTGGTGGCAGTTATAGACCACAAAACCCAGCGCTTATACTATAGGCCCCTGTTATATGAATAATTCTAATATAATCAGAGTTCTGTTCTTTTTAATAGGCCTACACACGCCATTATTATATTGAAAAAGATCAAATCATGCCCTAATGTCGTTCAGACTTTCATTCACCCTTGAAACCCAAATTGTCACACTCGCCATAACACAACAAACCCATTATAATCAGCCATGCTGTCTACACTGAATGCGTCGCATTTGTTTTTTTTTACAGACTCAAAATATGAGTGTAAAAAAGTCAACAAACTGAAAAAAAAGAAAGGTAATGTAATATTGTTAAACCGGATTTCTTAAAATTGGTACCGAAAAAGGTATCGTTCAGGAACCGGTATCGAAGTCAAGGTATCGGTATCGGTATCGAAAATTTTGTTATGATACCCAGCCCTACAACAAACCCATTATAATCAGCCATGCTGTCTACACTGAATGCGTCGCTATATATATTGAGCGCTTTATATGATGAACAGTTATATTTTAGGACGAGATGGTAACATCCATTGCTTTTATTGCACTTTCCTGAGATGAGCAGGACACAGATGTGGAGGTGATAGCGATAGAGGGAGGGAAGTACATTTTCGTTTACTCCCCATACTGTCTGCCGGTGTGACTTTGAAACGTTAATCTCCTCCGCTAAAATAGACGCCTGACGAACCCTAAACACGCTTTGTAACAAAAGCCGGTGTTGTCCACTCTCAAGGCATCGCTCTGAGGAGTCCATGTTTTACAGCAGAACCCGACAAGCAGCCTTGTGGGTGAACACAACCCGATAATCTGTTTTAGCGAATCAGCACGCAATATTCAGGTCAGCTGACAAGGCTGCTAGTCTCTTCAAAAAGACGCGCTAGCTTAGAGGAGTTTCGTTAGCTTCAGGGCAGGAACTCTGGGCTGTGATCACCGTCAGTGCCGTTTCCAGACTCTCTGTGGAGCATTTGAACTCTTCAACAAGACTGGGACCGGGAGCTCAGAGATGCCTCTTCCATACAGCCCTGTGTGGCTCCTGCTCCTGCGGAGGCCTAGCCATTCTTTATAGATGAGCTGATCACTAGGGCTGGGACTCTCGGCGCCTCACGATCAGATAGCTATCCAATCACAGAACACGCATGAAGTGGCCAGGTGTAAACAGCCCCTAAGAATCGACCCCCCCCCTCATAGAGGGCCAGAGGCTGGAGGCCGGATTGGAAACACCAGAGCTTTAACCTGCCAGGGACAAGATCTTCTCAGTTCTCTCATGCCATGAAAGCTGGACCTGAGCCTGAGCTGGTCCCCGTTCTGAGGGTTGCACCCGGGCTGGATCTGCACTCCTCCGCCAGCCCACGGGAGGCTCGGATGATAACTTCCATTGCCGTGGTAAAGGCCAGAACCTGCCATAATACCTATTTCCAATCGGTGCCCTGCTGTGGCGTACTCCGCATTTATTAGGCATAGCTGTATATCGTGAAAATAGGCTTTTACAAGGGCAGTGAAAGCCTCTGAAACTCTTAAGGTAGTTGAATGCCATCCAGAGGAGATTGTGGGAACTGAACCCAAGGCCTTGGCAAGGTCTAGGAACACAACATGAAGATCTCTTCCCTCCTTTTTGGCGGTCTGGGTCTGTTGGCAGATCATGCTTGTGTGCTCGGCTCCCTGCGGCACCCGGCGACTCCGGTTACCTGCGACTCAGGCTCCCTGCGACTCCGGCTCCCTGCGACTCGGGCTCCCCGCAACTACGGGTCCCGGCGACTCCTGCGACTCTAGCTCCCTGCGACTCCGGCTCCCGGCGACTCCTGCGACTCTAGCTCCCTGCGACTCCGGCTCCCTGTGACTCCGGCTCCCCGCGACTCCGACTCCTGCGAATCTAGCTCCCTGCGACTCCGGCTCCCTGCGACTCCGGCTCCCTGCGACTCCGACTCCTGCGACTCTAGCTCCCTGCGACTCCGGCTCCTGCGACTCCGGCTCCCTGCGACTCCGGCTCCCCGCGACTCCGACTCCTGCGACTCTAGCTCCCTGCGACTCCGGCTCCCTGCGACTCCGGATCCCTGCGACTCTAGCTCCCTGCGACTCCGGCTCCCTGCGACTCTAGCTCCCTGCGACTCCGGCTCCCTGCGACTCCGGATCCTGCTCCGGCTCCCTGCGACTCCGGATCCTGCGACTCCGGCTCCCTGCGACTCCGGATCCCTGCGACTCTAGCTCCCTGCGACTCTAGCTCCCTGCGACTCTAGCTCCCTGCGACTCCGGCTCCCTGCGACTCCGGATCCCTGCGACTCTAGCTCCCTGCGACTCCGGCTCCCTGCGACTCTAGCTCCCTGCGACTCCGGCTCCCTGCGACTCCGGATCCCTGCGACTCCGGCTCCTGCGACTCCGGCTCCCTGCGACTCTAGCTCCCTGCGACTCCGGCTCCCTGCGAACCAAAAGCGAAGCGTATATTCGCATTGTGTTTATCGTTATCGCGACAGCCCTAACGAGATGGTAATATCCCTTGCTTTTATTGCACTTTTCTTAGGTGGTAAACAGACGTGTAGGTACTAAGAATAGAGGGACTTAAACCGCATTAATATTGGCTTTTATTATTTTTATTTTATTTTAACATTGGTCAATGCACATCAGATACATTAAATGGAAGCTCAACATATGGTTCAACTCTCTCACCTTTTTTCTCTCTCTCTCTTTCTCTCTCTCTCTCTCTCTCTCTCTCTCTCTCACCTCTCTCTCTCTCTCTCTCTCTCTCTCACCTCTCTCCTCCTCTCTCTCTCTCTCTCTCTCTCTCTCTCTCTCTCTCTCCTCTCTCACCTCTCTCTCTCTCTCTCTCTCTCTCTCTCTCTCTCACTCACCTCTCTCTCTCTCTCTCTCTCTCTCTCTCTCTCTCTCTCTCTCTCTCTCTCTCTCTCTCTCTCTCTCACTCTCTCTCTCTCTCTCTCTCTCTCTCTCTCTCTCTCTCTCTCTCTCTCTCTCTCTCTCTCTCTCTCTCTCTCTCTCTCTCTCTCTCTCTCTCTCTCTCTCTCTCTCTCGCCAGCCAGGCGTTGAATGTGAACCCCTCGGACTGCTATAGCCTCCACTGGCCCGTCTGCAGGGGTCACCTGAACCTCCACAGTGGACCGGGCGGCTCGCTCACATCTGTGCTGATCGACCTCGAGAACATCTGGGCTCACACTCTTCAGAAGCTGCTGGAAATCCCTCTGAAGGACCTGAAGGTACAGCTGATGGTGATGATGATGGTGGTGATGATGGAAACGAATGATGATGATAATTGATGATGATGATGATAATGATGATAATTGATGATGATGATGATGATGGTGGTGTTTCAGTATTACAGGTGTATCCTCCTGATCCCAGACATCTATAACAGGCAGCACGTGAAGGAGGTGGTCAACATGCTGCTGGTAAAGATGGGCTTCTCAGGTACATGTCATGAAGACAGTAGCTCTCGCTGATCTGATCACACTAATGAAGCTCAGGCCTTGTCCACACTCATACGGTTCGTTTGAAAACGCATCTCTTTCTCTCCGTTTTGTCCTTCCGTCCACACTGAGGCTGTTTTTATTAATGAAAACAAATCAATTTGAAAACACTGCAGCGCAGCGAGAACACGCTTCACGGAGAGCGCCCTCTAGAGGACACAAACTTTGCATACTTAAAGCTAGTGATGTGATTGCTTTCTCAACATTGATATGTTCATGTAGCCGACAGAAACAAACAAATCAGAAACGCAATCGATTTAATATGTTTTTATCACTACAATACATATTGTTATTTTGATTAGATAATCATCAGTGTTCTAAAGTCTAAGCAGAGACTGTACATGTAATACAGGTCTACATTTATGTAATTTTAATGCTCTGGCCTCTGCAGATATTTAAATATGGCCATCTTTAAGCATGAATCATATGAAATGGTAACACTTTACAATAAGATTATAATTTTAGCATTAAATATGGTTAATGTTGTAGAAGTATTATTCATTGTTAGTTTTTTAATTTCAACATTTACTTATACATTTTAAATTGAGTTTGGTACAATTGTACTGCTTAAGTATTCATACATGCAGTAAAAACATATATATAGTATAATGCATATAGTTCATGAAAGCTAGCTAATACATCCTTGTTAACAAATGGGACTTGCAAAGTGTTACCTATGAAATTTACATAGGCTATGTTTCTAGGTTATAGCTAAAAAAATAAAATAAAAAAAAAACACATTTGACCTGTAATGTTTAAAAATAATTTTCAGTAGAGAACTTCTCATTTTAACAAATTTGTTTCATTGAGCACATTTCAGTTCAACACTGTTTTTCTTGGAGTGTTAGGTTTGTTTTTAATCCCAGTATCCATTAAAAAAATGATCTGTTGAATAATCTATTATTGGCATGTACGGCCAAACCTACATATCGGTATCGGTAAAATCCACTATCGGTCGGCCTCTAGCATATTGTACCAACCAATAGATTTTCATGTTTATAGCGGTACTGTGCCTGTTATCTGCTGTTCACTTTCAAGTTTCAAGTTTGTGTTTATTTATATAGCACATTTAAAAACAGCAAACAGGGCTGACCAAAGTGCTGAACAATACACAAGATAAAAAACACACAAAAAAAACAAGGACAAACCACACAATCATGACAAAACCTCACAATGAGTTAAAAGCTAAAGAAAAAAAATAGGTTTTAAGAGATGATTTAAAAACAGCTAAAGATTGAGCAGCTCTGATGTAAACCGGAAGGCTGTTCCACAGCCTAGGGCCAGCAACAGCAAAGGCTCTGTCCCCTCTATTCTTTAGCCGTGATCTGGGGACAGACAGAAGTCTCTGATCACCAGACCTCAGGTTTCGTGTGGGGTTGTGTGGGCAGAGTAGCTCAGACAGATAGCTTGGTGCCAGGTTATTTACGGATTTAAAAACAAATAAAAGAATTTTAAACTCGATTCTAAAATGCACAGGTAGCCAGTGCAGAGATTTTAAGATAGGTGAAACATGATCAAATTTGCGTTTTCTTTTGCGTTTTCTTTGCAGCAGCGTTCTGTGCTAATTGGAGACGAGCAATAGAGTGTTTGGGTATGCCAAAGTAGAGAGAGTTGCAATAGTCCAACCGCGATGTAATGAGCGCATGGATAGCAATCTCTAGTGTTTTCTCAGAAAGGGAAGATTTAATTTTAGAGAGAAGACGTAACTGAAAAAAGCAAGCACTAATCACCGTATTAAATTGTAGAGTTGTTCCGATTCCGATACTAGTATCGGAAATGCCGCCGATACCAATAAAAATTCCGGCATCGGTATCGGCGAGTACTTCTACCCATGTACCGATCCGATACCATTTTCTTAAACAATACCTAGTTATGCACGCGAGCTTTGCTTAACGCTGCAAATCGGAGATAAATTTTTCTTCGCTGCTCTAAACGCGCGTGCGCGCTTTCTTCTTCGCTGCTCTAAACAGTGGTTGCTTGTGGCAACACAGGAAGTTGTGCTGTTGTGACCAGCTGTACGTCCACTGTTTGTGTTTGGCAGTATTTCAGACTGGACCAACCAGCTAGTAAAACGGCGACATGTCTCATATGCCATCCTGCAATTTTGAGGGGTGGAACAAGTATTAGCAATTTCAACACGAGTAAGTTAACTTAAAGCATTTGAAGACGCGTCACCCTGCAGAACACGAGGGTTACACACAGGCAAGGGCAGAGAAGAACGAGCCGCGCTAGAATCAACGATCTCTGGAAGCTTCATTCAAACAAAGAGAAAAGTTTTCAAAAGACAGCCAACGAGCGATAAATATAACACTGACAAAATGATCGAGTTTATTGTTCTGGATCAATAGCCGCTGTCAAAAATGAAATGCCGTTTATTCAACAAAATTGTTTCTGGACTTTAGGTTATAAAGAGATTATTTTCTTATATTATTCATATATAATTTTTTTGATTCCTAGATTTATTTGTTGCACTTTTTTTATACAGTTATATTGTAAAACTAAAATACCCTTTTCAGTTTACAGTATTAGATGTGTGGCTGCATTTGAAGTTCTTTTTCACTTAAGAAAAATAAATAATATATTGCTGTGAAATATATGTCAGATAATAAAAATAATCTAGTCCACTGTATGTATTTGTTCATGTTTAATTAAGGGATAAGTCTGAAGCACACCATAACATAATTCTATCAATTCATACAGTGCTAGTATGAATTGCAGCTGTATAGATACACACCCAGGTATCGGATCAGTACTCGGTATCGGCCGACACCCTGAGTCCAGGTATCGGAATCGGTATCGGGAAGGAAAAAAGGGTATCGGAACATCTCTATTAATTTGTTTAACACTTTCACACTGTTGCAGAAATCTGTGTCTCTTCACACCACAGTCCTGCACACGGGACATTCACTCGCTGCGGTGAAACACCAGCATTAGCGTTTTACTCCAAACATATGATGATGAGTGAGACCTGGACCATCAGGGAGTGCTGAGATATTCTGCTAAATAAAACAATTCTGTCAGAAGACTTGCGCGATAACTATTTTTTTTTCTGTCTGTATCATCTCCGTGATTTAGCGTTTCAGTGCATGAGACACTTTTGGAAAACGCTAGTGTGGACGGAGAGCGTTTTCAAAAGTATCCGGCTGAATGTAGACATAGCTCCGCTGTGCAGTCCTGACGTCCCTGGTGTGTGTGTGTGTGTGTGTGTGTGTGTGTGTGTGTGTGTGTGTGTGTGTGTTCAGCTGCAGTGGTGCACCAGGAGTCGGTGTGTGCCACCTTCGGCAGTGGGCTGAGCAGCGCGTGTGTGGTGGACGTGGGAGACCAGAAGACCAGTGTGTGTTGTGTGGAGGACGGCGTGTCCCACCGCAGCTCCAGGTCAGGCAAACACACCATACACCAGACTTACACCAAATGGCCACATTTTGCAACTATTTTTCCTGCCGGTGCAACCAAATTTGGATGTAGTCGCTCTGGCGCGACCGTAACGTTGCCCAGCATCCAATGGCACACGAAAGGCAAGCGGAACGAAACTGCGCCGCTCATTTGTGCTTCACGGACCGTTTATTAGTTCGGACCAATCACGTGACACTGGTGCTCCACAGCGCTGGAGATCCAGTGAGAAACATTCAGAGTTCTCTTACGAGAGGTTCTCTCGTATTGCGTAAGCTAGCTTACGCTACGGGAAAGATTCATCTTTTCTGAGAAATTGAAGCCAAAAAATTATCCTATAATTTTGTATCCATTGTCAACGCAGTTCAGCTGCAGCAGACCATGAGCGGGCTAGCTAGCAGCTCATTGGTTCGCTCACAGGGAACTGCTTAAGCCTATGAGGAGACGCGAATGAACTCTCGGCCAATGAGAGTCAGACATGCTCTCATTGCGTCAGAACCCGCCGAGTAGGGCGTGGTCAGAGAGTATAAATATCGGCGTCATAGGCTGTAACTCTGATTTTCATCTCTTCAGCGAGGCTACACGCATCTGCTGATCTTGAGAGAAGCCGCCGTCGTTGAAAAGGCAACTTAGCGAGCATCTGGGAGACTGAGGAAGCCGGCCGTCTTCGCCACCTTCAGCCGTCCTGCGAGCTAGCGCCATCCGACGGATTTGTATCCTTTTTACAAAAGCTTCCTATATTGTATCCTAAAGAGCTGAGCGTCTTTTTCAAGATGTCTCTAAAAATTTCCTGCGGTTCTTGCCGCGCTCCCCTCGAGGGCGGAGACCGCCACGTCATCTGCGCTCTCTGCCTCGGATTGGAGCACGCCGAGCTCACCCTCGCCGACGGCGGCTGCGAGCTCTGCGAAAACATGCCGTTGTCGACCCTGCGGGCTCGACTTCAGGTCACTAAACATGCTTCCGCGCCGCCTCTGACTTCGCCGCGGAAGAAGAAACGCCGCTCTCAGAGGCCGCCGGAACCCCAGCCTGAAGCGTTCATCCCGCCGGAGCCTGTCGCCTCCCGCTCTCCGTCTCCGCCGCTTCCGGACATACAGCTGCCGCCGAGTGGCCGCTCTGTTGCCTCAGATGACGCCGCGGACATCAAGGAGATCCATCTGTGCCCGCCCTCCACGAGATGGCGTTCATCACCTGTGCTTCCCTCTAAAAGCCTGCAGAGCAACTTCTAGCTTTCACGCCCGCGCTTATTCAGCCGCCGGCCAAGCAGCCTCTGCACTTCACTCCATGTCCGTCCTGCAGATTCTACAGGGTGACAAAACTTCGAGAATGGGATGAGAGGGGAAGAAATTCCCCTCCATTCGTGGATTTGAGGAGCGCCACGGACCTTGCCCTTAGCGCTAAAAAAAAAAAAAAAAAATCTGCCGCTCAAGCCCTGGGGGAATGCATGGCCGCCATTTGTGTGTCTGAGAGACATTTGTGGCTCACACTCGCCGACATGGGAGATTCTGAGCGCGCCGCTTTTCTCAACGCCCCGCTCTTTCCATCCGGCCTCTTCGGATCTGCCGTCACGGGTATCGTCGACCGTTTTTCCGAAGTACAGAAAGCCCCCCAGGCCATGAACCTCTTTCTGCCTCGTCGCGCTAGCTCCTCTGCAGGCCGCTCACGTGACCAGCCTCCTGCACGAGCCCCACCCCAGCGCCCAGCTCAGCACAGTCAGACTTCTCAGCGGCGCCAGGGCGGCCGCCCTCGTTCTCGCTCTGACAGCCGCCACAGACCGCCGCCGCCTCGGGGGCCTCGGCCTAGGAGCGCGCTGAAACCTGATCACTCGAAGTCTGCCTAACACAGCTGAGAAAAAGACGGCGCTCTCCCGCCGCGGCCGGACCGCCGTCAAAGTTTCGCCCTCTGTTAGTCCCCGCGCACGCGGCTACTACAGCAGTGTATTCCGCCATTACCAAGCCGGTCTCTTTTCCCGCTTGCATGAGCACAAACGCAGTTTTCACGGTGATCCAGAAAAATCGCAAAAAGAGCATAAAAGCCTCTTGTGTAGAAAATGTGCCCACAACACAGTGTTCACTCATACACAAAAGCACTTCAGTTCCCGTGTCTCACACAGAGTCCACTCTCATAAAGCGGTTCCAAATCGCTCGAGTTCAGGTGCATAAGCGCGCACAGTTCAGGTCCCCCCTCTGTTCACTCTGTTACACGGCCCAAAAACTCCTCTCTGAGCATAAGTCCCGCTGTCTTAAATACTATGAGCGCGCTCACGCAGCCCGCTATGTGCAGCGACGGGGACCATGTAGCCATTCACCCCCTAGCATTATGCTTCAAAGCGTGGGAAGCTATTCCGGGAATCTCCCAGTGGGTACTAAACACAATAAGGCTAGGCTATCGCTTACAGTTTCACCGCCGTCCTCCACGTTTTCGAGCACGGCTAGAAACTACTGTGAACCCAGAAGCAGTGACGCTGCTCCGTTCAGAGATAGCAAAGTTTTTGTGCAAAAGGGCTATAGAGAGAGTTCCTCTGTCTATGAGTGAGTCGGGGTTTTACGGCCGTTATTTTCTTGTTCCCAAGAAAGACGGCGGCCTCAGACCAATCTTAGACCTCAGATTTCTGAACAAAGTTCTCCTGAAGAGACCGTTCAAAATGCTCACTATCAGAAAACTCCTCGCGCATGGGCGCCAGGGGGACTGGTTCATTTCACTAGATCTGAAAGATGCGTACTTTCAGATAAATCCCCTTCACAGGCCATTCTTACGTTTCGCCTTCGAAGGCCAGGTTTATCAATACACCGTCCTTCCGTTCGGCCTATCATTAGCGCCCCGTATGTTCACTAAGTGCATGGATGCGGCGCTCGCCCCCCTGCGGAGTCAGGGGCTGCGAATACTGAACTATTTGGACGACTGGCTGATTTTGGCACAATCACAGAGAGAGCTACTGTCTCATCGTACAGTTCTCCTCGACCATCTGAAAGCCCTGGGCCTCTCTGTCAACTGGACAAAGAGCGCGCTACAACCCAGTCAGACTATCTCCTTCGTGGGTATAGAGTTAGACTCGATCGGTCACGATGACGGCTCGTCTGTCAACACAGCGCGCGCGCCGTGTTCAGCATCTCACCGCATCTTTTCAGATGAACAGACTCACACCTCTGAAAACGTTTCAGAAGGCGTTGGGTTACATGGCCTCAGCCTCCGCGGTGCTCCAGCTGGGGTTACTGCGCATGCGCCCGCTTCAGTTCTGGTTGAAGAGCCGTGTGTCTCTCCGCGCGTGGACCACGGGCCGCCAGCTGATAAAAAGTAACGCAGACCTGTATCACAGCTCTGCAGCCATGGACTGTGGCAGAATGGTTTCAGCGGGGCGTTTCCATGGGGACCTTTTCTCGCCGAAAAGTTATCTCGACAGACGCATCCAACACGGGTTGGGGTGCGCTCTGCGAGGGCTCACCGGCCTTCGGCCCCTGGTCAGCTCAAGAGAGCCTCCTCCACATAAACTGTTTGGAGATGTTGGCGGTCGCTAACGCGCTCACGCGCTTTCTCCCGCGCATTCACGGTCACCACGTGCTGATCCGTTCGGAATATATAGCCATGGTCTCCTATCTAAACCGTCAGGGCGGAGTCAGATCCAGAAATCTTTTCAGACTGACAGAACGCATATTAGTTTGGTCGCAGTGTCACCTGCTCTCGCTCAGAGCGACGCACGTGCCGGGCCATCTGAACGACGGTCCAGACAGTCTGTCCAGGAACCCCATTCCCCCCGGGAATGGTCCCTGCACACTCTTACAATCCAAAAGCTGTGGCGAATATTCGGCAGAGCAGAGGTGGACCTCTTCGCTTCAGAAGAGAACACCCATTGCCCAATATTTTTCTCAAAGAGCGACGACGCGCTAGCCCAGACCTGACCCAGCCGCCCGCTTTATGCATTTTCTCCGGTTTCTCTGCTTCCACAGGTGCTTCAGAGAATCAGGGAAACACGCCACTCGGTGCTCCTCATAGCCCCGCGTTGGGAGGGTCAGACTTGGTTTCCGGAGCTCACTCAGCTGTCACAGACAGCCCCGTGGCCTATTCCAGTCAGAGCAGATCTCCTCTCCCAAGCTCGCGGCACGATCTGGCACCCCCACCCAGAGCGCTGGGCGCTACACGCGTGGGTGATCAACAACTACCCGTTGCTTTGCCAGAGGGAGTGTTTAACACGATCATGCAGGCTAGAGCGGCCTCTACGAGAAGGCTCTATGCGTCTAAATGGTCTGTGTTCTCAAAATGGTGCACCAACAGAAATTTGGACCCACGGTCATGCGAGGTTCCTTCCTTGCTAAACTTTCTCCAAGAGATGCTGGACAAGGGCAGGTCCCCGTCCACTCTCAAGGTGTATGTGGCAGCCGTCGCAGCGTTCGTTGAACCCCGGCGCGGCCAGTCACTGGGCAAACACGGCTTGGTCATCCGCTTCCTCAGGGGAGCTAGAAGGATGAACCCCCCACGCCCCCTTTCGGTGCCGATTTGGGATCTTTCCATAGTTCTCGAAGCTATGAAAGCCCCCCCATTCGAACCACTAAACACCGTGGACCTCAAATACCTTTCGCTCAAAGCCGTTTTTCTGCTTGCGCTCGCATCAGTAAAACGTGTGGGAGACCTTCACGCGCTGTCCACTAGCGCTTCCTGTCTTGAGTTTGGGCCCAATGACTCCTTAGTCGTTCTCAAACCTAGACATGGTTATGTCCCAAAAGCGATTGGTACCCCGTTCAGGGCACAAGTTATTTCTCTATCGGCTCTGCCTGCATCCGATAACGAATCTGACTCTAATCTCCTGTGTCCGGTCAGGGCCCTGAGATTATACATTTCCCGTACTGCTCCGGTCAGACGATCTGAGCAGCTGTTTGTTTCGTTCGGTGGGCGCACCAAGGGGTTGGCCGCCTCGAAACAGACCCTATCCAGATGGATAGTTGATGCCATTGCAGCCGCATACGCGTCAAAAGACCTGCCGGGCATCAGGGCTCATTCCACTAGAGGCATGGCCTCATCGTGGGCATGGTCCAGCGGAATTTCCATTCATGACATTTGTGTGGCAGCAGGATGCTTCCCCTTCCACCTTTGTCAGATTTTATATTATCGAAGTTCCCGCCTTGCAGGCTAAACTACTAGATATTTAGTATGTTACAGCTTCTCTGGTGAGCTGCACTAAAAAAAGAGTTATTCACACAGACCGGTTCCCGCTCTGTCCCTCTTATCAGGTGCTTAGTACTACACAGTCACCGGCCCGCTCTGCTGGCCTTGTCACATGTACATATATTCATTCCCACTATCAAGGGTTCCCCCGGGTCTCCCCTGGGACTCATAAGTGGATGCTTAGCACGCACGGCGTTGACCAGGTGTTCCCGTAGCGTAAGCTAGCTTACGCAATACGAGAGAACCTCTCGTAAGAGAACGAATCGGTTACCTAACGTAACCTCGGTTCTCTCTAGATGAGGGAACGAGTATTGCGTTCCTGGCCGTGCTTGTGCTACTAGCGTTTCTCGCTTCATTCTATGAAAACCAGAGTTACAGCCTATGACGCCGATATTTATACTCTCTGACCACGCCCTACTCGTCGGGTTCTGACGCAATGAGAGCATGTCTGACTCTCATTGGCCGAGAGTTCATTCGCGTCTCCTCATAGGCTTAAGCAGTTCCCTGTGAGCGAACCAATGAGCTGCTAGCTAGCCCGCTCATGGTCTGCTGCAGCTGAACTGCGTTGACAATGGATACAAAATTATAGGATAATTTTTTGGCTTCAATTTCTCAGAAAAGATGAATCTTTCCCGTAGCGTAAGCTAGCTTACACAATACTCGTTCCCTCATCTAGAGAGAACCGAGGTTACGTTAGGTAACAGATTCGTTTTCTGTTATAAAGAATCATGTTATAGAGGTTAAAGAAGGCTTTAAGTCAACAGATCAGCTACATTCACCACGGATTTACTGTAGTGACACTCACTGTAACTGTGGTAGTGTGGCAGGAACAGTCTTAACGCCTACGATACACATCTTTTCCAGCACTTCAAAACTATAATATCATATTTAAATGAAATTTTTTTTGTTCGTCCTTCAAAGATTGTCCCCATTTATAGAACTAAAAGTTTCAAGATGTAGGAAAACTCAAACTTATTTAAGAATAATATAAAGATTAAATTAGCATTATAACCAGTAGGTGGCAGCAGAGGACGCTTATTGGCTATTTCCACTCCCAAATATCTATTTTTCCACTCGTTTGGCTTTTGGATTAATATTAATACATTATGAATGATAATACAAAGTTACTTTTATCTACACCTCAAAATAAGCTCATGCTTTATTGTCACAGTGCTCCAGATACTCTGCAGAACTCAGTGTGAGCTTCAAATAACACTGGACATTGTCATTTCTGTACGTTAAAGGACAAGTTCGGTATTTTACACATAAAGCCCTTTTTTAAGATTGTTTCTAATGAAATAGAACGGTTAAGATTGAAATTTGGACAAATGCTGCTGGCCCGAGAATTTTAGGTTTTTGTGGTAGCACCCCCCACCTCCACAATGGGTCATAGGTGCATAGGAACAATCCTTCATAAAAACACATTAAACTTTAGTTTACAAAGATGTGAAACTCACCGAGAGGTCTGGGGTGTTCTCTGATATGCTCACACAAAATCCGCTGCAAAAGATGCTTTCCAACAGCTTTTATCGTAGTTTTTGTCCAACTCCATTGACTTGTATGTGATGTTCTGTGAGGTACGGTATTACTCCGCCGCCGGAAACGGGAATGGGGTTGTTTGTATTCTTTCTGTAGTGTTAGCAGTCGCGGTATCGTAGCAATTGGCAATTGGCAAAGGTGCATTACCGACTGGGCTGGAGTGTCTATTATTCAAGCTCTCAACGGAAGAATGTACGGGTGTGAGGCGTTTGGAAAAATAGGTCCACAGTTTTACAACGAATGGTAAAACATCTGTTGGAAAGCATCTTTTGCAGCGATTTTTGTGTGTTTGTGTGTTAAATTCTCAGGCCAGCAGCATTTGTCCAAATTTCAATCTTAACCGTTCTATTTCATCAGAAACGATCTTAAAAAAGGGCTTTGTGTAAAATACAGAACTTGTCCTTTAAGTCTATTTATTATCAAGGCATTTTTCAGTAATACAGTCAAAATGTGGGGAATGTGAATAACTGGATGATTAAGTTGTGCTCCTAGAAATGTCCAGTTAGGGGCTACACCAGCGCTCTTAGCAAACACAGCTAGCCTGGAGCCCGTAAAGTCAAAACTCAAACGGAATAACCATTATCACTGTTTTGAGTATAAATGCTAAATAATCACATGAATGATGAATATCTGAATATCTGTTGTGTGGAGAGTGATGTGGTGCTGATGTCACACAGCTCTTGTGTGTGTGTGTGTTCTCGTTCTCAGGCTGTGTCTGGCGTACGGTGGCTCGGATGTGACGCGGTGTTTCTTCTGGCTCATGCAGAGGGCAGGGTTTCCCTACAGAGAGTGCCAACTCAGCAACAAGCTGGACTGTGTGTTACTGCACCAGCTGAAGGAGTCCTTCTGCCATCTGGACCAGGTGACCGCGCACAGACACTACTGTAAAGGCTGCTAATGTGGTTTCTGAGTCTCCTACAATAGATTCACATTCATCCATGATCAAAAACACTTTAATGTCCTCATAATCTCCACTGCCTCTAAGCCCCGCCTCTCTGAGAGCTGCTCTGCTGTGATTGGTCAGAAGGATTCAGTCTCTCTAAGCCCCGCCTCTCTGAGAGCTGCTCTGCTGTGATTGGTCAGAAGGATTCAGTCTCTCTAAGCCCCGCCTCTCTGAGAGCTGCTCTGCTGTGATTGGTCAGAAGGATTCAGTCTCTCTAAGCCCCACCTCTCTGAGAGCTGCTCTGCTGTGATTGGTCAGAAGGATTCAGTCTCTCTAAGCCCCGCCTCTCTGAGAGCTGCTCTGCTGTGATTGGTCTGCTTGGTGATTGGTAGGGATGGGCGATATGGCCTAAAATCCATAATTCGATATACGTAGCAGCCTCTTGCGATAACAATATATATCACGATATATAAATTATAATAGGGTCTAAATAACCTTTTCTGAAATGGTTCTAAGGAAAGCCAAACTGCTAAATGTATTTAAAAAAAAGAAAGAAACGTTGCATTTCATGTAGTTTTGAGAACATGTATTGTGCAAAACTGTAATTATACAAAATGTTGCAGATTTTGCCAAATTCAAGTACACAAGCTGCAGAGACTTTAACAAAGAAAAAGCTTAAAGTATTGGGTTTCTTTCCTTTAGTGCACGGCTGTTCCACACACACTCTGTGTGCGGTGTGTATGCGGCGAGCTCGCGCTATTGTGCTTTCACATATGTTGCGTTTGCACTGTACCACAAACACAACATTTATTCTCTTTTTTATTTCTTTTTTAACGTCTTTTATAAAATAATATAAAAAGTTTCAGCATTGCGACTCTATTTGTAGGCTACACAGACAGTAGATCTCTGCACTGCTGTATACGCACCTGGAACGCATTGCCGGACCACATCCACATGAACATGGGTACGGGAAGAAATACGCACCGCATATGCACTGTAAACGGAGTGTGAAACAGGCGTAACGCCGGAACTGTTGCTCTACACACTCTACAGAGTTTGCTGTCGCTCGTCAGCGTCTTCTTGACACCAACAACACAAACCAAACTCAGTCTCAGACACACTACAGTGTTTGAGGGCGGGGCTAAGAGACGCTGCTCAGCCAATCAGGACCAGAGGAGGGCATTATGCTAATTAGTCACAAACCTACGCAGGTTCAGCAGGAAGTGAGACTGAATTACTGACGACTCGTTTCAGTTCAGGATCGATTCTTTCGTTTAGGAGACAAAAACTTTTATTTTTCATGCTCTTTTATCTTTGCAGAGCTTTAACATTCACACACATCTCTATTACACACTGCATGAAAGTTTGAGTTTGTACGATATATCGGTATATTTGTTTGAAACGATATGTAATGAGGCACAGTAGTTTGATACGAGCACATCTGGACAGCGGAGGATGATGTGAAGCAGTGAAGCACATCCTAAACATGACAGGCGTATATTACGGCTTCACAGTAACTGGAGATCGAGTTCAGAGGCTCTGACAGACACGGTTGCTGACGGACAGATGACGCTGGCCCTGTTTAATACTGCGCTGCTCTTCTCAGCGATTAACTACATCTCTCAGGATATTCTGTAAACGTTAGTCAAACTAATGTCCGTTTCCCAGTCAGGAGATATTCAAGCGTCTGAACGAGCGCTAAACAGACGCAATAATTCTGACTGAAATATACATATTGCTAAAATATTTGTTGTTGGAGACAATAAATATGCCATATGTGGAATTTTAAACCTACAAGTATATTTGTATGAAAGTGACCATTATAATGGGGTAATCAAATGCAGCCCAATATAATTAGTTTGTGCTTTTTTATTATTTTCATTTTTAGGTTAGCTTTTAGTGAATTTAAAACAAAAGCATGTTTTATTTTTTTCTAGATTGTAATGTTACAATGTAATGTGATTTTATCCACCTTTCTGCACATAATATATTTTACACCCTACATTACATTCACTATATTTGTTTCCATATCCTTCAATATCAACATTGTTTGTAGGATATTATTGAGCAGAATGTGATTTTTATTATTTTTTTATATAAATACAGATTTTCTTTATCCAAGTAGAAAGTACTGAGATATATATTGTACATCGCCATTTAACCTAAAAATACAGAGATATGATTTATTGGCCATATCGCCCAGCACTACACGAAAGGGAATATCCCAATCAAACGTAATAAGGGCATTTTAAATGGCGTAAAACTGTTGATATGTGTGTGTTGAATATTTACGTCAACATGCTGTGTAATGTGACGTATTATTGTCTTCCTGCAGGATATTTCTGGGCTGCAGGATCACGAGTTCCGCACGCGTTTCCCAGAAGCCCCGGTGCTGCTGTACCAGCTCCGCCTGGGGGACGAGAAGCTGCAGGTGAGTGAGCATCGCTGGCGTCAGCGCACGCTTTACTTCTGGGGGTTCAAAGCAGCTTCACAGAAATAAACAAACTAACAAACTTTATCAATATGAGACGCATTCAAATTCTGCTGTAGAAAGACAGAGTGATTTTTCAGCTCGAGTCAGTCCAGTGTTGATTAGGGCTGTCACTTTTGAGAAAACGGATATCAAATATCAAGCAATATATTAGAATATCTACGAGCCAAAAAAAACAAACACCGTAACGGAGATTCAATCACAAATGTATTAACGGTCTGACAGTCATAAACAGGACTCTGGGGAAATTTTTTTTTGACATAACGTTTGAAACAGCAGGTTCAACTTAATCTATATGAAGTGCCACTATGTATAGACAATCACAAAATTAGGCTAACGCTACATGAAGAAAAAAAAACAGAACTGGAACAGCACGGCACAAACACTAACGTGACCGCTGAAGGGTTACAAATTTATTAAATGTTTCATAAAGGTTTTAACAGTATTTTTAACTAAGAAAGTGCACACAGTTTTCTCCATTTTGAGGCATATGGTGACATTAACCTTTTGGTCACTTCTCTGAGTACAGCTGGGCCTTTTGTCTCTATGATAGTGTTAACCCTCTGGGGTCTAAGGTGTTTTTGGGGTTCTTGAGATGTTTTGACATGCCCTGAGATTTGTGCTTTTTTCAGTTGCTTATAAACATAATGGCACAGGTGAAATTACACTCTATTTAGCACAAACAGGGTTACCATAATATGTGAGCAACATGTATGTACATCTTTGTATTTTTGAGAGAATATTGTTTATGCATGGTTATTGAAAAAGCTAAAAAATAAAGTTTCTGAAATAAGGCCACAAAACACTCACTAAATATCGGTCCACAAGACTTTTGACTAATGGATTTTGTCGGCCTAGAGTTTTTTCTTCAAAATGATCTGAAAATCATCCTGCCTAATCATTCACATAAAACAATAGATTGTTTTAAATTGTGAAAAACATTTTTTTGTGTGGAAAGGGAAAATGCGGATGGGCGTGAACGGCCCAACCCCCTCATGAATAATTAGGTAGTTCTCACCTGACTAGACAATGACCCTGCATAATAATGAGCCTTTCATTCAGCTGTGTCACACAAGAAAGAATGCAAGGACAATATATATAAATATATATATAGGCCAGCAGATCGTATTTTATCTCTAGATCAGTCAGGTTTCTGGGCTGTCGCTGAGAAACACGGAGTTTGAGCTCCCTCCAAAGATTCTCTATTGGGTTTAGGTCTGGAGACTGGCTAGGCCACGGCAGAACCTTGATATGCTTCTTACAGAGCCACTCCTTGGTTATCCTGGCTGTGTGCTTCGGGTCATTGTCATGTTGGAAGACCCAGCCTCGACCCATCTTCAATGCTCTAACTGAGGGAAGGAGGTTGTTCCCCAAAATCTCGCAATACATGGCCCCGGTCATCCTCTCCTTAATACAGTGCAGTCGCCCTGTCCCATGTGCAGAAAAACACCCCCAAAGCATGATGCTACCACCCCCATGCTTCACAGTAGGAATGGTGTTCTTGGGATGGTACTCATCATTCTTCTTCCTCCAAACACGGTTAGTGGAATTATGACCAAAAAGTTCTATTTTGGTCTCATCTGACCACATGACTTTCTCCCATGACTCCTCTGGATCATCCAAATGGTCGTTGGCAAACTTCAGACGGGCCTTGACATGTGCTGGTTTAAGCAGGGGAACCTTCAGTGCCATGCATGATTTCAAACCATGACGTCTTAGTGTATTACCAACAGTAACCTTGGAAACGGTGGTCCCAGATCTTTTCAGGTCATTGACCAGCTCCTCCTGTGTAGTTCTGGGCTGATTTCTCACCTTTCTTAGGATCATTGAGACCCCACGAGGTGAGATCTTGCATGGAGCCCCAGTCCGAGGGAGATTGACAGTCATGTTTAGCTTCTTCCATTTTCTAATGATTGCTCCAATAGTGGACCTTTTTTCACCAAGCTGCTTGGTAATTTCCCCGTAGCCCTTTCCAGCCTTGTGGAGGTGTACAATTTTGTCTCTAGTGTCTTTGGACAGCTCTTTGGACTTGGCCATGTTAGTAGTTGGATTCTTACTGATTGTATGGGGTGGACAGGGGTCTTTATGCAGCTAACGACCTCAAACAGGTGCATCTAATTTAGCATAATAAATGGAGTGGAGGTGGACATTTTAAAGGCAGACTAACAGGTCTTTGAGGGTCAGAATTCTAGCTGATAGACAGGTGTTCAAATACTTATTTGCAGCGGTATCTTACAAATAAATAGTTAAAAAATCATACATTGTGATTTCTGGATTTTTTTTTTTTAGATTATGTCTCTCACAGTGGACATGCACCTACGATGACAATTTCAGACCCCTCGATGATTTCTAAGTGGGAGAACTTGCAAAATAGCAGGGTGTTCAAATACTTATTTTCTTCACTGTATATACAATCAAAATATAAATGAAAGTCAAAAGCACATTTTTAGTCGTACCTAGAAACAAATCCTGGTCAAATAGGCTATATGGGCCATTCTACAGAATTAGTTCAAAGTTAGAGTTGGAAACATCTTGAAAAGAAAATTGTCTTTTTCCATAAATGTCTTATAAAGTATTATTTTTTTAAAGTAGGCCAATACATTTTATCATACATATTTCAAAGTTAAGGATTCATTATTTTGATATAGCTTGCATTGGAACAAACACTATAACAGTTGATTAGTTTATTTGTGACAAAACATACTATATATATTTAATATTGAGCAGAAACTGTTGAACAAATTAACAAAATCTTATTTGATGTCTATTTTATAGTAAAAACTTTATAATCTATCCAAAACTAGACAGCGAAATGTTGTCATTACAGACACTATTCTATATCGCGATTAGAACAAATCTTAGTAGGCTATAGCATATCGTTTGGATGTGTAATGGTCATGTAATAATAATATTTACTAATGTAGGAGCGAGAGTGAATGAACGGCACAGATGCGATGGACAGCTGTAGTAACATCGCGCGCGTGTCTGTGCCATTCATCATTCACACACAGACACGCAATTCATATTTAAACAGTCTTTGTGCAGTTTCCAGACACTATTCAATAACGCGATTAGAACAAAGCACTTAAGAATAAATAACTTACTTCATCAGCTGAATCCGTGCTCCTGAAGTGAGTAATGAATCTACCAGCACTTCTGAGGTAACTTTTCCAGGATTATTACGATAGTATTATTCCTCACAGCGCAGCAAGACGAGGTAAGTACAAGATTCTTATTGAACTGAATGTTTTATCCAGCTGATGTGGGCGTTGTCATGGCTTGCCTCAACATTTGCGTTTGAATAGCGCGCGCTCTCCGTGGGCGTGTCTAGGGCTGGGACGGTTACCGCATTACCGCAATACCGCGGTCACGTGACCCCTACCGCGGGTCTGTGCTCGTCACCGTTATCACCACAAAAAAAAAAAAAAAAGTGCCTGCACATGTGCACGTTTTGTCTAGACATCATTCCATCTCTGTTCTAAATGTTCCTGTTCTAAATGTGAAATAATAAATGTTAAATAAACATGTTCCTTATTAAGTTCAATTGCCTAAAGCCTTGTTTATACTCGACGCGTCCGCACGAGCGCGAAGGTGCGCGCGGCAGAAATGACGTCATTGCGGTGTGGGCGGTCGCACGCGTTGGGTGCGCAAGACTCTTTGTAACATCGCGCACGGCCCCGCATCCGAAGATGAACGACTTCGAGCCGAATCTGGCTGAGCAATGTATGTCTGCACCGGCACCCAGTTTGTGCGTCTTAAATTAGTTTCTTATATTTACAAAATGAGCCTATAGCAGACATAAGACATTTTAATAAAAATAAAGGTCCATGTTTTATAAAATGTCCATGAAATTTAATTGTTTAGTGAAATAAGAAATATTTAAGAGATTGTTAATTGAGTTGTATGAAATGCATAGGCCTACATGTTTTTATATCCACATATTTTCTTCTAATATCACTGAGGTAATAATCTCAGGGTTTACTGGATTTTACTTGATTCTTTTTGTAGTGTTATTGGTGGTGATGTACTAAAATAAACATTGTCACGTGTGGACCTTTCTTCTCACGTTGATGATGGTTAAGAGGACAAATACTTCAGTCGCCCGCTGTCGTTTCACAGAATAGCACAACGGCGAGCGCCTCAAGTATAAACGCCTCGTCCTTCTGGGGAACAGTCACCGGAGACTCGCGCTCATGCGGACGAGTCGATTATAGTTTTTCACGGGATGGTGCTATACCGCGGGAACTTCTTGCTTTTCAACCGCGGAAGGGAAAAAATCCATACCGCCCCAGTCCTAGGCGTGTTACATTAACGCGTGATGAGCTGGGGGGAAAAATACTGACATCACTCTCTTTTCAGTCAGATTACATAAACTGAGAATATTTGTTTTTTTATATAAATTACTTAATTGAAAAGAAGAGAATTCAAGCTTCATAAAGAAAAATATCTCGTGCCTGTATGACAAGTATTTTCTGAGTTATGAGTTCAGTTTCGGACGCGTTTCAGAATGGACTGCACTGACAGAGAGAAGGCAAAACTCGCATCATGTTTATTTTTCTTTATTTGACAAAAAGCACAACACTTTGTTTTTATTGTGAGTATACAGAAAAATAATAGACACTTAAAGGTATTGTAGGTAGAATTTTCACAAAAATAACAATTCCCAAAAATGTTTAAACTGTCTTTATATACCGATACATAATTAAAATGTAAGTACTCTGAAAAAGAGATTTTAAAAATCGAGTGTCTGTAGTCCTCTCAGAGGTGCAATAAACAGAGCTCATTATTCCATTGACACCCACCCCCTCCCGTCTGGGCTCCTTCCAAAGCCACGCCCCCAAAACACATGACCGCGCGATGCCGCCCGCGCTCAGCTGGAGGACGCGTTTACCAGCGCCGAGTGGAGTAACATCATGTCAGAATCACATGTAATAAAATACCTAACTTTATCATTATGAATATAAACAACTAACATGGCTGTTAGTACTCACTATCAATCCAGCATATCGATACTGGTAAAGTTTAAAATATATTAAGTTTGATTCGGTAACGAGCTAGTAACATAAGGCAAACTCAAAGCTAAAAACAGGTTGCATTGATACACGTTTTTCCTGTTACCATCAGTTACACTGTCATGAAGGGGAATTTCATGTAAGATTCATAACATATATGGTGTTTTGATTGTAAGAGCTTCCACGATGAAAGCACTGTTACCGTCACTTTTCAGCCCCTTGATGTCCCTCAGGTGTCCACCACTGGAAAGCCCTGATATTGCTTGCTTTATCCAAAGACTTTTTGGGCATAGCCTTTTCAAATACTGTCTTCCTTTTCTTGCCTGGTTTGCCTTCGCTGACTGTATATGCAGGTACTGGGAATTTTGACGGCTAAATTCGCGGCGATAATTGTGATTCTTTAGCGTCCGTGCTTCTTCCCCTCCTCGATTCAAACGGGCACGCGCGTGTGGGCGGGTCCTGTAGCTGCGGGGGTGGTTGCCATGGTAGCGAGGGAGAGTGACAGTCGCTCCAGCCAATCATTTCATTCGTCCCGAATGGAGATAAGAAGCTGTGTTTATTACATCCCTGAGAGGACTACAGACACTCGATTTTTATACTTTCTTTTTCAGAGTACTTACATTTTAATTATGTGTTGGTATATATAGAAAGTTCATACATATTTTGTTAGAAAAATTCTACCTACAATACCTTTAACAGAATCTAATGATGTACAACACTTATATGTAAGATCAAAATCAACTGAGTATTTTGAGTCTCTTTTGCACTGATATTTCAGACCCCAGAGGGTTAATGTTTGAGTGATCTAATCAGGCTGATTGTATCACCATCTATGCCTGACACTGTCATCCTGATGAACTCAGGTAAACAGCTGAGTCATGAATCATTTACATGCATTGTTCAGAGTGACTCCTCCTTTAGGTAATCCCGCCCTCAAGTAGTATAAACTAAGAATATAAAATTCCCTTAGACGAAATTGAGATGCCTACAGCGACGCAATAAAGAACTTCTGCTTGAGTAATACCTCAACGTCTCCTGGTCTTCGCTTCTGAATCTTCTACACTTTAGAAGAAATAAGTTCACTACCTCGCTTAAACAGTAGCAGGAGTAAGGCCTATAGCCTAGACTAATGCTTTTCTCAATATTGTTATTTAATATTGAATTTATAGTTCGATTATGGATATTTCACGCCATGTTCGTATGCATATTTGAATATCGAATAAAAAGTGACAGCCCTAGTGTGACTCAGTGACGGCCCTAGTGTGACTCAGTGACGGCCCTAGTGTTGACTCAGTGACGGCCCTAGTGTGACTCAGTGACGGCCCTAGTGTGACTCAGCGGCCCTAGTGTGACTCAGTGACGGCCCTAGTGTGACTCAGTGACGGCCCTAGTGTGACTCAGTGACGGCCCTAGTGTGACTCAGTGACGGCCCTAGTGTTGACTCAGTGACGGCCCTAGTGTGACTCAGTGACGGCCCTAGTGTGACTCAGTGACGGCCCTAGTGTGACTCAGTGACGGCCCTAGTGTTGACTCAGTGACGGCCCTAGTGTGACTCAGTGACGGCCCTAGTGTGACTCAGTGACGGCCCTAGTGTGACTCAGTGACGGCCCTAGTGTGACTCAGTGACGGCCCTAGTGTTGACTCAGTGACGGCCCTAGTGTGACTCAGTGACGGCCCTAGTGTGACTCAGTGACGGCCCTAGTGTTGACTCAGTGACGGCCCTAGTGTGACTCAGTGACGGCCCTAGTGTGACTCAGTGACGGCCCTAGTGTGACTCAGTGACGGCCCTAGTGTTGACTCAGTGACGGCCCTAGTGTGACTCAGTGACGGCCCTAGTGTGACTCAGTGACGGCCCTAGTGTTGACTCAGTGACGGCCCTAGTGTGACTCAGTGACGGCCCTAGTGTGACTCAGTGACGGCCCTAGTGTGACTCAGTGACGGCCCTAGTGTGACTCAGTGACGGCCCTAGTGTTGACTCAGTGACGGCCCTAGTGTGACTCAGTGACGGCCCTAGTGTGACTCAGCGGCCCTAGTGTGACTCAGTGACGGCCCTAGTGTGACTCAGTGACGGCCCTAGTGTGACTCAGCGGCCCTAGTGTGACTCAGTGACGGCCCTAGTGTTGACTCAGTGACGGCCCTAGTGTGACTCAGTGACGGCCCTAGTGTGACTCAGTGACGGCCCTAGTGTTGACTCAGTGACGGCCCTAGTGTTGACTCAGTGACGGCCCTAGTGTTGACTCAGTGACGGCCCTAGTGTTGACTCAGTGACGGCCCTAGTGTGACTCAGTGACGGCCCTAGTGTTGACTCAGTGACGGCCCTAGTGTTGACTCAGTGACGGCCCTAGTGTGACTCAGTGACGGCCCTAGTGTTGACTCAGTGACGGCCCTAGTGTTGACTCAGTGACGGCCCTAGTGTTGACTCAGTGACGGCCCTAGTGTGACTCAGTGACGGCCCTAGTGTTGACTCAGTGACGGCCCTAGTGTTGACTCAGTGACGGCCCTAGTGTTGACTCAGTGACGGCCCTAGTGTTGACTCAGTGACGGCCCTAGTGTTGACTCAGTGACGGCCCTAGTGTTGACTCAGTGACGGCCCGTGTTGACTCAGTGACGGCCCTAGTGTGACTCAGTGACGGCCCTAGTGTTGACTCAGTGACGGCCCTAGTGTGACTCAGTGACGGCCCTAGTGTGACTCAGTGACGGCCCTAGTGTTGACTCAGTGACGGCCCTAGTGTTGACTCAGTGACGGCCCTAGTGTTGACTCAGTGACGGCCCTAGTGTTGACTCAGTGACGGCCCTAGTGTTGACTCAGTGACGGCCCTAGTGTTGACTCAGTGACGGCCCTAGTGTTGACTCAGTGACGGCCCTAGTGTGACTCAGTGACGGCCCTAGTGTGACTCAGTGACGGCCCTAGTGTGACTCAGTGACGGCCCTAGTGTTGACTCAGTGACGGCCCTAGTGTTGACTCAGTGACGGCCCTAGTGTTGACTCAGTGACGGCCCTAGTGTTGACTCAGTGACGGCCCTAGTGTGACTCAGTGACGGCCCTAGTGTTGACTCAGTGACGGCCCTAGTGTGACTCAGTGACGGCCCTAGTGTGACTCAGTGACGGCCCTAGTGTGACTCAGTGACGGCCCTAGTGTGACTCAGTGACGGCCCTAGTGTTGACTCAGTGACGGCCCTAGTGTTGACTCAGTGACGGCCCTAGTGTTGACTCAGTGACGGCCCTAGTGTTGACTCAGTGACGGCCCTAGTGTGACTCAGTGACGGCCCTAGTGTGACTCAGTGACGGCCCTAGTGTTGACTCAGTGACGGCCCCTAGTGTGACTCAGTGACGGCCCTAGTGTGACTCAGTGACGGCCCTAGTGTTGACTCAGTGACGGCCCTAGTGTGACTCAGTGACGGCCCTAGTGTGACTCAGTGACGGCCCTAGTGTGACTCAGTGACGGCCCTAGTGTTGACTCAGTGACGGCCCTAGTGTGACTCAGTGACGGCCCTAGTGTTGACTCAGTGACGGCCCTAGTGTGACTCAGTGACGGCCCTAGTGTGACTCAGTGACGGCCCTAGTGTTGACTCAGTGACGGCCCTAGTGTGACTCAGTGACGGCCCTAGTGTGACTCAGTGACGGCCCTAGTGTGACTCAGTGACGGCCCTAGTGTGACTCAGTGACGGCCCTAGTGTGACTCAGTGACGGCCCTAGTGTTGACTCAGTGACGGCCCTAGTGTTGACTCAGTGACGGCCCCTAGTGTGACTCAGTGACGGCCCTAGTGTGACTCAGTGACGGCCCTAGTGTTGACTCAGTGACGGCCCTAGTGTGACTCAGTGACGGCCCTAGTGTGACTCAGTGACGGCCCTAGTGTGACTCAGTGACGGCCCTAGTGTGACTCAGTGACGGCCCTAGTGTGACTCAGTGACGGCCCTAGTGTGACTCAGTGACGGCCCTAGTGTTGACTCAGTGACGGCCCTAGTGTTGACTCAGTGACGGCCCTAGTGTTGACTCAGTGACGGCCCTAGTGTGACTCAGTGACGGCCCTAGTGTGGACTCAGTGACGGCCCTAGTGTTGACTCAGTGACGGCCCTAGTGTTGACTCAGTGACGGCCCTAGTGTTGACTCAGTGACGGCCCTAGTGTGACTCAGTGACGGCCCTAGTGTGACTCAGTGACGGCCCTAGTGTGGCTCAGTGACGGCCCTAGTGTGACTCAGTGACGGCCCTAGTGTTGACTCAGTGACGGCCCTAGTGTTGACTCAGTGACGGCCCTAGTGTTGACTCAGTGACGGCCCTAGTGTTGACTCAGTGACGGCCCTAGTGTTGACTCAGTGACGGCCCCTAGTGTGACTCAGTGACGGCCCTAGTGTGACTCAGTGACGGCCCTAGTGTGACTCAGTGACGGCCCTAGTGTTGACTCAGTGACGGCCCTAGTGTTGACTCAGTGACGGCCCTAGTGTTGACTCAGTGACGGCCCTAGTGTGACTCAGTGACGGCCCTAGTGTGGACTCAGTGACGGCCCTAGTGTTGACTCAGTGACGGCCCTAGTGTTGACTCAGTGACGGCCCTAGTGTGACTCAGTGACGGCCCTAGTGTGACTCAGTGACGGCCCTAGTGTGGCTCAGTGACGGCCCTAGTGTTGACTCAGTGACGGCCCTAGTGTTGACTCAGTGACGGCCCTAGTGTTGACTCAGTGACGGCCCTAGTGTGACTCAGTGACGGCCCCTAGTGTTGACTCAGTGACGGCCCTAGTGTTGACTCAGTGACGGCCCTAGTGTGACTCAGTGACGGCCCTAGTGTTGACTCAGTGACGGCCCTAGTGTTGACTCAGTGACGGCCCTAGTGTTGACTCAGTGACGGCCCTAGTGTTGACTCAGTGACGGCCCTAGTGTGACTCAGTGACGGCCCTAGTGTTGACTCAGTGACGGCCCTAGTGTGGCTCAGTGACGGCCCTAGTGTGACTCAGTGACGGCCCTAGTGTGGACTCAGTGACGGCCCTAGTGTTGACTCAGTGACGGCCCTAGTGTTGACTCAGTGACGGCCCTAGTGTGACTCAGTGACGGCCCTAGTGTGACTCAGTGACGGCCCTAGTGTTGACTCAGTGACGGCCCTAGTGTGGACTCAGTGACGGCCCTAGTGTGGACTCAGTGACGGCCCTAGTGTGACTCAGTGACGGCCCTAGTGTGGACTCAGTGACGGCCCTAGTGTGGACTCAGTGACGGCCCTAGTGTGACTCAGTGACGGCCCTAGTGTTGACTCAGTGACGGCCCTAGTGTGACTCAGTGACGGCCCTAGTGTTGACTCAGTGACGGCCCTAGTGTGGACTCAGTGACGGCCCTAGTGTGGACTCAGTGACGGCCCTAGTGTGACTCAGTGACGGCCCTAGTGTGACTCAGTGACGGCCCTAGTGTGACTCAGTGACGGCCCTAGTGTGGACTCAGTGACGGCCCTAGTGTGGACTCAGTGACGGCCCTAGTGTGACTCAGTGACGGCCCTAGTGTTGACTCAGTGACGGCCCTAGTGTGACTCAGTGACGGCCCTAGTGTGACTCAGTGACGGCCCTAGTGTGGCTCAGTGACGGCCCTAGTGTTGACTCAGTGACGGCCCTAGTGTTGACTCAGTGACGGCCCTAGTGTTGACTCAGTGACGGCCCTAGTGTGACTCAGTGACGGCCCCTAGTGTTGACTCAGTGACGGCCCTAGTGTTGACTCAGTGACGGCCCTAGTGTGACTCAGTGACGGCCCTAGTGTTGACTCAGTGACGGCCCTAGTGTTGACTCAGTGACGGCCCTAGTGTGACTCAGTGACGGCCCTAGTGTTGACTCAGTGACGGCCCTAGTGTGGCTCAGTGACGGCCCTAGTGTGACTCAGTGACGGCCCTAGTGTGACTCAGTGACGGCCCTAGTGTGGACTCAGTGACGGCCCTAGTGTGACTCAGTGACGGCCCTAGTGTTGACTCAGTGACGGCCCTAGTGTTGACTCAGTGACGGCCCTAGTGTGACTCAGTGACGGCCCCTAGTGTTGACTCAGTGACGGCCCTAGTGTTGACTCAGTGACGGCCCTAGTGTTGACTCAGTGACGGCCCTAGTGTTGACTCAGTGACGGCCCTAGTGTGACTCAGTGACGGCCCTAGTGTGACTCAGTGACGGCCCTAGTGTGACTCAGTGACGGCCCTAGTGTGGCTCAGTGACGGCCCTAGTGTTGACTCAGTGACGGCCCTAGTGTTGACTCAGTGACGGCCCTAGTGTTGACTCAGTGACGGCCCTAGTGTGACTCAGTGACGGCCCCTAGTGTTGACTCAGTGACGGCCCTAGTGTTGACTCAGTGACGGCCCTAGTGTGACTCAGTGACGGCCCTAGTGTTGACTCAGTGACGGCCCTAGTGTTGACTCAGTGACGGCCCTAGTGTTGACTCAGTGACGGCCCTAGTGTTGACTCAGTGACGGCCCTAGTGTGACTCAGTGACGGCCCTAGTGTTGACTCAGTGACGGCCCTAGTGTGGCTCAGTGACGGCCCTAGTGTGACTCAGTGACGGCCCTAGTGTGGACTCAGTGACGGCCCTAGTGTTGACTCAGTGACGGCCCTAGTGTTGACTCAGTGACGGCCCTAGTGTGACTCAGTGACGGCCCTAGTGTGACTCAGTGACGGCCCTAGTGTTGACTCAGTGACGGCCCTAGTGTGGACTCAGTGACGGCCCTAGTGTGGACTCAGTGACGGCCCTAGTGTGACTCAGTGACGGCCCTAGTGTGGACTCAGTGACGGCCCTAGTGTGGACTCAGTGACGGCCCTAGTGTGACTCAGTGACGGCCCTAGTGTTGACTCAGTGACGGCCCTAGTGTGACTCAGTGACGGCCCTAGTGTTGACTCAGTGACGGCCCTAGTGTGGACTCAGTGACGGCCCTAGTGTGGACTCAGTGACGGCCCTAGTGTGACTCAGTGACGGCCCTAGTGTGACTCAGTGACGGCCCTAGTGTGACTCAGTGACGGCCCTAGTGTGGACTCAGTGACGGCCCTAGTGTGGACTCAGTGACGGCCCTAGTGTGACTCAGTGACGGCCCTAGTGTTGACTCAGTGACGGCCCTAGTGTGACTCAGTGACGGCCCTAGTGTGACTCAGTGACGGCCCTAGTGTGGCTCAGTGACGGCCCTAGTGTTGACTCAGTGACGGCCCTAGTGTTGACTCAGTGACGGCCCTAGTGTTGACTCAGTGACGGCCCTAGTGTGACTCAGTGACGGCCCCTAGTGTTGACTCAGTGACGGCCCTAGTGTTGACTCAGTGACGGCCCTAGTGTGACTCAGTGACGGCCCTAGTGTTGACTCAGTGACGGCCCTAGTGTTGACTCAGTGACGGCCCTAGTGTGACTCAGTGACGGCCCTAGTGTTGACTCAGTGACGGCCCTAGTGTGGCTCAGTGACGGCCCTAGTGTGACTCAGTGACGGCCCTAGTGTGACTCAGTGACGGCCCTAGTGTGGACTCAGTGACGGCCCTAGTGTGACTCAGTGACGGCCCTAGTGTTGACTCAGTGACGGCCCTAGTGTTGACTCAGTGACGGCCCTAGTGTGACTCAGTGACGGCCCCTAGTGTTGACTCAGTGACGGCCCTAGTGTTGACTCAGTGACGGCCCTAGTGTTGACTCAGTGACGGCCCTAGTGTTGACTCAGTGACGGCCCTAGTGTTGACTCAGTGACGGCCCTAGTGTGACTCAGTGACGGCCCTAGTGTTGACTCAGTGACGGCCCTAGTGTGGCTCAGTGACGGCCCTAGTGTGACTCAGTGACGGCCCTAGTGTTGACTCAGTGACGGCCCTAGTGTGACTCAGTGACGGCCCTAGTGTGACTCAGTGACGGCCCTAGTGTGACTCAGTGACGGCCCTAGTGTGACTCAGTGACGGCCCTAGTGTGACTCAGTGACGGCCCTAGTGTGACTCAGTGACGGCCCTAGTGTTGACTCAGTGACGGCCCCTAGTGTGACTCAGTGACGGCCCTAGTGTTGACTCAGTGACGGCCCTAGTGTGACTCAGTGACGGCCCTAGTGTGACTCAGTGACGGCCCTAGTGTGACTCAGTGACGGCCCTAGTGTTGACTCAGTGACGGCCCTAGTGTGACTCAGTGACGGCCCTAGTGTGACTCAGTGACGGCCCTAGTGTGACTCAGTGACGGCCCTAGTGTGACTCAGTGACGGCCCTAGTGTTGACTCAGTGACGGCCCTAGTGTGACTCAGTGACGGCCCTAGTGTGACTCAGTGACGGCCCTAGTGTGACTCAGTGACGGCCCTAGTGTGACTCAGTGACGGCCCTAGTGTTGACTCAGTGACGGCCCTAGTGTGACTCAGTGACGGCCCTAGTGTGACTCAGTGACGGCCCTAGTGTGACTCAGTGACGGCCCCTAGTGTTGACTCAGTGACGGCCCTAGTGTTGACTCAGTGACGGCCCTAGTGTGACTCAGTGACGGCCCTAGTGTGACTCAGTGACGGCCCTAGTGTGACTCAGTGACGGCCCTAGTGTTGACTCAGTGACGGCCCTAGTGTGACTCAGTGACGGCCCTAGTGTGACTCAGTGACGGCCCTAGTGTGACTCAGTGACGGCCCTAGTGTGACTCAGTGACGGCCCTAGTGTTGACTCAGTGACGGCCCTAGTGTGACTCAGTGACGGCCCTAGTGTTGACTCAGTGACGGCCCTAGTGTTGACTCAGTGACGGCCCTAGTGTGACTCAGTGACGGCCCTAGTGTGACTCAGTGACGGCCCTAGTGTGACTCAGTGACGGCCCTAGTGTGACTCAGCGGCCCTAGTGTGACTCAGTGACGGCCCTAGTGTGACTCAGTGACGGCCCTAGTGTGACTCAGTGACGGCCCTAGTGTGACTCAGTGACGGCCCTAGTGTGACTCAGTGACGGCCCTAGTGTGACTCAGTGACGGCCCTAGTGTGACTCAGTGACGGCCCTAGTGTGACTCAGTGACGGCCCTAGTGTGGACTCAGTGACGGCCCTAGTGTTGACTCAGTGACGGCCCTAGTGTTGACTCAGTGACGGCCCCTAGTGTGACTCAGTGACGGCCCTAGTGTGACTCAGTGACGGCCCTGTGGTAAAGCACACGTGGTGTTTAACCGTGGATCTGCTTCTAGGCTCCCATGGCGCTGTTCTACCCGGCTGCGTTTGGCATTGTGGGTCAGAAGATGACATCACTGCTGCACCGCTCTCAAGGCGACTCGGAGGATCCGCACGACGAGCACTTCCTGCTGGCCACGCAGAGCAAGCAGGACCAGGCAAGCACACGGTCACGGGGACCGGTCCTTCACACTGAGGCCGGGTTCTCATGTGTGTTTTTCCGTATTCGTCATCCAGTGGCTGTGAATTGTTAAACAGCTGCGGCTACGGATGCGCAAATGCACACGCAAACCCGATCCAAATTTTTTTAGACCTGATCCTGATGACCCTGTCGGGTTTATTCTGAGATAACAACCGGCTGGATGTACATGATCCCTTACATGTACACTGGAACCGGCTGAGGAGTGACGTGTGTGTGTGTCTCAGTCCTCCAGAGCTACAGCGGAGCGCAGAGCGTTCCCGAAGCCCGGCCTGGAGGGGGAGCCCAGCCTGAGCGACCCGCTGGAGAAGGCTCCGGACCTGGAGCTCAGCCACGCTCACGCCGAGGGCCCCGGGGCCGACGCAGAGGACGGCCCCGCGCTGCTGTCCAGGAGCTCCGCCATCTCTCAGTTTGAGGGGAAAGCCCTCGGTATGGACAAGGCCATCTTACACAGCATCGACTCCTGCGGTGAGGCTCGCTCTGCACTGATCTCAGACACACCATCATAAAGCTGGTTCACACCAACACCGTTTTCAAACAGATTTTGGATTCGCTGTGTTTAAAGGGACCGTTCACCCAAACATGAACATCAGCCCATGATTTACTCTCCCTCAAGCCATCCTGGTGTACATGACACTCTTCCTTCAGACGAATACAGTCGGCAAACACCTTATATTGTTGTGTTTTTATATTTGTGTGTGTGTTCAGGCTCGGGCGAGACGAAGCGTAAGATGTACAGCTGTGTTCTGGTTTTATATTCTGTGTGTGTGTGTGTGTGTGTTCAGGCTCGGACGAGACGAAGCGTAAGATGTACAGTTGTGTTCTGGTTTTATATTCTGTGTGTGTGTGTGTGTGTGTGTGTGTGTTCAGGCTCGGACGAGACGAAGCGTAAGATGTACAGTTGTGTTCTGGTGGTGGGCGGCGGGCTGATGTTCCCCGGAGCGCAGGAGTTTCTGCAGCAGCGAATCCTCAACAAGATGCCGCCATCCTTCCGCTGTCTGGTGGAGAACGTGGAGGTCATCACACGGCCCAAGGTGTGTGTGTGTGTGTGTGTGTGTGTGTGTGTGTGTCTGTCTGTGTGTGTGTGTGTGTGTGTGTGTGTGTGTGTGTGTGTTAGCGCTCGTGTGTGTGTGTGTGTTAGGGCTGGGTATCGAGTTCGATACTTTTTAGGTACCGACCGAATTGTCTCGATACTACCGAGTATCGAAACATGTCTTGTTTTTCGGTACCACATTTCGATACCTAAGGGGTTAATCTAGTCAACGTCAGTGAAACAATGAATAAGCATGCAGCATGATTGGCTGTGGCGGAAAAACACTAACGTTAGTTTACGCGGTTGCCCAGAGAGACGTGGCTCGTCGCACGTGAGACTGTAGTGTGTGTGTGTGTGTGTGTGTCCCAACCCAGATAGATAGAAAATATGTGGAAAAGATCAACAGTGTACCTACCTATGTACCACACTCGATGTCAGAAATACGCGATCCAATATTTTCGACAAGATAATCGCTGCTAAGACCGGCAACACTTGAGTGTTTTTCCATCTTCGACTGCAAGAACTGGAGCGCGTCACAAATGAACCGAAACTATAGGATACTTGACTCACAGACACGATAAATAGGCATATAGACTTAAATATAGGTTAAAATGTCTACTTTTAAACGAAACAATTAGAAATAAAGAGTTTGATTATGTAATCCATAGGCGCGCGTGTTCACTACTGCAGGAATGACGATCGAGTCAACATCGCCATATTCATCTTTGCAGACAACACAATCAGTAAACACTTGTTTATTAATAAAAAGTTTAAATATATCCTTGCTATTTTTTCCCCGACACATCCATAATCATTAGGCTACTTCCGCCACTGCTTGCGGCAAGCTTTATGCTTTGTTTTTGTTTTTTTTGCGCTTCGCACCCCAGTAGCCTATATTTAATTCAATTCACATTTATTTGTATAGCATTTTTCACAAAACATATCGTTTCAAAGCAGCTTTACAGAAAATGCATGTGTCTAAATAACAATTTGTGATCTGTTAGAGGTGAGTGACTGTGTGTAATGCATTTCAATTAATTTTCATTGTTTCATTGTTAAACAATGCATTAAGGCAGAAACAATGAGCTCATTGAAGTAAAGAATACATGTTGTTAAATGATTAGGAAACATAGAAAACTTTAGCATTTGTTTTTTTTTACAGACTCAAAATATGAGTGTAAAAAAGTCAACAAACTGAAAAAAAAAGAAAGGTAATGTAATATTTAGAGATGTTCCGATACCCTTTTTTCCTTCCCGATACCGATTCCGATACCTGGACTCAGGGTGTCGGCCGATACCGAGTACCGATCCGATACCTGGGTGTGTATCTATTCAGCTGCAATTCATACTAGCACTGTATGAATTGATAGAATTATGTTATGGTGTGCTTCAGACTTATCCCTTAATTAAACATGAACAAATACATACAGTGAACTAGAGTATTTTTATTATCTGACATATATTTCACAGCAATATATTATTTATTTTTCTTAAGTGAAAAAGAACTTCAAATGCAGCCACACATCTAATACTGTAAACTGAAAAGGGTATTTTAGTTTTACAATATAACTGTATAAAAAAAAGTGCAACAAATAAATCTAGGAATCAAAAAAATTATATATGAATAATATAAGAAAATAATCTCTTTATAACCTAAAGTCCAGAAACAATTTTGTTGAATAAACGGCATTTCATTTTTGACAGCGGCTATTCGTCCAGAACAATAAACTCGATCATTTTGTCAGTGTTATATTTATCGCTCGTTGGCTGTCTTTTGAAAACTTTTCTCTTTGTTTGAATGAAGCTTCCAGAGATCGTTGATTCTAGCGCGGCTCGTTCTTCTCTGCCCTTGCCTGTGTGTAACCCTCGTGTTCTGCGGGGTGACGCGTCTTCAAATGCTTTAAGTTAACTTACTCGTGTTGAAATTGCTAATACTTGTTCCACCCCTCAAAATTGCAGGATGGCATATGAGACATGTCGCCGTTTTACTAGCTGGTTGGTCCAGTCTGAAATACTGCCAAACACAAACAGTGGACGTACAGCTGGTCACAACAGCACAACTTCCTGTGTTGCCACAAGCAACCACTGTTTAGAGCAGCGAAGAAGAAAGCGCGCACGCGCGTTTAGAGCAGCGAAGAAAAATTTATCTCCGATTTGCAGCGTTAAGCAAAGCTCGCGTGCATAACTAGGTATTGTTTAAGAAAATGGTATCGGATCGGTACATGGGTAGAAGTACTCGCCGATACCGATGCCGGAATTTTTATTGGTGTCGGCTAGGGCTGCACGTTTTCAAGTTTTTCATTAACCGTTAACCGAGGGCCTTAGCGGTTAATACTCGGTTAACCAAATAAATAAATAAATAAATAAAACTTATTATTATTAACCATAGTGTGCGCCAGGGATGGAAATTAACTCACCCTAACCAACCAATGCGTATCCTATGCACGTAAAAACTCAATTTAGCGTATATAAATTACACGACAATGCACATGCGTGCAATAAAGACGCATTTAGTGAGATCGGGTTGGAAAATTAATACTACAAGATCTACAATACTTAAGCAGTTTATTTAATCTCAAGTCTCAATGAAATAGGCTACTGGCATTTTCTCTTTCTCTCTTATAGCCTACTCACACAAACCATGAACTGATATTCATTTCAGTTCGCATTTATGAGGAAAACACAATGTGGACGTGAGCGCTGTGAAAGCGGCACTAAAATATGCTTTAAAACTTTCATCAAACAGAAAGCACAAAACCTTTCTTTAAACAGGGTTCGTACGGGTGCTTGAAATCCTTGAAAATGCTTGAATTTTGATGTTGTGTTTTCAAGGTTTGAAAAGTGCTTAAATTTTGGATAAAATGCTTGAAAGTGCTTGAAATTGTAACGGTTTCTTTCACAACAAATACCTATCTGACTGAATATTTCGTTTATTAAATGTTTTTTTTTTAAATGGCCGTTTGCTGCGGCCCAAACGCGCTTGTTCCCGCGCCCCCGCAGCGTTGGTCTGGTTTCACACTCAACTTGATTCTATCGAATCCTGGTGCGTCTGCGTGCATCTTACGTCATCACAAACGTGCACGCCGCATGATAGAAAGCAGAACGCGGGTCAATATATGCTGTTTTCTTTTATTAATTTGGTGTTATTATGCGCAGCCGAGTGAACAACACAGGTTTACTGTGTGTCGCATTTGGCTTTCTGCTGATTGCAAACGCAGGAGACAGTGGATTTCCAATAATTTGTTGGCCTGAGTCCACGCGCTATGTGTGTGCGAAATCGCGAATACAGTGCAGACTCACACTCTCGCTCGTATCCAAGGTAAATCATCACCACTATCATCCCTTACATGTGTTTTATTAACTTAATACATCATAATCAGCTAAAACGCATGCGCAGGTCACTTTACTAATTGCGCACCCGAGTCCGTGATTCTTTCACATTAACGCGAACCGCGGCCCGGTTCGGGAGCAGCCGAACTCAGAGCACCTCCTCCAGGTAGTCTCGGATTCGGTACCTGAGGCAAAATTACTAAATATGCAGCGCAAATTATATATTTCTAACACTGAACCAGCTGATAAAATCTTCATTTGATTCGATCCGTGAACTTGACACTCAAATGAACCGATCGCATTTTACTGATGCAAAAGACGCGCGCGCGCACACACGGGAGCGCGGTGTGTCAGTGTGTACCGGCTGTGGTAAATAATGACGCAGTTACATTACAAGGTGTGTATAATTTAAACTACTTAGTCAACATTAACAGTAGCTGCTGTTCGGTTTTCATACTGTTCTCCTTCTAGTCACTTCTGAACTTGACACAACTGAACGTCTCTTGATAAAGCTCCAGGTGACGGGTTGCCGGATATCACAAAAAGAGCAAAACAACCCCCTTAAAAACGCAGTATAAGCAGACATAATAGTATTGCTAATATTATCCTACCAAATTAAAAGGTAGTAACTAATTTATTATGAATAGAATAATTCAATATAAAATATTTAGATATTATAAACTGATCGATGAGGTAAAGCAATAACATGAGATTGAAAAATTATTCAGCAACACTTTATTTAAAGTTTAATTGCACCTATGAGTTGTATTTAATATCAGTCAGTTGGGGGAAGTTCTTCTAAAAGTTGATGAGTGTCTTTTGTTCACTATATTTTGCTATCAAAATAGTTTACCAAATAAATTATTTGCCAAATAAAAGAAAGTCAAACAGGGAGAAGAACTTTTCATTTCTAAAGTATTTGGGTTTATTTAGTATACAAAGCCATTTATGACGATTTTTCGAGAATAACTACATATATAAATAACTATATCGTGAAATATATCGTTACCGTGAAATAAAATTAGTCATACTGTGAAACAGAATTTTGGTCATACCGCCCACCCCTACTGCATGTCATTTGGATCAAATCCTCCAACAACATTTTGAAGAATAAAACCTGTGTTTTGCTTCAATTTCTGATCCATCTGCTATTACGAAACACAATTTTGGCTGTTTATTGCATATCATCTCTTTTAATGTGGAAAAAACGCTAAATAATAATTTTTTCTATGTATTGTTATGTAATTTACGGTGGTGTAAGCTGCTGGAAAAAGCTTTAAAATGGACCTTGAAAGTGCTTGAAAAGTGCTTGAATTTGACCTTGGAAAAGGTGTACGAACCCTGTTTAAAGTGAATTTCGTTTTGTATTAATTGTATCTTAATTTTAATCAATGTTTCATCAACCAATTGCCTGGATTTAATAAGTAAAAATTAAATATAGCAGACGATATATAATCACGAAGCGGAGGCGCCGGCGCGTGAACTGGAGCTCGTCTCATAAATAAACCGAAGCTCAGTATAAGGTAGCCTACTCGCCTCACAGACATGTCTAACAGAATAATTCAAAACGAAAGAAAACAGACACAGACTGCTGCTCTCTGCTTGTAATCCGTATGAAATGTGCATTTCTCTCTGGCTCGTTCACTACTGCGAAGATCACGATCAGCATCGTCAACTTCATCTTTGCAACTGACACGGACAAAGAAAATACTTGTTTATTAATTAATAATTAAAATATCTCCTTGCTATATTTTACATATCCATAACTTTTGCCGGTTCTTTGTGACAGATTTTAGGAGCTTTATTGGCAGTGCCACCCTTACATGAGCGCATCACCGCACCCACCAGAATAGCCGTTTTTTGTTTTGTTTTTTTGTTAAGGATTTGTTTACTGTGTGTGTGATTTATTTAATGGAAAGTACATTCACTGAGTTGTCTAGCTAATCAGTGTCTGCTCGTTTATTCAAACTAATTTGTCCTATAACAGACGAACGTCGCATGATGCTATTTTTATTTACCCGCCACGGTGGCCGTGGGTGAAGCGAGTTTACCCGCAACAACAAAATCACCCGCATCTGGCTGGTGGCGCGGGTGCTAATTTCCATCCCTGGTGTGCGCGCCGCAACCCCGAGATACAGACACACGAGAAAGGGGTAGTTTATTTTTAACACCTTTAATAACTGGTTGGACCACATTTGAAACGAAAATAATTTATAGAAATAAAACGCAGTGGTAAGGACAGAGCAGTTAAAGTAGGTCACTGACTTTTGCGTTCGCGGCCTGTGAACAAGGCCCTAGAATTTAATGCAGTCATATTATAGCACACTTTTTTTTAGAAACTTTGTGCAAAGAAACAGTCAAATAAATGGCGGTCTCTGGTGGTGCAAATTTTTTTTACAACTAAATGCAATGCACGCCATTGACGCCAATTAACCGAGCAAACTGTTTCACTCGGTTAAGCAATTTTTAACGGTTAATCGGTTAATCGATTAACCATGGACACCCCTAGTATCGGCGGCATTTCCGATACTAGTATCGGAATCGGAACAACTCTAGTAATATTGTTAAAACGGATTTCCTAAAATTGGTACCGAAAAAGGTATCGTTCAGGAACCGGTATCGAAGTCAAGGTATCGGTATCGGTATCGAAAATTTTGTTACGATACCGAGCCCTAGTGTGTGTGTTAGCACTCGCGTGTGTGGGTGGTGTTAGCGCTCGCGTTTGTTAGCGCTCGCGTCTGTGTTAGCGCTTGTGTGTGTGTTAGTGCTCGCGTGTGTGTGTGTTAGCGCTCGCGTCTGTGTTAGCGCTTGTGTGTGTGTTAGTGCTCGCGTGTGTGTGTGTGTTAGCGCTCGCGTGTGTGTGTGTGTTAGCGCTCGCGTGTGTGTGTGTGTTAGCGCTCGCGTTTGTTTGTTAGCGCTCGCGTCTGTGTTAGCGCTCGCTGAAGAGCCTCATTGATGTATATTTACAACATGTTTTTGAAGCGCTGATCATTTTGACCAATCACAGACGTATCCGATGAGCGTGTGAGCACAACGGCCAATCAGAGGTGTTAATGATTCTGCTCAAAGCGGCAAATTTTTTTAGTTTCAGTACCGACTTTGACAACACTATAACATTCACTTTTCAATGAAAAAAACTGGGTGTTTGTGAAGGATTTTAAATGTTAGGATGGGCGTCCCTCACATGAGGCTGATGGTATTAAGGGCCTGTAGTTATTAAGGGCCTGATGTGAACCCCACCCATAATCCCCTGCGCCGTGGCTCTCCTCAGGACACGGATCCGCGTGTGACGGCGTGGAAGGGCGGGTCGGTGCTGGCGTGTTTGGACACCACACAGGAGCTGTGGATCCACCAGCGCGAGTGGCAGCGCTTCGGGGTGCGGATGCTCCGAGAACGAGCCGCCTTCGTCTGGTGAGCTGGGAGCACATCACTGCTGTACAGACTAGCCCTCAAATAAACTATATTTCATATTCCAGTGGGAGCTTTTCATTAAAAGTAAGTATTGTTTTGTATTATTTCAGTGGTCAGAACCATTCCCTGTACCCACTGCTTCTTGCAAAAGCCATGTTTATTTAAAAGATACTTATTAAAAAGTGCTTTTTTATCTTTAAAATAAGTTGCTGTTTAAAATTTCCCCAACCTTTCTGGAACTGAACAGCTTTTGTAGAATCTCATCATGTAATAATTGCATAAAATGTCATGTCACATGTACTTTTCATAATGTGCTAATTTTCTCAACAAAGACAAAAACCAATAAAATTGTGAACAAGGTAATAATGTTTACTTATTACTTACTATGGCAACTCTTAGTGTAGTTAAGCTATACATTATCAAATAAGTTAAATATTTATAATGCAATATACATATTGAGTATTATGTAATAACATTGTTGAATAATGTTATTTTATGAGAAATTAATTGCATTATGAAATCACCAAAATGTCATTTCTATCTAAGGTTACACTTTTTTATATTTACATGTACATATAATCCTCTAGCAGAGGCTTTCATCCAAAGCGAATATAAGCCGTTTGTCACAGAGCCAGCAATATTAGCGTACAAAGCCACATTAGGACACGAGCCGGAGTATTAGGACGCGAGTCGGAGTATTAGGACACGAGCGAGTCGGAGTATTAGGACACGAGCGAGCCGGAGTATTAGGACACGAGCGGAGTATTAGGACACGAGCCGGAGTATTAGGACACGAGCGGAGTATTAGGACACGAGCGAGCCGGAGTATTAGGATGCGAGCCGGAGTATTAGGACACGAGCGAGCCGGAGTATTAGGACACGAGCCGGAGTATTAGGACACAAGCGGAGTATTAGGATGCGAGCCGGAGTATTAGGACACGAGCCAGCTGGAGTATTAGGACACAAGCCGGAGTATTAGGACACGAGCGAGCCGGAGTATTAGGATGCGAGCCGGAGAATTAGGACACGAGCCAGCTGGAGTATTAGGATGCGAGCCGGAGTATTAGGACACGAGCGAGCCGGAGTATTAGGACACGAGCCGGAGTATTAGGACACAAGCGGAGTATTAGGATGCGAGCCGGAGTATTAGGACACGAGCCAGCTGGAGTATTAGGACACAAGCCGGAGTATTAGGACACGAGCGAGCTGGAGTATTAGGACAGGAGCCAGCTGGAGTATTAGGACACGAGCCGGAGTAGTAGGACACGAGCCAGCCGGAGTAGTAGGACACGAGCGAGTCGGAGTATTAGGACACGAGCGAGCCGGAGTATTAGGACACGAGCGGAGTATTAGGACACGAGCCGGAGTATTAGGACACGAGCGGAGTATTAGGACACGAGCGAGCCGGAGTATTAGGATGCGAGCCGGAGTATTAGGACACGAGCGAGCCGGAGTAATAGGACACGAGTTGAGTATTAGGACACGAGCGGAGTATTAGGATGCGAGTCGGAGTATTAGGACACGAGCGAGTCGGAGTATTAGGACACGAGCCGGAGTATTAGGACACGAGCGGAGTATTAGGACACGAGCCGGAGTATTAGGACACGAGCGAGCCGGAGTATTAGGACACGAGCGGAGTATTAGGACACGAGCGAGCCGGAGCATTAGGATGCGAGCCGGAGTATTAGGACACGAGTGAGCCGGAGTATTAGGACACGAGCGGAGTATTAGGACACGAGCGGAGTATTAGGACACGAGCGAGCCGGAGTATTAGGACGCGAGCCGGAGTATTAGGACACGAGCCGGAGTATTAGGACACAAGCCGGAGTATTAGGACAGGAGCGAGCCGGAGTATTAGGACACGAGCCGGAGTATTAGGACACGAGCGAGCCGGAGTATTAGGACACGAGCGGAGTATTAGGACACGAGCGAGCCGGAGTATTAGGATGCGAGCGGAGTATTAGGACGCGAGCGGAGTATTAGGACACGAGCGGAGTATTAGGACACGAGCGGAGTATTAGGACACGAGCGGAGTATTAGGACACGAGCGAGCCGGAGTATTAGGACGCGAGCGAGCCGGAGTATTAGGACGCGAGCGAGCCGGAGTATTAGGACGCGAGCGAGCCGGAGTATTAGGACGCGAGCGAGCCGGAGTATTAGGACGCGAGCGAGCCGGAGTATTAGGACGCGAGCCGGAGTATTAGGACACGAGCCGGAGTATTAGGACACAAGCCGGAGTATTAGGACACGAGCGGAGTATTAGGACACGAGCCGGAGTATTAGGACACGAGCGGAGTATTAGGACACGAGCGAGCCGGAGTATTAGGATGCGAGCCGGAGTAGTAGGACACGAGCCGGAGTATTAGGACAGGAGCCAGCTGGAGTATTAGGACACAAGCCGGAGTATTAGGACACGAGCCAGCCGGAGTAGTAGGACACGAGCGAGCCGGAGTAGTAGGACACGAGCGAGCCGGAGTATTAGGACAGGAGCCAGCTGGAGTATTAGGACACAAGCCGGAGTATTAGGACACGAGCCAGCCGGAGTAGTAGGACACGAGCGAGCCGGAGTAGTAGGACACGAGCGAGCCGGAGTATTAGGACAGGAGCCAGCTGGAGTATTAGGACACAAGCCGGAGTATTAGGACACGAGCGAGCCGGAGTATTAGGACACGAGCGAGCTGGAGTATTAGGACACGAGCCGGAGTATTAGGACACAAGCTGGATAATTTTTCTGCTTATTTTATTGATTCAATCATGCCATCACGGGCCAAATCTAACACTGATTAAATATCACCCTGAGTAAATCACTTAAGATACAATTGTCAATCGAAATGTAAACAAATCCAGAACCCAAAGAACATGGATGGAGTTCAGCAGTGTCCGTGTGTGAAACACTGAAGCGGATGCACGCTATAAATAAGCTCACACAAATGTCCGTGTTTCCATTGAGTACATATCAGGAGCTCTGCCCGGTGTTGTCTCCCCTACTCCGACTGGAGCACCCCGGTGACAGAGCTGTACTGCCCCTAACCGGCCAGTCCATACGTGTATGCTGTGTATGTGCGTCTTGCTGTATGGGTTGTACAGAACAGCAGTTCATACTCCCTGTACGCAGGCCTTCCTCTCCAGTCCGTCGGGGGCTGAGAGTCTTGCGTAATCTTCAGGGAATGAGGGTTACATACGTAAGCGAGACGTTTCTTCTGGGAACGAACACATCACAATATTCCTCTTCTAAATAATTCATACGCAGAATAAAGGGGCGGGCCTGGTTGAGTTAGGAGTGTGTTGAAACTGGCAGATACTGACAGACTGGGATGAGAGGAGCTGCAACCATGGAGAATATGGGGAAAATAATCAACATTCAAGAAGGAAAACCTGTTCTAGTAGAGCACAGTCAGGCTCCTCTGTTCCAGCAGGACAGTGGACCTCTATGGACCCGAGCAGACATGGGTGTGTTGTTGTGTACACTGTATGTTTGTTGAAGTGGTCAGAGTCTAAACTAATGCAAACAGGAGCATCAGACGCTGCAATCCTGCCAATACACCAATAATCTGGTGCTCCGTTGCACAATGACCTTTTGTGTCTGACTATTCAGTTTATAACCAGGGTTCGTACGGGTGCTTGGAATCCTTGAAAATGCCTGAACTTTGATGTGTTTTCAAGGTTTGAAAAGTGCTTAAATTGTGGATAAAATGCTTGAAAGTGCTTGAAATTGTAACTATTTCTTCCACAACAAATACCTATCTGACTGAATATTTAGTTTATTAAATGGAGAAAGCCCAGTGCGTAACAACACTCGTTGATCGCTGAACAGAAGTCAAGTCAGATGGAGTGTCGTACAAGTGTCCTACTGTAAGGTTGAGGATGGCCTTATGCAATATTTACACTGCTCTATTCCAGTAGATAAATGTATGTCTTGACAATGAAATAATTTTTTTTCCTTTCAATTAATATAGGCTATTAATCAGGCGTGCCTGTGCACTGTCAGAGTCTGCTGGGTTTAATGGGATTACAGGTTGTTGTTGCACTGTCTCAGATTTTGTTGAACCCTTGTCTATATCAGGAATGTGTCCCAAAACCAAGGCCTGTAAATATTTCTGTTCAAATCCTGTCTTCATATTTACAACCCTTGAAATTACTTCAGTTGTACAGCCTGAAAATCACATTATCTGGGAAGCAATATTTAGACATTAATATGATGCAGCCCAAACTTTGAAGGGTGGAAGACAAACATGTCAATATGACTGAACCATTACACATTTGTACGGCATGCCCCAGATTTGGAAAAAAGTGTGAAGACTGAAGGCTAGCATGAGCAGAATGGAAGGCTGGGTCGTGTGTTCTGACACACACGAGCTGCATGTCCTCGGATCCTCACACTCGGCTACGAGACACTGATACATTATGAAAAATAAAACCTGTTTTGCTTCAATTCCTGATCCCTCTGCTGTTTATAGCATTATCTATTTTAATGTGAAAAAACCCCACTAAATAATCATTTTGACTATGTATTGGTATGTAATTTACGGTGGTGTAAGCTGCTGGAAAAAGCTTTAAAATGGACCTTGAAAAGTGCTTGAATTTGACCTTGGAAAAGGTGTACGAACCCTGAATAACTGTGGTGTTCCCAGGCGAATTATTAATTTAATTTACCAGCCGCATGAGACAAATCAATTTATACAATATTTGTGGTCAATGCAGTACAGCAAATCACAATAAACAATGGTATATAGATCTTGTTTTTAATTTACAAGACATTTGCCTGTTACTTACTTTTTTTAAATGTTACATTTGTTTCAAAAGTTACAAAACGTAATGTTCCCTAATCATTCGCATAACCAAGACACAGTGTTGTGAAAACATCCTGACCCAGTGCAGGAGCTGGTGAGTTGGCCACCGCTGGGGTCTTCATGATGGCACTGGTGTAAAGGCAGACGTTACGGCAGGAGACGAGGCGTTCGGTCCCGGCCGTCGGGTCGGGTCAGGAGGCCTGTGGTCCAGCATCTGCTCCAGGGAGAACACGCCTCTGCTCTCGACAGCTTCTGGTGCAGCTTCTCTGAGTCTCGGGGCAGGAGGAATCTCCTGAAGCCCCTCAGCTCGGGCCGCTCGCTCCCCTCGGCCAGGCTGACGACCCAGAACCGGTCCCGGCGGATCCGGTCCTGGGCGGCGCTGGACACCAGGTTGAGGGTCAGGGCGAAGAGGCTGCTGGCCGAAGCGGACACCGTGCCCGCGCTCGCGTCGGGAACCAGGTTTGGTTTAAGGTCGTCTGCAAAGACTGTAGAGAAAGTTATTAATATCCATCTGCTTCACATTGAGAATCATTGGTTACCCTTTATTTTAAGGTGTCTAACAGTCTGATTATACAAATAAGAAATTGACATGTATTTACTAGGGCTGCCCTCGACTCAAGATTTTTCTTGTCGACTAGTAGTCGTTCATTTAAGCCATTGGTTGACTAATCGCGCATTTATATTAATAAGCCATCAATCATAATAATGCGCCTTTAATTGCCTATATAAAATACGTATTGCCTAATCAGCGCTCAAATTCAAACATAAAGTCATAACGCATCGGCAAACGTAATGATTATGAATGTGTCGTGAAAAAACCAGAGTGAGTTCTAACTAATTGTTAATGTTGTCTGTGTTGATGCCGACTCCGCAGTAGTGGACACGCCTATATGCACGCTTCATTCGGAGTTCATAATCGGACAATATTTTCCATTGAAATATGTTCATTCAGATGTAAGAATGTCAAGCTTTCTTTAGATGTATTTCTCATGTCTGTGAGTACGATGAGTCTCGGTTAATTTATGTGACGCGCTCAAGTTCAAGACCGAATCGACAAAGCACAACTGTTGGACCTTTTTCAGTTTGCGTTAATCTGATCTGTATGACCACAAATAACAGAGTATTTTAAGTTAAGTGCAGTGATGGCGTCTTACAGTAAACACACACTCCACACAAACACTTGTCTAATAATAACACACATTTGTCTAGGTTAACATTAGAGCAAGCGGACCTGTAGTGCTGCTACTGTACCTATTCATACAGGTGAAACTCGAAAAATTTGAATATGGTGCAAAAGTTATAATTGTGATGATTATGTCTTACAGCTTATGAAAACCCCAAATTCAAAATCTCAGAAAATTAGAATGTTACATCAAATCAATAAAAAAAAAAGGATTTTAAATACAGAAATGTCGGCCCTCTGAAAAGTATAATCATGCATATGTATATAGTTATATACACTAAATATATTAGTTTGACCTTTTAATTTGAATTACTGAAATACATGAATTTTTTGCACGATATTCAAATTTTTCGAGTTTCACCGGTATGTAATAATGATTGACGAATGTTTGGATTCAGGGGCGGACTGGCCATCTGTGTGATCTGGAGAATCACAGAACGGCCGGCGGGCCGGCCCACCACACACGAAGCCATCACCTGTTTTTTTCCCCCACTAATCATAATATTAAATTTCTTTTCTACGCAAATGGATGAGGGAGTCGATCGCGCGGGCGCGGCCGACAAGGAGTGTATTTTGTGTAGAGGTCAGTCTCCGTTTTAGAGGGTCTAAACTTCGAAGGACGGCAGGCGCGCGCAACCGTAGCAAAAGTTATGCGTTTTAAAACGAAAATACACTAGTGTAAACGACAACGTAGGTATTCCACAGTCTGATCGGAACTGATGCGCTCGAGCCAAAATATATGGTTCTTCAGTGAGTATCTAGGCTCGACGGCGGGAAAAAATTAACCAAACCATTTTTAAACTTCTTTTTTTTTTTCTTCCAATAATCAAAGGTAGTGTATTTTTTTTAAATCCACATATTACATATTTAAAAATATTACATAATTCATTGATGACTGTTTGTTATATAATACACCGACCAATCGTCATCTGGCACAAAAAGTTCAAATTTCATTGGACAATGTGAAGTGGAGCGGCAATTTTCTAGCCATTCAAAAATCGTTTAAAAATTACAATCGAATTTACATTTATGAAGCGATCTGGATCTGCGACTTCTGCGTCATTGAAACAATGGATGTTAATTGACTACAAAGCACTGCACAAAACCAGCACCAAAGTCGCTTTAATCGTAAGAAGTATTCAAGTCATGTATTTAGCATATGTAAATTATATTGATACACCGTTTACCATTTGAAAACTATCATAGTTGGTTCAGATGAATGAAGCCCCGGCGCCACCTACAGGCCTATGATGTGAAGTGTAATGTTAGGCCAACAACAACACGTGAAATGGTGATTTTTGATAATAGTACAGAACCGGTCAAAAATTTACACATTACAATTTTTTGAAGTTTTTTAAAGAAGCCTCTTATGCGCTTCAAGCCTGCATTTATTTGATTGAAAATACAGAAAACAATTATTAAAATTTAAAATAATGGTTTTCTATTTTAATATAGGCCTACTTAAAAAATATCACTTATAAGTTATCTCTGATGTAAAGCTGAATTTTCAGCATCATTACTAACCCTAACTTCAGTTTCACAATTTTTTTGATTAATAAAAAGTTAAAAAGTTATCCTTGCTGAATAAAAGAAAGAAAGAAAATTACTGACCCCAAACTTTTGAACAGGAGGTTATAGTGGATATTGGTACAAAACATTTCTATTTGAGAAAAATGCTGTTCTTTTTGTAACTTTTAAACTCAGAATCCTGAAAAAAGTATCAAAGGTTATACGTCTATTAAAATAGACAACCATTATTTTAGATTTTAGGAATATTTCCAATATTACTGTTTTTTTTTAAATTAAAAAAATGTAGCCTTGATAAATTTTTCAATAAGATACTTTCTATAACATTAAAAATAGTAATGTTTACAAACTTATATATATATATATATACATATAAAATGCATAAATATATATATATATATGCATGCCCCTTTTTTACATTTGAGCCCCTGCCCTTGTGGAACTCTCTGCACGTCCCTGGTTACAAGCCTGCGTGAGTTCACCACTTTTTCAAGTTTTTCTCTGCAATCAAACTTAAGCCTGTTCTAGTCAACGAACGGTCAGTCGACTGTTACGGAGCAGCCCTAGTATTTACCATTGGGTTACATGTAATTCCCCCCAGAACGGAGCCACAGCTGTGGGACTAAAGCAGGGTTTGGTACCGGTCTGAGGCGGGGTGACGATGAGGACTCTGTGTGCGAGCTCGGCCTGTGTGTTGATCCAGCGGAGCGGGCCTTGTTCCGCCAGGCTCCCTCGGTCCCACACGTCGATGACCACGGTGACGCCGGCGCGCCGCTGCAGGGACTGGGCCAGGAGCATCACCGCGCGCTGAAACACACCGTCCACCGCGGGGTACACCAGCAGCACGCGCACACACACGCCACGCTTCGAGCCACGCACCCGCCGCAGCATCTGGCCTGGAAGAGCACGGCACATCATGAAGCTTTTGCTCACATTTCACATTAGGTGGCCTTAACTACTGTGTACTAGCATTACACTCCTACAACACTATGTAGAGTTGAGCTCGGGTCAGGAGAGACTGGCTAAACCGGACGGATAAATCCCAGCACAGAGACTCTTTCACCCAGATATCATCATATAGAGACTCTTTCACCCAGATATCATCATATAGAGACTCTTTCACCCAGATATCATCATATAGAGACTCTTTCACCCAGATATCATCATACAGAGACTCTTTCACCCAGATATCATCATATAGAGACTCTTTCACCCAGATATCATCATATAGAGACTCTTTCACCCAGATATCATCATATGGACACTGTGTGTCTGTTCCCCGAGTTAGGAAATACAAAAAACTCCCAAACCCATTTAAAGGATTAGTTCACTTTTCAAAAAAATTTGCTGATAATTTACATGTCATCCAAGATGTCCATGTCTTTCTTTCTTCAGTCGAAAAGAAATGAAGGTTTTTGATGAAAACATTCCAGGATTTTTCTCCATATAATGGACTTCAACAGGACCCAAACGGTTCAAGGTCCAAATGACAGTTTCAGTGCAGCTTCAAAGGGCTTTAAACGACACCAGACGATGAATAAGGGTCTCATCTAGACAAACCATCGGCATTTCACAAATAAATAAAACAGTTTAAGTTTTATAAGCACAAATGCTGGCCTTGCTCTGTTCTGGGATGATTAAAAGTTTTTTTTAAAGTGAACTAATCCTTTAAAGGTAAGAATTTAATTGATATATAACAAATACAAAACAGATATAATACAAATGAATAAACAATAAAGCTTGTGTTGCTGAAAATTCGGTCTCTTTCTTCAAAAGCACTTATGCAATTTATAGTCATATCATCAGTATTACTCAGAGGTCTAGTTTAAAATATAATTATTTTGAAGTGTTGGTGCTTAAAGGGAGAGTTCAGCCAAAAATGTAAATTAGTCACCCTGAAGCCGTCTTAGGTGTAAATGACATTAATCTTTCAGACGAATACAATCAGAGTGATATTAAACAATGTTCCGGGGGTTAATAAAGGCCTTCTGATGTGAAGCGATGCGTTCATTAAAAAAAATATCAATATTTAAAACTTTATCGACAAACATAACTAGCTTCCGACAGACGTACGCATTGACTTGCGCCACAAGAGTAACATATGATGCGTACAGCCGTCTGCCGGAAGGTAGTTATTTTTGTCAATAAAGTTTTAAATATTTATATTTTTCTTCGCTTCACATCAGAAGGCCTTTATTAGCCCCCGCAGAGCCGTGTGGAGCACTTTAATCATGAATAGATGTACTCTGATGGACTTCCAAAAGACACACAGCCATTCACTGCCATTATAAAGCTTGGAAGAGCAGGACGTTTTTTTATATAACTCTGATTGTATTCATCTGACAGAAGTCATACACACCCAGGACGGCTTCAGAGTGAGTAAACCATGAACTAATTTTCATCTTTGGGTGAACTATCCCTTTCATGTAACATTATCTAGTGGATTTTACTGAATCTTAGTGCTGCATTTGATACCATCAACCACAACATTCTTTTGAATAGACTAGAAAACTATGTTGGCATTAGTGGAATTGCACTAGCATGGTTTAAATCATACTTACCTGACCGTTATCAGTTTGTAGCAGTAAATGAAGTTATCAATCACCAGTTCAGTATGGCGTACCACAAGGCTCAGTACTGGGACCGCTGCTGTTCACTCTGTACATGCTGCCCTTCTCAAAATTGACTATACTTGTTTTTTATGGAATGTTGCAATTATAAATGATTTATCCGTGTACATCATTGTTGTTGTTTTTATTCGTGTCTCATAATCTTGCATTAAAATAACTTCCCCTCCCTCTTGCAGCGACTTCTCTTCTGTGGTGACGGGTTTACTGAAGTGTTATTTTATCTTTTACCAGCTTTGAGTTTAACTTCCTTTTTTTTTTTTTTTTTGCCAGCTTACTAGGGTTTGCAATTATTTGTCCACACAATGGAAGTCATAAATATCTTCCTTTGTGTTCCACAAAAGAAAGAAAGGCATGTAACATAATGACAGTGAAAAGAGTCCAGGTTCTCCCCAAACCTGTGTGCAAAGGAGTGAAGCAGGTTTAGTCATTTTCTTGTTCACTTACACGTGATGCAGGAGCAGAGGAGCACGGAAAGGAGCACCAAAACGCAGCCAACACCAACGGCCAGTCCAGACCTGTCTGGGACAGAGAATAACACGAGTAACCAGACGCCTGGGACAGAGAATAACACGAGTAACCAGACGCCTGGGACAGAGAATAACACGAGTAACCAGACGTCTGGGACAGAGAATAACACGAGTAACCAGACGCCTGGGACAGAGAATAACACGAGTAACCAGACGCCTGGGACAGAGAATAACACGAGTAACCAGACGTCTGGGACAGAGAATAACACGAGTAACCAGACATCTGGGACAGGGAATAACACGAGTAACCAGACATCTGGGACAGGGAATAACACGAGTAACCAGACGTCTGGGACAGAGAATAACACGAGTAACCAGACGTCTGGGACAGAGAATAACACGAGTAACCAGACGTCTGGGACAGGGAATAACACGAGTAACCAGACATCAGGGACAGAGAATAACACGAGTAACCAGACGTCTGGGACAGAGAATAACACGAGTAACCAGACGTCTGGGACAGAGAATAACACGAGTAACCAGACGCCTGGGACAGAGAATAACACGAGTAACCAGACGCCTGGGACAGAGAATAACACGAGTAACCAGACGCCTGGGACAGAGAATAACACGAGTAACCAGACGTCTGGGACAGAGAATAACACGAGTAACCAGACATCTGGGACAGAGAATAACACGAGTAACCAGACATCTGGGACAGGGAATAACACGAGTAACCAGACATCTGGGACAGGGAATAACACGAGTAACCAGACGTCTGGGACAGAATAACACGAGTAACCAGACGTCTGGGACAGAATAACACGAGTAACCAGACGCCTGGGACAGAGAATAACACGAGTAACCAGACGTCTGGGACAGAGAATAACACGAGTAACCAGACGTCTGGGACAGAGAATAACACGAGTAACCAGACATCTAGGACAGGGAATAACACGAGTAACCAGACATCTGGGACAGAGAATAACACGAGTAACCAGACATCTGGGACAGGGAATAACACGAGTAACCAGACGTCTGGGACAGAATAACACGAGTAACCAGACATCTGGGACAGGGAATAACACGAGTAACCAGACGTCTGGGACAGGGAATAACACGAGTAACCAGACGTCTGGGACAGAATAACACGAGTAACCAGACATCTGGGACAGGGAATAACACGAGTAACCTGACGTCTGGGACAGAATAACACGAGTAACCAGACATCTGGGACAGAGAATAACACGAGTAACCAGACGTCTGGGACAGGGAATAACACAAGTAACCAGACATCAGGGACAGAGAATAACACGAGTAACCAGACGCCTGGGACAGAGAATAACACGAGTAACCAGACGTCTGGGACAGAGAATAACACGAGTAACCAGACATCTGGGACAGGGAATAACACGAGTAACCAGACGTCTGGGACAGAATAACACGAGTAACCAGACATCTGGGACAGAGAATAACACGAGTAACCAGACGTCTGGGACAGAGAATAGCACGAGTAACCAGACATCAGGGACAGAGAATAACACGAGTAACCAGACGTCTGGGACAGAGAATAACACGAGTAACCAGACGCCTGGGACAGAGAATAACACGAGTAACCAGACGTCTGGGACAGAATAACACGAGTAACCAGACATCTGGGACAGGGAATAACACGAGTAACCAGACGTCTGGGACAGAATAACACGAGTAACCAGACATCTGGGACAGGGAATAACACGAGTAACCAGACGTCTGGGACAGAGAATAACACGAGTAACCAGACATCTGGGACAGAGAATAACACGAGTAACCAGACGTCTGGGACAGAGAATAACACGAGTAACCAGACGCCTGGGACAGAGAATAACACGAGTAACCAGACGCCTGGGACAGAGAATAACACGAGTAACCGAGTAACCAGACGCCTGGGACAGAGAATAACACGAGTAACCAGACGTCTGGGACAGAATAACACGAGTAACCAGACATCTGGGACAGGGAATAACACGAGTAACCAGACGTCTGGGACAGAGAATAACACGAGTAACCAGACATCTGGGACAGAGAATAACACGAGTAACCAGACGTCTGGGACAGAGAATAACACGAGTAACCAGACGCCTGGGACAGAGAATAACACGAGTAACCAGACGCCTGGGACAGAGAATAACACGAGTAACCGAGTAACCAGACGCCTGGGACAGAGAATAACACGAGTAACCAGACGTCTGGGACAGAATAACACGAGTAACCAGACGCCTGGGACAGGGAATAACACGAGTAACCAGACGCCTGGGACAGAGAATAACACGAGTAACCGAGTAACCAGACGCCTGGGACAGAGAATAACACGAGTAACCAGACGTCTGGGACAGAATAACACGAGTAACCAGACGCCTGGGACAGGGAATAACACGAGTAACCAGACGTCTGGGACAGAGAATATAACACGAGTAACCAGACATCTGGGACAGAGAATAACACGAGTAACCAGACATCTGGGACAGAGAATAACACGAGTAACCAGACGTCTGGGACAGAGAATAACACGAGTAACCAGACGTCTGGGACAGAGAATAACACAAGCAACCAGACGTCTGGGACAGAGAATAACACGAGTAACCAGACGTCTGGGACAGAGAATAACACGAGTAACCAGACGCCTGGGACAGAGAATAACACGAGTAACCAGACATCTGGGACAGAGAATAACACGAGTAACCAGACGTCTGGGACAGAATAACACGAGTAACCAGACGTCTGGGACAGAATAACACGAGTAACCAGACGTCTGGGACAGAATAACACGAGTAACCAGACGCCTGGGACAGGGAATAACACGAGTAACCAGACATCTGGGACAGAGAATAACACGAGTAACCAGACATCTGGGACAGGGAATAACACGAGTAACCAGACATCTGGGACAGGGAATAACACGAGTAACCAGACGTCTGGGACAGAATAACACGAGTAACCAGACGTCTGGGACAGAGAATAACACGAGTAACCAGACATCTGGGACAGGGAATAACACGAGTAACCAGACGTCTGGGACAGAATAACACGAGTAACCAGACATCTGGGACAGAGAATAACACGAGTAACCAGACATCTGGGACAGGGAATAACACGAGTAACCAGACATCTGGGACAGGGAATAACACGAGTAACCAGACGTCTGGGACAGAATAACACGAGTAACCAGACGTCTGGGACAGAGAATAACACGAGTAACCAGACATCTGGGACAGGGAATAACACGAGTAACCAGACGTCTGGGACAGAATAACACGAGTAACCAGACATCTGGGAAAGAGAATAACACGAGTAACCAGACGTCTGGGACAGAGAATAGCACGAGTAACCAGACATCAGGGACAGAGAATAACACGAGTAACCAGACGTCTGGGACAGAGAATAACACGAGTAACCAGACGCCTGGGACAGAGAATAACACGAGTAACCAGACGTCTGGGACAGAATAACACGAGTAACCAGACATCTGGGACAGGGAATAACACGAGTAACCAGACGTCTGGGACAGAATAACACGAGTAACCAGACATCTGGGACAGGGAATAACACGAGTAACCAGACGTCTGGGACAGAGAATAACACGAGTAACCAGACATCTGGGACAGAGAATAACACGAGTAACCAGACGTCTGGGACAGAGAATAACACGAGTAACCAGACGCCTGGGACAGAGAATAACACGAGTAACCAGACGCCTGGGACAGAGAATAACACGAGTAACCGAGTAACCAGACGCCTGGGACAGAGAATAACACGAGTAACCAGACGTCTGGGACAGAATAACACGAGTAACCAGACATCTGGGACAGGGAATAACACGAGTAACCAGACGTCTGGGACAGAGAATAACACGAGTAACCAGACATCTGGGACAGAGAATAACACGAGTAACCAGACGTCTGGGACAGGGAATAACACGAGTAACCAGACGCCTGGGACAGAGAATAACACGAGTAACCGAGTAACCAGACGCCTGGGACAGAGAATAACACGAGTAACCAGACGTCTGGGACAGAATAACACGAGTAACCAGACGTCTGGGACAGAGAATAACACGAGTAACCGAGTAACCAGACGCCTGGGACAGAGAATAACACGAGTAACCAGACGTCTGGGACAGAATAACACGAGTAACCAGACGTCTGGGACAGAGAATAACACGAGTAACCAGACGTCTGGGACAGAATAACACGAGTAACCAGACGCCTGGGACAGGGAATAACACGAGTAACCAGACGTCTGGACAAGAGAATAACACGAGTAACCAGACATCTGGGACAGGGAATACCACGAGTAACCAGACATCTGGGACAGAGAATAACACGAGTAACCAGACGCCTGGGACAGAGAATAACACGAGTAACCAGACGCCTGGGACAGAGAATAACACGAGTAACCGAGTAACCAGACGCCTGGGACAGAGAATAACACGAGTAACCAGACGTCTGGGACAGAATAACACGAGTAACCAGACGTCTGGGACAGAGAATAACACGAGTAACCAGACGTCTGGGACAGAATAACACGAGTAACCAGACGCCTGGGACAGGGAATAACACGAGTAACCAGACGTCTGGACAAGAGAATAACACGAGTAACCAGACATCTGGGACAGGGAATACCACGAGTAACCAGACATCTGGGACAGGGAATAACACGAGTAACCAGACGTCTGGGACAGAATAACACGAGTAACCAGACGTCTGGGACAGAATAACACGAGTAACCAGACGTCTGGGACAGAATAACACGAGTAACCAGACGCCTGGGACAGGGAATAACACGAGTAACCAGACATCTGGGACAGAGAATAACACGAGTAACCAGACATCTGGGACAGGGAATAACACGAGTAACCAGACATCTGGGACAGGGAATAACACGAGTAACCAGACGTCTGGGACAGAATAACACGAGTAACCAGACGTCTGGGACAGAATAACACGAGTAACCAGACGCCTGGGACAGAGAACAACACGAGTAACCAGACGTCTGGGACAGAGAATAACACGAGTAACCAGACGTCTGGGACAGAGAATAACACGAGTAACCAGACATCTAGGACAGGGAATAACACGAGTAACCAGACATCTGGGACAGAGAATAACACGAGTAACCAGACATCTGGGACAGGGAATAACACGAGTAACCAGACGTCTGGGACAGAATAACACGAGTAACCAGACATCTGGGACAGGGAATAACACGAGTAACCAGACATCAGGGACAGAGAATAACACGAGTAACCAGACGCCTGGGACAGAGAATAACACGAGTAACCAGACGTCTGGGACAGAGAATAACACGAGTAACCAGACATCTGGGACAGGGAATAACACGAGTAACCAGACGTCTGGGACAGAATAACACGAGTAACCAGACATCTGGGACAGAGAATAACACGAGTAACCAGACGTCTGGGACAGAGAATAACACGAGTAACCAGACATCAGGGACAGAGAATAACACGAGTAACCAGACGTCTGGGACAGAGAATAACACGAGTAACCAGACGCCTGGGACAGAGAATAACACGAGTAACCAGACGTCTGGGACAGAATAACACGAGTAACCAGACATCTGGGACAGGGAATAACACGAGTAACCAGACGTCTGGGACAGAGAATAACACGAGTAACCAGACATCTGGGACAGAGAATAACACGAGTAACCAGACGTCTGGGACAGAGTATAACACGAGTAACCAGACGCCTGGGACAGAGAATAACACGAGTAACCAGACGCCTGGGACAGAGAATAACACGAGTAACCGAGTAACCAGACGCCTGGGACAGAGAATAACACGAGTAACCAGACGTCTGGGACAGAGAATAACACGAGTAACCAGACGTCTGGGACAGAATAACACGAGTAACCAGACGCCTGGGACAGGGAATAACACGAGTAACCAGACGTCTGGGACAGAGAATAACACGAGTAACCAGACGTCTGGGACAGAATAACACGAGTAACCAGACGTCTGGGACAGAGAATAACACGAGTAACCAGACGCCTGGGACAGGGAATAACACGAGTAACCAGACGTCTGGGACAGAGAATGACACGAGTAACCAGACGTCTGGGACAGAGAATAACACGAGTAACCAGACATCTGGGACAGAGAATAACACGAGTAACCAGACGCCTGGGACAGAGAATAACACGAGTAACCAGACGTCTGGGACAGAGAATAACACGAGTAACCAGACGCCTGGGACAGGGAATAACACGAGTAACCAGACGTCTGGGACAGAGAATAACACGAGTAACCAGACGTCTGGGACAGAGAATAACACGAGTAACCAGACGTCTGGGACAGAGAATAACACGAGTAACCAGACGTCTGGGACAGAGAATAACACGAGTAACCAGACGCCTGGGACAGGGAATAACACGAGTAACCAGACGTCTGGGACAGAGAATAACACGAGTAACCAGACGTCTGGGACAGAGAATAACACGAGTAACCAGACGTCTGGGACAGAGAATAACACGAGTAACCAGACGTCTGGGACAGAGAATAACACGAGTAACCAGACGCCTGGGACAGAGAATAACACGAGTAACCAGACGCCTGGGACAGGGAATAACACGAGTAACCAGACGTCTGGGACAGAGAATAACACGAGTAACCAGACGTCTGGGACAGAGAATAACACGAGTAACCAGACGTCTGGGACAGAGAATAACACGAGTAACCAGACGTCTGGGACAGAGAATAACACGAGTAACCAGACGTCTGGGACAGAGAATAACACGAGTAACCAGACGTCTGGGACAGAGAATAACACGAGTAACCAGACGTCTGGGACAGAGAATAACACGAGTAACCAGACGTCTGGGACAGAGAATAACACGAGTAACCAGACGTCTGGGACAGAGAATAACACGAGTAACCAGACGTCTGGGACAGAGAATAACACGAGTAACCAGACGTCTGGGACAGAGAATAACACGAGTAACCAGACGTCTGGGACAGAGAATAACACGAGTAACCAGACGTCTGGGACAGAGAATAACACGAGTAACCAGACGTCTGGGACAGAGAATAACACGAGTAACCAGACGTCTGGGACAGAGAATAACACGAGTACCCAGACATCTGGGACAGAGAATAACACGAGTAACCAGACATCTGGGACAGAGAATAACACGAGTAACCAGACGTCTGGGACAGAGAATAACACGAGTAACCAGACGTCTGGGACAGAGAATAACACGAGTAACCAGACGCCTGGGACAGAGAATAACACGAGTAACCAGACGCCTGGGACAGAGAATAACACGAGTAACCGAGTAACCAGACGCCTGGGACAGAGAATAACACGAGTAACCAGACGTCTGGGACAGAGAATAACACGAGTAACCAGACGTCTGGGACAGAGAATAACACGAGTAACCAGACGTCTGGGACAGAGAATAACACGAGTAACCAGACATCTGGGACAGAGAATAACACGAGTAACCAGACGTCTGGGACAGAGAATAACACGAGTTACCAGACGTCTGGGACAGAGAATAACACGAGTAACCAGACGTCTGGGACAGAGAATAACACGAGTAACCAGACGTCTGGGACAGAATAACACGAGTAACCAGACGTCTGGGACAGAGAATAACACGAGTAACCAGACGTCTGGGACAGAATAACACGAGTAACCAGACGTCTGGGACAGAGAATAACACGAGTAACCAGACGTCTGGGACAGAGAATAACACGAGTAACCAGACGTCTGGGACAGAGAATAACACGAGTAACCAGACATCTGGGACAGGGAATAACACGAGTAACCAGACGTCTGGGACAGAATAACACGAGTAACCAGACGTCTGGGACAGAGAATAACACGAGTAACCAGACATCTGGGACAGGGAATAACACGAGTAACCAGACATCTGGGACAGAATAACACGAGTAACCAGACGTCTGGGACAGAGAATAACACGAGTAACCAGACGTCTGGGACAGAGAATAACACGAGTAACCAGACTTCTGGGACAGAGAATAACACGAGTTACCAGACGTCTGGGACAGAGAATAACACGAGTAACCAGACGTCTGGGACAGAGAATAACACGAGTAACCAGACGTCTGGGACAGAGAATAACACGAGTAACCAGACATCTGGGACAGAGAATATAACACGAGTAACCAGACATCTGGGACAGAGAATAACACGAGTAACCAGACATCTGGGACAGAGAATAACACGAGTAACCAGACGTCTGGGACAGAGAATAACACGAGTAACCAGACGTCTGGGACAGAGAATAACACAAGCAACCAGACGTCTGGGACAGAGAATAACACGAGTAACCAGACGTCTGGGACAGAGAATAACACGAGTAACCAGACGCCTGGGACAGAGAATAACACGAGTAACCGAGTAACCAGACACCTGGGACAGAGAATAACACGAGTAACCAGACGTCTGGGACAGAATAACACGAGTAACCAGACGTCTGGGACAGAGAATAACACAAGTAACCAGACGTCTGGGACAGAATAACACGAGTAACCAGACACCTGGGACAGGGAATAACACGAGTAACCAGACGTCTGGGACAGAGAATAACACGAGTAACCAGACGTCTGGGACAGAATAACACGAGTAACCAGACGTCTGGGACAGAGAATAACACGAGTAACCAGACATCTGGGACAGGGAATAACACGAGTAACCAGACGTCTGGGACAGAATAACACGAGTAACCAGACATCTGGGACAGAGAATAACACGAGTAACCAGACGTCTGGGACAGAGAATAACACGAGTAACCAGACGTCTGGGACAGAGAATAACACGAGTAACCAGACGTCTGGGACAGAATAACACGAGTAACCAGACGTCTGGGACAGAGAATAACACGAGTAACCAGACGTCTGGGACAGAGAATAACACGAGTAACCAGACGTCTGGGACAGAGAATAACACGAGTAACCAGACATCTGGGACAGAGAATAACACGAGTAACCAGACATCTGGGACAGGGAATAACACGAGTAACCAGACGTCTGGGACAGAATAACACGAGTAACCAGACATCTGGGACAGAGAATAACACGAGTAACCAGACGTCTGGGACAGAGAATAACACGAGTAACCAGACGTCTGGGACAGAGAATAACACGAGTAACCAGACGTCTGGGACAGAATAACACGAGTAACCAGACGTCTGGGACAGAGAATAACACGAGTAACCAGACGTCTGGGACAGAGAATAACACGAGTAACCAGACATCTGGGACAGAGAATAACACGAGTAACCAGACGTCTGGGACAGAGAATAACACGAGTAACCAGACATCTGGGACAGAGAATAACACGAGTAACCAGACATCTGGGACAGAGAATAACACGAGTAACCAGACGTCTGGGACAGAGAATAACACGAGTAACCAGACATCTGGGACAGAGAATAACACGAGTAACCAGACGTCTGGGACAGAGAATAACACGAGTTACCAGACGTCTGGGACAGAGAATAACACGAGTAACCAGACGTCTGGGACAGAGAATAACACGAGTAACCAGACGTCTGGGACAGAGAATAACACGAGTAACCAGACGTCTGGGACAGAGAATAACACGAGTGACCAGACATCTGGGACAGAGAATAACACGAGTAACCAGACGTCTGGGACAGAGAATAACACGAGTAACCAGACACATGTTCTGTGCAGACAACACAACGAGTACAACGAGATGATGGAGTAGAGGATACTCACTCGTACAGTTCACTTTATTCTGAACTTCATTTCTATCCATACAGCCATTAAAGTGAGGTTTTATCTTAAAAAATTAAAATAAAAAGCAGGTTAATTCCGGTTCCCTTTCGAAGTGGAGCTCTACGCTGCGTCCTCGACCGGGCCGAGCCGAGCCGAGCGTGTCTGAAGCACGTGTACATGGCCATTTTGATTGGCTACCGCAGTCAGGAGTTGTGTGTAATATGTCTCAGGTATATGTAGTGTAATATATCTGGCAGAGGGCATGCTGTCGATCTTATGTGACGGGGGTTAAGGTGGATGTGCGGAGAGCTTTTATATGAAATAAGTGGAGGCACATTTGCCCCACTTTTTCAATCGATTGCTTATGGCTTATGGCGATAAAGATTACCTTGTAATCACGTGCTTTAAAGCAGTGATTCCCAACCCCCGGTCCCCGGACCGGTGCCGGTCCGTGGACCCGTTAGTACCGGGCCTTGAAATATTCCCCGAATAATGTTTTTATTTTTTTTATTTTTTTTATTTTTTATAATAATTGTCTTTTTTTTTATTTTATTTAAGTACTATGACATGTCATGTTATTTAATCCAAAACATAAACAATAAATAGATAAAAATGTGTTTCTTTGAGCGCCTTAATTCCGATTGCTTAGCAAGGCGTCGCGTCGCGTCGTATTTGAACGGACTGCAAAAAAAGATAACCGGTAAACTGGAGCACTTTGCTAGCGCTTTATTCAACTCAAAGAAACGTATCCTATATGATATTAATCAGATATATACAAAATAAACATAACATTACAAATTATATCTGCACAAAATTACGAGAATGCACAAGTGAATTTGAACTACGTGCCATTCAGAATTACTCATGTTGTGGACGCGCTCTTCCTGGAGCAACGCGACACAGCAACTAAACCCAAATAATTCACAATGTTTTATTAAAACATTGTTCTCTTTATAATGTTATATAATATGACAGTCCCAACAGTCATTATTAGTCGTGCAGTGTCGTTTGAAATGCGCGCGCTGAAGCTGAAGAGGATCACATAGGCCTACACTTTACTACATTAATTTTTAACCAAATGCATCCTATATCGTGAGATAAATCAGATATAGATAGGCCTATAAACACAATATTACAACTTGCATTTGCACAAAACAAAAGGCTGCGAATGCACATGCAAACTTATAGTCATGATAGTGTACTGTAAAATGAACCGGCGCGCAGCACGCACCCGCATGAACCTGCTTATCGTCGATTAATCATTAACATCCCTATTTTGCACCAAAACACCAAAGCAAATTCCTTATATTTGAAAACTTTCATGCCAATAGAAGTAAATTCAATTTAAAATTCCATGTAAAATACAATTTGCCACTTCTGCCACCTGCTATGAGTGAGTGCTGTGTGAGTTGCTTTTGAAGTAGACTAGACCTAATCGTATGAGAGAAAAGGGAAACATTTTATGAACGGTCTGAAAGTTAAAAAATATTGGTATATTCATACAAGTAGCCTTTGTTGCCACCTAGTTCATTATATGTAAATAAATGATAGGCTGTTACTGTTTTCAGAACGGTTCATAATTTCGTTTCGCGTACCCACCCCGAAGTGATAAATAAAACAAATTCTGTATCAAATTTATAGACAAAACAAGTAGTTTGATCAGGCATGGATTTGTAGGGAATTTCAAACCTGTGCACATATATTCAAACGCACATAACTATCAATTCTTAATGCGCATGTGAACGCCATCAGCGTTTATCACAGGTTTGCGTTTAAGTATACATTTTTATCTTCAGTTACTGTAAATCTGGTCTCTAGTTCATAAACGCCAGAGGAGAACTGGCCCCCGACTGAGCCTGGGTTCCCACAAGGTTTTTTTTTTCTCCATTGGGTCATCTGATGGAGTTTTAGGACACCATTGGGTCACTTGATGGAGTTTTAAGACACCATTAGGTCACTTGATGGAGTTTTTCGGTTCCTTGCCACTGTTGCCTCTGGCTTGCTCAGTTGGGGATATTCAAATTAATTATTCATAATGAATTAATCAATCATAAATACCATCGATCAGCTCTACCAAATGTGGATGTTTTTCCACTAAGAAATGAACATGTTGTTTTGATTGACACTATGAAGCTGCTTTGATGCAATCTATATTGTGAAAAGCGCTATATAAATAAACTTGACTTGACTGTTTTACACAGTGATATGTTCCGAATCCAAACGATGCATCTTAAAAATGAGGCATTAAAATTGACAACTGGTCCCTGGAATTTTTTTTATGAATTTGCTGGTCCCTGGCACAAAAAAGGTTGGGAACCCCTGCTTTAAAGCACAAGCCTGGGCTATTCAACTGGGGCTCCAGGACCGGGTCCGGCCCCTGAGGGGTTTTGTACCGGATGTTGTATTCTTACACACGGATGTTATATACTTGGCTGAAGGAAGACGTGGCCATGCCTGAAGTATGTGTAAGTTACACATACTTCAGGCATGGCCACGTCTTCCTTCAGCCAATCTGAAGCTGACCAATCTCTCTAGGCCCCCTTATATAACCTGTGGGCACACAAGTCACCTGACCGCGGGGGCCAATCAGAGCTGGCGTGTAATACACATGCTTCACACAGCGGCTCACGTGAAGCGCCTGAGGACGCAGTACATAGTGCAAAACCTGTACACTACATTCCCAGAATTCCTGTGACACTTTTATGGTTTTTCAGTATATCAGGGTATTATGTTACATCTTATGTTGTCAAATGAATGTTTATTACATTATTTTAGTCATGCATATGTTGTGCACCTTCTATATATTAGATCTGATTTTATAGTCACCCATATTGTCAGGTCTTCACAGGGACCCGTGTATTCCAGCTCCACTACACACTTGTCTACTTTACATCCCTGTTGGGCCAACAAACAAATATGAAAAATTACAGAACAGGCAGAAAAAAATGTTTTACTTCACCTGCAGATTTTTTTTACTTGTTTACACTTAAACCGTATTAAAAGAATCTGACAGTAGACCGTCTAAAGAATATAAATATATTATAAAGATATATTCTCTGAAAACAATTTTATGGCTTTTTATTTGTTTATTATTTGCTTATTTTCCTGTGGGTTGCAGTTTAAGTTAATTTTAGCACAAAATAAAATGTTAAAGCGAAACATACCTTTATCTCAACAGTCTTCAGGGTTTGTGTTGAGTTTTTCAGTCTGATGGTGTATTTGTCCGCCGCAGAGCTCACGTTGAAGGTCACCATTATTTTATCATCATGAAGGACTGAATAAATATGAGCGTTCCATTGGATTTCTGTTAAAGTAAAGTATTAAAGTGTTAAAGTGAGTTGCAGTGTTGGTGTTCCAGACAGGAACGATTCCTCAATCAAGTGTCTTGCTGAGGAGAGATGTGCCGTGCCATTTACTAACGCTGGATAAAACAAGTGGAAAACCCCACAGATGTGCATTAAAGAGAGACCCGAGCATCTCTTGATGTCAGAGCTGTGTCTGAAATTGATGTCAGGGGACATTTTGCACTGATGTCTGAAACCACAGAGAAGATGATCTGGTCTAGAGCACTTGTTCAGTCTTGCACGTTCTCCTCGCATATCTGTATTATGTAGCTAACATATAGGCTATGTTGCCTTAATAAAAAATTTTCATTAACTTCAGCATTGCATGATACTATTTCAAAGTTATTTCCGTAATTTTGACAGAAAATAAACAGTGAAAACAAACCTGGAAAGAAGAGACGTTCGGATTAAGGAGAAAAATGAGACATTCTTTGTGCATTCCAGTGAATTATTAATGGGATATATCATAAACTAAATCGGGAGAAGAGAACACAAATGATCACGAGGAAACAAATGCAGTGACTGAAACGAGCTCTTGCCATAGATATTCTTGTTATAACGTGTCCTGTTAAAAATACCAGGTGTTGTTACGTTATTCTCATGATGTCTGAAAATAAATAATGAAGGAAAATCTACAGCTCATTCAGTCAAACTGACAGGTCAGCTTTATTTGTAAGGCAGTCTAATGATTTGAAATGAGTAGTTTCAGTCTTTTTGAATGGAAGTTCCAGTGGTGTAGGCTAGTCCAGGGTGTAACGTTAGGCATACCCACTTCTTTTTCAGTCGCCATTGCGTATAGCCACTTCTAAATCCCCTCTGATGCGCATCATTTAGCCAATCCAATCTCATGTGAATAAAAAACACCCAGTCAGTGTCGTTTTTTTTAGTGTAGCCTATAATGAAAGTTTGCTTCAGCACTCAAACACCCGCTCGTCAATGTCAAAATGTTTGAAGCGCGAGCCGAGCGCGAATCCCAACGAGACGCTTCACTTCAGTTAACGATCATACAGTGCGTGATAATATGCAGCTAAAATAAAAGTTTTTTCCGATATAAGTTTTAAATGACCGACAGTAATAATCAGTTTGATCAAAGACAGTGGAAATGATAAGCTCAATTTAACAACACAAGCACCATATTACAAATATTGCCATTATTATTGTATAAATATATTTGTATAGCCGAATGTGTTGTTTGTATCACTCGTCTGTGTTTGCGCAACTTGCATCATTAAGACAGAAGGCGACAAGTGACTGTCTTTATGAGTGAGCAATTGAACCATTGATTAAATGAACAGATTAGTCCAAAAACATTGATTCATTTAGGAAAGAAAAAGTAGCTGAAACTGATCTTTGATGCTCGTACAATTGCTCATAATATATGCCTCTGGACACAGAAGGATTGCATTGGCGTTTGTTTGAAATAATCCTTGAATCATTTCTTATTCAAGGCCATTCCCGTTTTGATGATTGTGCATTGCCAACAATAAGCATAAACATTCTGCATTTCCATTTTGTAGAGTGGATCTTTCATTGTGACATTTAAACTGATTCTCATGTTTAAGAATCTGATCAAATACTTCATGCTATGCTTTTAAAGCTACTGTTGTCCATTTTTTGGCCTTCAAAACACCTTAAAATGCTCATATTGAGATCAGTAAAATCTAAATTGTCTATTTTATGGGAACTCTGTATTTATAAAGCCCTACGGCCCTGATATGCAAGAATACTAGTAATTCTATGTTCTATTCTTTAAATTATATTATATGATATAGTCTTGCATATTCAATACTAATATGATAATAATAAGACTAGTCTTACATGTCACTGTTTATAACCGAGCGTTCATCCTTTGCTGGGACGCTTAAAAAAATATCGGGGGCATAAATTAAGAGTATACCCACTTCTCCAGGCACCACTACATCACTGGGAAGTTCCCCAAACCGGAAGTGCCGCCCATAATTCGAAACGCAGTAATCTCGTCAGGAATAAGGCGGATATAAGTGTCAGCGTTTCTGAACTCTCAGGAGCAGGGGCTTCATAGAGACAGGAAGTAAACAGAGCGTGGGAGTGGTGGGAGTGGTGGAGTCAATATGTCAGAGGTTCAGCCCAGTGGAAGTGGATCTGTTCGCGTCCCAAGAGTCTCACACTGTCCACTGTGGTTTTCCTCCGTGGGGCTCGGAGGGTGAGACCTGCGGCTCGGACCAGGGTTCCCACATGGGACCTGGCAGTGGTTCTCGAAGGGCTGGCCGAGGCCCAGAGAGTCGACTGAGGCCAAAAACCTTTCCTCAAGGTAGCTTTTTTATTAGCCATTACTTCTGTGAGGAGAGTAAGAGATCTTCAGGTGCTCTCTATATCTCACAGGTGCCTGGAGTTTGCTCCAGGTGACAATAAGGCTATTTTTCATCCCAGGCTAAATCTAATGTGGCACGGCCTGTGGTTCTGCAGGCTTTCATCCTCCACCTCACGTGACGGCGGATGAGGGGAGACTTCATCTGCTCTGCCCTGTCAGAGCTCTCAAGATTTATGTCCAGAGGTCCTCTTCATGGAGGAAGTCGGACCAGTTCAGGCTATAACCTTGGCCTACCAGGTGCGCAGCCGTGAGGGCTCACTCAGCCAGAGGCATGATTCCTCTAGAGCCCTCCTCTCAGGGCCCGATCCAGGAGGTCTGCGATGCAGCAGGACGGCCCCCCCTCACACCTTTATTAGGTTTAATAGCCTGGACATTCCGTCTACGCCAGACACTCTGGTGCTCTCGTCCTAAGTGTGCCTGAGACAGCGTCACACTGGGACAGGCAGGGCTCGTTGTGGCATAGTGGGTACTTGTTCCCCAAAGTATCGTATCGACACAGTTTGAGTTCCCTTGAAAGGGAACGTCTCAGGTTACGACTGTAACCCTTGTTCCCTGAGCAGGGCGTGTCCCTCCGCCACACCTTCCCCTGCCTGGGAGCGCTGGCTTCATCACAGAAGATAACTCTGTCGTGTGCCGCCATCCCTTTGTAGCTTCCGTGTATGCCGTCACACGTTACGTCATCAAGTCAAGTCAAGTCAAATATATTCATATAGCGCTTTTCACAATACAGATTGTATCAAAGCAGCTTCACAGTATCAATCAAAAACAACATAACAATGTTTGTTTATTAGTGGAAAACAATAAAAAAATAAAAAAAGACATCCAAGTTTGGAAGGGCTGATCAATGGTATTAATGATTGGTTAATTAATTTGAATATCCCCAACTGAGCAAGCCAAAGGCAACAGTGGCAAGGAACCGAAAAAAAACTCCATCAGGTGACCCAATGGAGAAAAAAAAAAACCTTGGGAGAACCCAGGCTCAGTCGGGGGCCAGTTCTCCTCTGGCTTTTATGAACTAGAGGCCGGATTTACAGTAACTGTAAGTTTTAAAATTTTATATGAATGCCTGGCTGAATAGATGCGTCTTTAGTCTAGTTTTAAACTGGGAGAGCGAGTCTGAGCAACGAACAATATCAGGAAGGCTATTCCAGAGCTTCGGAGCTAAATGTGAAAATGCTCTCCCTCCTTTGGTGGATCTGGATATCCTAGGAATGACCAGAAGCCTCGAATTTAGTGAGCGCGATGGATTATAGGGCGCGATGGATTATAGGGCGATAGAAGATCCGTTAAATAGACTGGAGCTAAACCATTTAGGGCTTTATAGGTCAGTAGCAATACCTTGTAATTAATACGGAACTTTATAGGTAACCAATGAAGTGATGATAAAATCGGTGTTATATGATCATATTTTCTTGATCTAGTAAGAACTCTAGCGGCTGCATTTTGGACTAACTGTAGCTTGTTTATTGAAGATGCAGGACAACCAGCTAATAAAGCATTACAGTAATCTAGTCTCGAGGTCATGAATGCATGAACTAACTTTTCTGCATCAGAGACTGATAGCATATTACGTAGTTTAGCAATGTTTCTAAGGTGGAAAAAGGCTGTTTTTGTAACATATGAAATATGCTTTTCAAAAGACAGGTTGCAGTCTAATATAACACCCAGGTCTTTTACAATAGAGGATAAAGTAACAGGGCATCCTACAATGTTAAAGTAGTGTTGTGAGAGGTTTTGTGGACGGTTTTTAGAACCGATAAGTATTACTTCTGTCTTGTCTGGATTTAATAAAAGAAAATTACGCGTCATCCAATCTTTTATATCTTTAACACAATCTGTCAATTTGGATAATTTAGCGTATTCATCTGGCCGTGATGAAATATATATTTGAGTGTCATCTGCATAACAATGGAAACTAGTTCCATGTTTCCTTATAATATTACCAAGTGGCAGCATATATATTGAGAATAATAGAGGGCCTAACACAGATCCCTGTGGCACTCCATAGTTTGCCGAAGTTATGATAGATTTTTCTCCATTTAAATAGACAAAATGGTAGCGGTCGGATAAGTATGACCTGAACCAGCTTAATGCTTGTCCTTGAATACCAGTATAATTTTGTAGTCGATCTAGGAGTATTGTGTGATCTATAGTATCGAACGCTGCACTAAGATCAAGTAAAACTAGTATTGAGATACAGCCTTGGTCCGAAGCTAAAAGTAAATCATTTGTTATTCTAACCAGCGCAGTTTCAGTGCTATGATGCGGTCTGAATCCAGACTGAAACTTTTCATAGATGTCGTTTTCTTGTAAGAAAGAGCCGAGTTGAGCGGACACAACCTTTTCTAATATTTTAGACATAAATGGAAGATTTGAAATGGGTCTGTAATTTGCTAGGTTATTTGGATCTAATTGTGGTTTCTTAATAAGAGGTTTTATAACTGCCAGCTTGAACGTTCTTGGAACATGACCTAAAGATAAAGATGAGTTAATAATATTGAGAAGAGGCTCTTCCACTACAGGTAACACTTCTTTCAGTAGTTTAGTTGGTATAGGATCTAATAAACATGTTGTTGTTTTAGATGAAGTGATAAGTTTGTTTAACTCTTTTTGTTCTATAGTTGTAAAGCATTGTAATTGTTCTTGCGGGGTGATAATTGTGGCTGAATTATAAGGCGGGAGCAAGGATTGAACATTTACAATTGTGGTTCTGATGCTTTCAATTTTCTCGTTGAAGAAGTTTATGAAATCATTACTACTAAACTGTAACGAGGTATTTTGTTCAGACGACGTCTGTTTATTTGTTAGTCTAGCCACGGTGTTAAATAAAAACCTTGGATTGTTTTGGTTGTTTCCTATTAGTTTGCGGAGGTGCTCAGCCCTGGCCGCTTTTAGGGCCTTTTTATAACGTGACATACTGTCTTTCCACGCGATTCTAAAGACCTCTAAATTAGTTTGTTTCCATTTACGCTCTAAATTACGGGTTTCTCTCTTTAGAGCATGCGTAGTATTATTGTACCATGGTGCTATACTTTTCTCTCTGACCTTTTTTAATCTAATGGGTGCAACAATATCCAATGTTCTAGAGAGAATGGTGCTCATAGTGCTAGTTAGTTCGTCTAGTTCATCTGTTCGTTTGGGTTCAGGCAGCAGCTGAGACAGATCAGATAAGCTATTTGAGAAATTATCTATGGTGGATGGAAGGATTGTTCTGCCTGGTCGATAACACGGCGCAGCATGACATATTACAGACGTACGTAATATGCAAGTTACCATGTAATGGTCAGTGACATCATCACTTTGTGGAATGATATCTATATCGGTTGGATCGGTTCCATATGATATAATTAAATCGAGTGTATTATTAAGACGATGAGTTGGTCTGGTGACGTTTTGCTTGACCCCGAAGGAGTTTAATAAATCTGTAAACGCAGCCCCTAACGCATCATTTGAATTATCTATGTGTATGTTAAAATCTCCAACAATTAATGCTTTATCGACGTTGACCAATAGATCTGAGAGAAAATCTGCAAACTCTTTTAGGAAAACAGTGTAAGGCCCTGGAGGTCTATATATGGTAGCCAAGGCTAGAGATAATAGGGATTTTTTTCTTACATCTAAGAGCGTAACATTTAGCACAAGTACTTCAAACGAATTAAACCTATGACGAGTTTTCTGAGTAACATTAAGGATATCCCTGTAGATTGTTGCAACACCCCCGCCACGACCGATTAGACGGGGCTCATGCTTATAACAGTATCCTGGCGGAGTAGACTCATTTAGACCGAAATAATCATTTGGTTTAAGCCAGGTTTCAGTAAGGCACAGTACATCGAAATTATTATCTGTGACCATTTCATTTACAATAACCGCCTTAGGTGTGAGCGATCTAATGTTAAGAAGATCTAGCTTTAGAAATTGTTTTTGTTCACTAATAGCGTGTTTTTTAGTTTTAATAACAATTAGATTTTTTCTAGATCCCGCAGTAGATTTATTATTTGATCTCAGTAAACGAGGAATAGACACAGTTTCTATGCAATGTTCTACACTAGTATTAATATAAATTAAATTGGTGCAGCAGAGACTGTGATTTGGATTTTTGGTTACTAGTCAAACGGTGTTTAACATCTTAGAGATGTTATCCGACAGAAGATCTGCCCCGATTCTACTTGGGTGTAAGCCATCAGCGCGGAAGAGCCTCGGTCGCTCCCAGAACAGATTCCAATTATTTACAAAGAGCAGTTTCTGCTCATTGCACCATGACATTAACCATTCATTTAGCGCGAATAATCTACTGAACTTTTCATGCCCTCGTCGGTACGTGGGAAGCGGTCCAGACACAATGATCGTTGTTTCAGGCGATGTGCTGCGAACCGTTTCGATCAGGCTCCTGAAGTCTTTCTTCAGAACCTCTGTCTGTCGCAGCCTAGTGTCGTTAGCTCCCGCGTGCAACACAACAGCTCCGACGCGCTCGTCACCGTTCAAGATCTCAGGTACCCACGCAGCGATATCAAGAACACGAGCACCAGGAAAGCAATGACTGTGCACCTTACTTTTACCTAACGTAGCGTGGACGTGTCGGACGGTGGAATCGCCGATGATCACAGCATCGCGTTCCGTTTCGCGAAGAGAGGAGAAGCGGTTCTGGGTGGAGATCTCGAAAACCGGGAGGGGCGAAAAGATTCTGGTCCTTCCTCGCGGCTTCCGCGGAACCACCCAGGCTTCGTGGTGTTGTGTCGGAGCCGGAGTGAATGAAACCATGGCTGATCGGGACCTGGACGCTCGGGACCAATGCTGAGAAACGCACGGAGTAGACGCGGCGAGGGTCAGCGGGTTACTAACGTTAATCACCGATCCGTGTGCATCGGTGCGTGATGTTTCAAGAGCTAAACGCCGGTCTCTCAGCTCAGCTTGTCTCTCTAGAAGGTCACGGATCTGTTTCTCAACAGCTTCTAATTCAGACTGCACCGCGAGCATCTCAAATCTGTTCTCATCTGCACCAAAAGGTAGATATACATCTGATATATTCGCCATTTTAACAGATGGACAGTAAGTTAGCAACGATGCAACCAGTGATGCTATTAATATTAATACTAATTTATGACTGAAGTCTTGGGTATAATCCGTCTTTTTAGTGGTACGGGTGTAATGTAGACGCACGATAGACGAGAAAATGTTCGTTTGTAAGTGAGTGTAAAGAAGACTCGCTCAGCCGTGACCCACAGGTGTAACGGCCCAATGTTGGGTCACAAATAGGCTTGAGACGGTCTGCTCTACAGTCCGAGTTGTAATTATGAGGTAAATGATGGTTCAAAGCAGGATAAAAGAAAGAAATACGGAAAAACAGAAAGAAATACGATGCTAATACGAGGCTTAGACAGCCACGACGCAAACAAACTCACAGCAGGCAGCCAGAAGCAATCGAGCAATCGAGAGTCATGACGCAACGCCAATCACGATTGGCTAAGTTTCATTAATGCTTCAGAGGCGCTGCGCTGGGGGCGTTCCCCACAGTGTCGTCATCGATGCAGTGTCTCGTTCCCTTCTCAGGGAACAAGGGTTAGAGTCGTAACCCGAGACGTTTTTCAATAATGAATGGCTCTAACTGAAAAGACTGAAAATCATTAATATATATAAACTGAACAGAATAGAGCCCAAAACAGAGCCTTGAGGAACTCCAATATGACACTATTACCGAAACATAAACTTTGCTTCATGTTTGATAAATATAAATTCATACTGTAACATGTATGACATACATTTAACACTCACAAGTGTGAGCTTTGAAAGGAGCACCCTAATGTTTCACAGTATCAAACACCTTCTTTAAATACCCTCAGAAAACACTCCTATTCTAAAAACCTATTCTAATTATTTTTACACAATTTCACAAAGAGTCTTATGTGAGTTTATTGTGAATATTTTTTATTGAATTAGAAGTCATCTAAGTGACAATGTTGGGGAATATAGGATATGGCTTTAAATTCAATTAGTAGCATCTCTGGTTTCAGGCAGAATTAATAATAATAATAATAATAATTCATTACATTTATATAGCGCTTTTCTAGACACTCAAAGCGCTTTACATAGATGGGGGGAATCTCCTCAACCACCACCAATGTGCAGCATCCACCTGGATGAATTAGCATGATGCCGTTCCTTACTGGGACTGAAAATAGCTCATATAGTGGGAAGGATCCTGGTCATTTCACACATATTGAAGTAATTATAAAGTCAACATATAACGATTTAATCCCACAGTGAGCAATTCCATTCGGTCCTTTCTCATGTAATGGACTTTATGACATTAATATAGGGAATTCTGATTGCGGAGGATTTCAAACACAGCTCATAATATCACCCAGACAGCAACACAGTGTCGGCCCAGATCTGGCACACATGGATTTCTCATGGCCCGAATGTGGCTCAGATGTGGCCCAGATGTGGCCGATATGTGGCCCGGATGTGGCCGATATGTGGCCCGGATGTGGCCGATATGTGGCCCGGATGTGGCCGATATGTGGCCCTGATGTGGCCGATATGTGGCCCGGAAGTGGACCGGATGTGGCCGATATGTGGCCAGGATGTGGCCGATATGTGGCCAGGATGTAGCCGATATGTGGCCCAGATGTGGACCGGATGTGGACCGGATGTGGCCGATATGTGGACCGGATGTGGCCGATATGTGGACCGGATGTGGCCGATATGTGGACCGGATGTGGCCGATATGTGGACCGGATGTGGCCGATATGTGGCCCAGATGTGGACCGGATGTGGGCCGATACTGTGTTGCTGTCTGGACTTGATGCTGTCTTAAACATCACGGGTTCTGCACGTCTGAGCACCGGCCTCATCTGTGTATTTCAGTTGAAGTAGATCTCAAAAAAAAATTGGAACACAATGGGCAGTGGCTCGTAGTTTATAGTTTTAATGTTAAATTGTAAGATGGAGAGTAAATAGTCAAACATCACACCAAAGAGAACAGAGAAGATGAAATGAGTGGCTGTAAGAGCAAATAAAACTGACCTGCTTCGAAGCTCTTTAGATAAGCGCTGCCTGTTCCAGTGTCTGGTGTGGGAAGGTTATAGGCCGAGAAGTAATACTTGTTTGAAAGACAAACGTTTACATTTGACACAGTGAAACTGAACCACAGCTGTCAATCAAGAAAAGAGTGAGATTAGGACACAATGTCTGTGATGGTGTAGTATTTGCTTCATGGGTGTTTACTGTAATAAAGCTCTAAACTAAATTTGAAATGATGCTTTCGTCTTCAGTCTGTTTTATGATCCATCTTCATAAGGTTTTACAGACAAACAAATGATGTTTTCTGACCTGTGTGTGTGTGTGTGTGTGTGTGTGTTTGTGTGTGTGATGGTCATATGTTCACCTGTTGTAGGCCA